>JBBBDQ010001417.1:732500-1240000 GCA_037127315.1 Ascarosepion bandense
TAACCCAAGACGAAACCTTGACAGCAAAGTACAAAAGTAGAGTGAGAATACAACACAAAAAATCTAGAAGTGAGCCACCACCTACCGCGGTTTCACACAAATGGTTCTTCAGGGTAAGAGAGCCTCTTACCCTGAAGAACCATTTGTGTGAAACCGCGGTAGGTGGTGGCTCACTTCTAGATTTTTTGTGTTGTGTGTGTGTGTGTGTGTATATGTGTGTGTGTGCATATATATGTGCGTGTGTGTATATATATATGTGTGTGCGTGTGTGTATATATATATATATATATGTGTGTGTGTGTGTGTGTGTGTATATATGTGTGTGTGTGTGTGTGTGTATATATATATATGTGTGTGTGTGTGTATGTGTGTGTGTGTGTGTGTGTGAGATAAAATATACTTGAGAAACAGCAAAATATGGATTTATTGTATGGTAGCCAACATTATAATGTTTCAGTTATTATAACCATCATCAGGGCTTATATTTACTATCATGAAGATTTTTGTTGTTAGGGTCTGTGAATAGAGTTAGAAATTTCACAATAGTAAATATTAGCCCTCCTGGTGGTTATAACAACCAAAACGTTATAATGTTGGCTACCATACAATAAATCCATATTTTGTTGTTTCTCAAGTATATTTTATCTCACATTGTCAGAATTTATTTTCCATTTCCCTTAAAATAAATGTGTATATATGTATATATATATATATATATACACACATATATATATATCACCTGAGGATGAAGCCAACAACATAATGGGCTGGCTTCGAAACATGAAAATTTTTGTGTTGTGATACTATGAATTTATAAAAACATTGTAACAACCATTACAGTATATATATATATATATATATATATATATATATATATAAATTTATTTTTAAACCTGTCTCAAAAAACCCAACAAGTATAAACGCGGAGGGGAAACAAATGGAAACAAAAAAGAAACAAACTAAGTACTAAGTAATTAGCCAATTTGCCCTGACGATCCGTTAGGTGAAACCTAGGAAAGTCCATTGACTCTAGTTAGATTTATACTTATATATATATATATATATAAATTTATGTGACCCTGAAGAGCTGGCTTAACACAGAGCCAGGCAATATTTATTGAAATCTTTTTTCAGCTATTTGAGATGTATACATATTTTTTATTTGTTAAAATATTATTTTTAATTTAATTTTGTTTATTTGATTTAAGATGTCTTTAACTGCTTTGGTTAGATTTATACTTACATATATATATATATATATATATATATGTCTTTAACTGCTTGACCATAAGGGACTAATGGTTGAAGAAAACCTGAATAGCATATCTGCTCTGTTTTCATATCTTAATCAAAGACCATTTATTTATGAAATTTTATGAAATGGATTAACTCTGACATATTTTTAATTTATTTTATTAAACATTATATTTAATGGATACTGGTATTTGAATAGATGCTCTGTTTTTTTTTTTATAATTAAACAGTATATTTATTTACATCTACTGGCCTGAATAATCAAGAAATCTTGTTAGAAAATATGGATTTATCAGCAGGATTTGAACCTGCATCCCCAAGGGAAAACCATCATTAGACCTGACAAATAAATTCAAAATATGTCAGAATTAATCCATTTTGTAACATTTTGTGTGTGTGTGTGTGTGTATATTGATTGGCGGATGTGCATTGTGGTGCAGTGGGTGTTGGCTCAGAGGCAGAAATCGGTGAGCCGAGTTCCAATTCCAGTTGAACACTTTGCATTCATTTACACACTGGTACCCTTGGGAAAGGTATTAATCCATCCCTTCCCCCCAGTTATGGGTTAAATAACTGAGGTCTGTTGTTCATGCAATCTGTGGCAGACTTCTACACCAATTGTTTGTTATCAGCAGTACCAAAAAGTGTGGATGGTGCTACACAAGCCTTCACCATTTTAAACAATTCTTTGTGTAATAGTCTAAGTTAGACGCCCATAGATCAAAATTGACGGGAGAGTCTATATATATATATATATATATATATTATGATAATTAGATATATATATACATGTTTCTTTAAAATTTATAAGATATTATAACATCACTACAAAGTAGTTATTTTGTTTCAACACTTCTTGTGTCTTGTCAAGTGATGGTGCTTGTATATGCATATATATATATATATATATATATATATATAAAAACACACACTCATTCATATTTTTACTAAAAATAAAATATAGTCATTGCAATCTTGTAATGAGAAAAATATCTTTTTTGGTTTTTAATTCAAATCAAAACAAATAAAGCAAGTAAACATTCATATCAACATCTTTAGCTATATCCTAAAATCTCTAAATCTGCTTACTAAATCTGGCTTTTTGCTGTTTAATTTTTATGACCACTTCTCTGATATTCAAAATATTTATTTAGACATAAGACTGACATAAGAAAGTATTACTTCAGCAACGTTAACCAGAACAACATTGTGTTCAGAAAAACAAAAGAGAAATATTTATAACATTTCTTTTTAAATTACATTGGATTAGGCAAGTGCTAAACCCAATTTTAGAACAATTCTATAAATTATTCAAACTTTTTTTAAAGTTAGAATATAATGTTAAGGTTGTTAGAAAAAAAACCTTTGTAAAAAATAAAATGATTTTTTTTTCTTCTTCCATTATGTCATAAATCTATCGCCCGGTTCACACTCCACCCACATCTATTGAACAGGTGAAGAGGCTCATCCCTTGTTCCCTGCTTAGGATGTGCTTTCCGGCTTTCTCTTTTCCAATCTTCTTTGTTTTTTTTTTCAATTGGAGTAGATAGATCTATCTATTGCCTGGTTCATACTCCACCCACGTCTATTGAACAGGTGAAGAGGCTCATCCCTTGTTCCCTGTTTAGGATGTGGTTTCCAGCTTTCTCTTTTCCAATCTTCTCACTTTGTTTTTTTTTCAATTAGAGTAGATAGATCTATCTATCGCCCGGTTCACACTCCACCCACGTCTATTGAACAGGTTAAGAGGCTCATCCCTTGTTCCCTGTTCACTATTACGTAGCCCCCTGCACATCAGTGGCGTTACCGCCTTGCTCGGGGTGATATGATTAAAAAAAAAAAAAAAAGTATTTCAATACCCTAACCATGTCTACTTTAATTTTAAATTAGGTCCTGGTTATGACGGTAAACTGTATCCGGCAGCAAGGCCTCTGATTGGGAGGTTGTGAGGAGCATGGAACCACCTCTTAATTGTTGTTGTTCCCAGGTCCACCCTGACCCGGAGTGGTAGCACCTGTTAGGGTCCCAACTATAGGCAAATAGTTAGCTCCCAAACTGGGATCAAGACACTACAAAAATTTAAAAATGCACTTTTATAGAAATATATACATAAAAATTGACTTTTATAGAAAAATATACATTTTTAAAAGAAAAATATTACCAACAAAACATTTTTGAAGAAAAATTATTACCATAACACATTTTTGAGGGAAAAAAAATTATTCTCAGCAAAACATTTTTGAATACAAAACTAGAAGACATTTCCAGTTTTCTAAAACAAAAAAGAATAAAAACAAAAATTTTCCATTTAAATCTGACTAAATCAACCTTCTCACTATAACTGAACATTAAAAAAAATACCTTAGAATCACACTTTTTTGGCATTAAATAACCCACGAAGGTGTTGATATGCCATTAAACAAAACTCAAACTCAATTTTCAATTGCAGAAAGAAATCTGATTATTGGCATTAATCTTTCTTAAAATAAGTTATCAAGTTACATATATTTTCTTTTGTATCTCATCTTGGAATTTAAAAACTTATTTTCTTGTGGTGCATTAATTATAAACCTATTTTTAAAAGTCCTCATGTTTCTTTTTTCAAGCCTTGATTGCTGCACAGTAACAAAGTAAATCATAAAAATCATACAATTGTTCTCAATGTAAATCATATAAATAATGATTTTTATTAGTCGAGAAAAACTATGTTTTAAAATATAAGCTAAAAGAGTAGATATTTATTGAACCATATATCTATTTATTGCAATTTCCTGTTTACATGAAGAAAAAAGTATTGACTTTTGCAGCCTTGACTAAGAAAAACATAATTACATGATAAATGATTTAAAATAAGGAAAAATATAGAATTTTTTCAACAATGCTATAGTTTTCCACTTAACTTCAGGGGATATGTTTCAAGGCCCCCAGAGAAACTCTGAAAAATATAGAATTTTTTCAACAATGCAATAGTTCCCCGCTTAGCTTCAGGGAATATGTTTCAAGGCCCCCAGAGAAACTCTGTAAAAATAAAACCACAGATCAGAAGGCAACCAATATCTTTTATTTTTAACAGTGCCTGAAGAGTGATTAACAATTTTTAGCAATGCTTGAAGGATGTGCATTGTGGTGCAGTGGATATTGGTTCTGAACAAGAAACTGGAGAGTCGAGTTCAAATTCCAGTTCAATTCATTGCATTAAATTATGTGCGAATACCCTTCAAAAAGTTATTAATCTATTGTTTCTCCCTCTAGCTATGGGTTAAATAGCAGGACTGATTAAGTTCTGTAGCCTTGGTTGGTAACCAATCTACTACAGAAATTAATGGTAACCAACTATGGGAAAATCTTCTTCCCAGTCAATCATGTCTCTTTCAAGACAGGATCACCCAATCATGTATCCTGTATAGTACATAACTGACTGACTGAAGGAGGATTTATCGGCTTTGCAAATGTGAGAGAAAGTAAATATTTTTTAAACATTTGTGTTTGCTAAATAAAAGAATGTTGTTCTTATACAAAGAATTTAGGTAAACAAATTGAAGTAATTTTGCTGTTGCATTTTGCTGAAATGTATCAATGCAAAACAACAAAAAAATATTATGATATTGAGATGTCCAGATGCAATCAGAATTAAATAATATCTAAATGCCTGTGCCTGAAGGAGAGTAGACTTTCTACAAAATGACAAAATTTTATTAAATTATATCACTTAATCTTCTACTGTCAATTTTAGTTGAAAGAGATTAAAAAAAATAGTCAAGTAAAAGTTTTTATATTCTTACTTGAGTCTTTGGGTAAATAACTTCTTAGCTAAATCTTAATTTGGGAACCAAACCATTAATATAAATACATAGACATGTTCAATATTACTTAAATAGAATCATGTTATACGAAGTATTTCTATAAAATGTGGAGAATTTAAGAATGGAAATAAATATTTAATGCCTAGTTTCCACCATTTCCTTCAAAATATACCTTTTTTTAGTATCTTTACATTAGTACAGAAAGAGAAGTATTGTCCATATCTGACATGAACTGAGCACTTTTTATAAAAGTAAATGCATGAACAGTAGGTTTTTTTTATCTGTTCTTTCACTATTTTTTAATATATATTTCTAAATATATTATAAACAAGATGAAAAAACTCTCAAAAACACAATACGTAGAAATGTTAAACCAGTGGAAAGTAAGAATCAAATTAAACTCATCATATATTATAAAAAGTTTAAAACAATTGACCTCATAGTCTATAATAACCCAACAAGCACTAAACTAAATTCTCTACAAAAAACCAATGTAGTGTACCAATTTACATGCCCATTCAGAGATTGCATCTCTGATACTAATCAAAAACCTAGTACATATATTGGTTTTACTACAACCACGCTCTCCCGTAGACTTACATGTCATCTTTCTGATCAGAGTACTATTAAACAACATTTCTCTGAAAAACATAAACATGTAGGTAATATCAGACAGATTTTGGTCAACAATACGGTGATCCTTACTCATACACACAGTAAGAGGAACCTGCAGATATTGGAGGCCATGTACATCAAATCAAAACAACCAACACTCAATAAAATCAACTTTAAAACAGGAAATAACATATTACATTGCATTTGACTATATGGTTTTGTTGTCATTTCCCACTATCCTGTGGTGTGACGTCATAAAATTGCATCGCAAACATAAGAACTGCATTTATTATTTTTGGTAACTATTGCTGTTGCCAAGCGGAGTTTTATGTCAACACAAAATAAAATCGTCGGTGATGGTTGATTTTATAATATTTCAGTTTAAACAACCTCTCTGAAGATAGCTCATGTAAGCCAAAAGCTTAGAAGAAACCCAATAAATAATTATCCAAATGTTGGAGAATTTTTGTCTTTATTTTCAACTGAAATTAAAGCAAAAATACAACGTTTAGAACGGCTCATAATAACATAATAGACATTCATTGTCTCTTCTATTTAACAGCATATGGTTAGAAAATTACTTGCTGCCTCGATATACTAAATATATTATTTGTCTATATTTCTGAAATGAGTTAGTATTTACAGTATTTACATTATATGTACTATTGTCCTCATCTTTGTTGCTATTTGTATGACATTTCAGCCATTGTACACTCTGGCCTTCTTCAGGTGCTTTCGGTTCGAAATTCCTAGCACCTGAAGAATGCCGGAGCGTACAACGGCCAAAACGTCTTACAAATGGCAACAAAGATGAGGGCAATAGTCTGAATAATGTAAATACTGTACTATATATATATATATATAGTCATCCGCAGACAGATCTGTTTCGCTGTATCACAGCTCATCAGTACAGTTAGACATCCGATTGCTTTTTACCCAGGATTAAAACCCGAGCGAATTGGCGTCAGTCGGCAATTCTAGCTCTGAGCTATGGGCGCTCGGTAGAAGGAGGCAAACTTTTTAGCATGTATATTATCATGATACATGCCCAATAGCCAGAGTGCTCTAATTCATTACCATATAATGAATGCACAAGGTTCTACCTGCAAGCTTTGTTTCTCTTATACTCTGAGCAAACAAAAAGGTATTGTGTCACACAATACATACATATAGAAGTGTTTATGAAATATATATATATATATATATATATGAGATAGATGTATATATGAGATATATATTAGGATTTTGAATAAGTTCTTGCTGATTTTTCATGAAAAGTAATGTTTTATTTACAAAATTTAGTAAGAAATATCTCACTGAAAGTATTGTCCATTGCTAGCCGCAACTTTTGCCCATTTTTCTGGCAGCATTTGAATTCTACATGAAAAACGACGTCTAAACACAAGTCAACTAATCTTTTTAGCATCTTCAAAAGAATGAAAGTGCTGTTCAGTCAGGCTATGTGCCATCAATCAGAACACATGATAATCAGACAGGGTAATGTCTGGTGAATACAGTTGATGGAATAAGATTTCCCATTTAAGCATTTCCTAGAAGGTTTTAACCCATTTTGCAACATGTAGCCTAGCATTGTCATGTTGCAAAATCACTTTGTCATGTCTCTGCTTTTCTTCAATGCTCAGCTCAAATGCATCAGTAGTAGTTGATAGCAATCTCTTGTGATGGTTTCAGCAGCTCATAATAAACTACATCCAGCTAATTCCAACAAATGCAGAGCAGAAGCTTTGAACCATGGATATTCAGCATTGCTGTTGATGTTGATGCATGACTGGGTTTACCCCACAATCTTCTAAACTTAGGGTTATCGTAGTGTATCCACTTTTCATTGCCACTCATGATACAATACAGAAAATCTTTCCTTTTTTGCTGTTGAAGCAGCTGTTCACACATGACAAGATGCCGTTCAATGTCTCTTGGATTCAGCTTGTATGTCATCCAATGTCCTGGCCTTTGAATCATTACTAAGACTTTAAAACATTACAAAACTGTTGTGTGATCAACTACTAATGATTTTGCAAGTTCATCTTGTGCCTGACATGAGTCTTCATGAAGTAATACCTCTAATTCTTCATCTTCAAACTTTTTCAGTTCATCAGAGCGTTCTTTATTTTCAACATCAAAATTATTATTTTTAAAGCATCTAAACTAATCTTTGCATGTTGGTTTTTATAGAGTTTGGTTACCGTAAATCTCAACAAGACTTATGTGTGCTTCAGCTGTAGATTTTTTTTTAATGAAGTAGTGCAGTAAAATTCCCCAAAAATACACTTTTTGGGCATGAAATCAGACATGTTTAACGCTATGAAAAACAAAGTTGTTTACACTTCAGCAAAATGACATACACTGAATTTCAAGCTTGTTTATAGTACTTCTTTATAGATGCATTACCATCTGAAACTACTTGCATGCAGTTTTGGGAATGTCATCTGTTGGAAAGTAGCAAGAACTTATGCAAGATCTTTATATATATATATATATATATAACAATTACGTTTTGGTCATAATTAAATTAGACCAGTGCACAGTTTTATTAAAATGTGATCAATACAATTATATTGTAGCACTTTTGAATACTTTTCACTTGGAAATGAGTTATTTCTGCAACCTAGGTTTCTACCTTTTGGTGTCTTCAGACAATTCACAATAACTGATTTTATCGTTTTTCAAACACTTTTATGAATGCACAATTGGAATTTTTAAATAACTAAAATATTTTCAAAATTAGAAATTACTTAGAACACATTCATCCATGATTGTATAATCCAGGTAAATATTTATGGATATGATTACACTTAAACATAATTTCTGTTCTTCTATTTAGTAATTTCTTTCTTTCTGGGAACAGCCTAAGTTTTCTTCCTGGCATAATTTGCAAATTTTACCACCGTTGTAAGCTTTGGCTATTTTTATTATGCTCCAAGTTATAGGTTCTTTTCGTATTTCAATTTTAATTTCCACACGTGGATAGAATGTACTCTGAAACAAAAAAATATCGAAATATTTTAATTATACCAAATGTCTCTTAAGACAGTTCTAAAATAAATGTTTTTTTTAAGAAAGCAAACATTAGCCCCTTATCATACTTATGTCTCTGAAAGTATTTCTTCATAACTATAATATATACTTCTCACCAAAAGTAGACAACCCAGCTGTAAATATGACAGTTCTTCGAGAACTCATAACATCTAACCTATATTTTAATTTTTCAAAGTCGATTTTCATTCTAATTAGTTAAATTAGACCCACCCATGTGATGTAAATTTTCTGTTTCCAACCCCCACGATATAAACTCTTTAATCAGCAAACATATTTTTTTATTTTAAAATGTAAATTGTTTCACTATTGTTAATTGAATTATTGTACATTGCATGATGACGAGATAAAATTTAAAAATCTTGAAACATAGATATTTTAGCGTGTATTATGTATGGCACTTAACTGATATTGAGTTAATTTGAATACTTTTGTATTGAATTTTAAAAAACTTAAATATTCTATTTCAAGCTTTCTTAACAAATGTTTGTGTTCATAAACTCAGTTTAATGACAATAATATCATACGTAATCAAAAATTGTCTGCCCAAGATAAATCTCTTATACTAAGTTACATCTTTTTACATTCCTTACTTGTACAAACTCAAATATAACATCGACATTTTTAAAACTCTCTATGTTTGATCTATTCTCTGATAATGCTTGTCATGTCCTCTTTTGATTTCAGTCAGTCAGTTAAGTGCCATACATGAAACACGCTTGGGCGATCATGTCTCGAAAGAGACATGACTGACTGGGCAGAAAATTATCCCGCAGTAGGTTGCCATTGCTTTCTGCGGTAGACTGGTTGCCAGCCAAGGCTATAGAACCCAATCTGTCCTGTTATTGAACCCATAACTGGAGGGAAGAGACGGATTAAAACCTTTCACAAGGGTATTTGCATGTAATTGAATGCAATGAATTCCAGTCGAATTCATTCTCGTATCCCCGATTTCTCGTTCCGAGCCGATATCCACTGCACCGCTACTCACATCCATTTGACCTACTTGACCATAAAAGTAATGATTGATGGGGATCAGTTTATTACTTCATAACAATAGAAAATCGATTCCCCATTTTATGACCAGTAGAAGCCTTAATCATGATTCCAACTATTATTTTCAGTTAGTTAAGTGCCATACATGATACAGGCTTTGGGCAATCATGTCTCAAATAAGACATGACCGACTGGGCAGAAGATTATCCTGCAGTAGGTTGCCATTGCTTTCTGCGGAAGACTGGTTGCCAGCCCAGGCTATAAAACCCAATCTGTCCTATTGTTTAACCCATAATTCCATGGTTCCCAACCCTGGGGTAAATTACCCCAGTGGGGTAATGAGCCCATATTTTGTGGGTAATGGATGTTTGGTTTGGGAAGAGGCAATCAGCTTATAATTTCACACTGGGTCCTTGAAATGGAGACCAAGAAACATAGCAGACTCAACGTGGCAAACGATGCCCGAATAGCCCTTTCAGTCACAAAGCCAAGAATAAATAAACTGGCACTGGCACAGGCAATACAAGCTCAACACTCACATTAAGAATCACAGCTAGGTTACGGCTACTATAACTCTTATTATTATAGATTGGTATTATTGTATTGAATAATTTCCATTAAGTTTGTCTGCTTTTGATATATGAAAATATAATTACTTCTTTTCCTATATTACGGGTATTTGTTCATTGGGGTAATGGATAATAGTGAAATTGTATTTTGGGGTAATCGCAGCAAAAAGTTTGGGAACCTATACAACTGGAGGTAATAAATAAATTAATACCTTTCACAAGGGTATTTGCGCATAAGCGAATGCTGGGGATTCAACTGGAATTATCTTGCAGTAGGTTGCCATTTCTTTCTGCAGTAGACTGGCTGCTAGCCAAGGCTAAAGAACCAAATCTGTCCTGTTATTTAACCCATAACTGGAAGGAAGAGACGGATTAATACCTTTCCCAAGGGTATTTGTGCATAGGTGAATGCAATGAATTCAACTGGAATTTGAACTCAGCTCCTCGATTTGTTGTTCTGAATCGATATCCACTGCACCACCCACGCACATCTACACTTTCTAAATACTTATAATTTTTTATCTATTTTTTTTCTAGATTTACTATATTTTCTCAATAAAAATGAGTCACCACAAGCATTGAATCTGACTTGCAGTTGTGTTTTTCAATTACTTGGCAAGAACCAGTTTCTCTACTTGTAGATTTCAGTTGAAAACACTTCTTGATTGACAGATCAAAGTGCTTATGGTAACTGACCAGTTGGAAGAAGAGAAAAATTACAGCAATAATACTCGGTCTTGAAGCCGATCTTCCTCACATTTTCTTTCTCTTTCTCATCAGGTTATGGTCAGTATTTGGTCAGGAAACTGTAAGAAAGGCCATTAAGGATGGGCCATCATAAAGAACAGACATAATGGGCAGCTGGTGAAAAAGCATTGATTTGACCAGCAGATGCAAGTCCATTTATAGCTGACCAAACTACTCTTCTTTGCCATCTTGTCTTCAATCGAGATAATTTGTAATAGAGGCCTGGTAATATGCAAAAAAGCAAAAGTTGAAATCAGCCTTGCTATTGGTTAGTTGACATCAGGAGGCTGTTTTAGGTTCTATTGGAAATAGATAGCCTAATGAATGCCACAGGCAGGAACCAACAAAGGAGATTATTAATGCCTCTAATTATAATATCTATGATCTCCTCTAAGATCGAATTAACCTGATCAATACAAACATTTTTTTAGAACTTTCGTTAAGAATAATCATCGATAATTTGTAAAATGAAATATATTTGTTCACACATACCTATGTCTGTATATATATATATATATATGTATATATATATACATACACTTTTCACACACACACACACACACACATATATATATATATATACTAGCAGTATAGCCTGGCATTGCTCGGGTGTAATGAAAGCTTGAAAACAAATCCATGGTTCTGGAGCTCAGACTCAGCCTAAAGAATATTTGTGTGAAGTTTGGAGAGAATCGGATAAAAATTGTGGATTTGTATAAAGGACATACAGACAGATGAACAGACACACACACAAACATTTTGCCTTATATATATATATATATATATATATATATATATATATATAATCAATTTTCTGCACTATTGTAAGAACTGCAATTTTGAAACTTCTGAATTTCGTTTCTTATGTCTTTGTCTATGAGTATATCAAATTTGACTCCATCTATAGCCCGATTTTTTTGATTATCGATTTTCGATATTTATCAGGGGTACCTCGACACAAAACCTAGCTAAGAACACTCGCAGACACTTATAGTACAACTGTGTAAATTTTCAAGAAAATCGGTTCAGCCGTTTCGGAGTCTATAGGTAATGGATACACACACACACACAAAGTTCTATTTACAAATAAGTTTAGATGTGTGTGTGTATGGGTATAATATATATAAATACATGTATGTTTGTGTTAGCACAAAATTTCGAGTCAACATGGATGAGGGCTTGCATGTACTGATCTTGTTTAACTGCTGATCAAGCTAGATTATGTGCTCTTGCAAAGAAACTAATTAAGCTTTGCTCAGTATAGTTGCAGTATAGACCACAGGTTGGATCTTGGTATTGAATAAGCGCAAAATGTGCCTGAGCAAGCTTCTGCAAAATGGATTAACTAGCCAAACTAACAGGCGGATATGGTTGGAAGTGAACAGCCAGCCATTATTAAATATATGTGTGTACACATCAAGCATCCATAGAAATAGGATATATGGGTTCAGATCTCATTAAAATTGAAAACTAAAATTCTGAGTTTCAATAATTTTATGTATGTTTATCTAATATATAAGTCTTAAAATGTGTGTATATCCATTAAAAGACACTGACAATTTCTTATATATATATATATATGCAGGTGTTACATTCACTCGTTGAAATGGCCATTTGATTTTTGAAAAATTTTAATTTATTTATATGTAATAAATATTTGCTCTGTAAATAAACTTAATGACATTGAGCTCTCTGGCTGAATCAGTTCTAATATTTAAGATACACTGGGATTTACCTCCAAGACCTCTTTTCGGATTTATAACATATATATGTGTGTGTGTGTGTGTATGTGCAAATTCTACATAAAAATGTGACTCCAAGTAAATGCAGGTTCATTATTTATCTTGCCAAAAGTGCCATATCTGATCCAAATTTGTGGCTAATTTGTATAGTCATCATTAGAAATCAATTTTTTAAAAAGAATTGTTTCTTTTATTTTATTTTATTTTTTTTTAATCATATCACCCCAAGCAAGGTGGTAATGCCACTAAAGCGCAGGGGGCATAAGAGTGAAAAGAATGGAAAAGAGAAAGCCAGAAACCACATCCTAAACAGGGAACAAGGGATGAGCCTCTTCACCTGTTCAATAGACATGGGTGGAGTATGAACCGGGTGATAGTTCAGTCTATCTACTCCAACAGGGAACAAGAGATGAGCCTCTTCACCTGTTCAATAGACGTGGGTGGAGTGTGACCCAGGCGATAGTTTAGTCTATCTACTCCAATTGAAAAAAATAAATAAATAAATAAATAAAAGAGTGAAAAGATTGGAAAGATCCAAACTTTTGGTGGGAGATCTTTATAAATAAACATTTGTTCTGTCAATGAGTTTTATCATTAATTATTAAAAATAGTAGAAACATTTTTGCCCTGAAAATGGCAACCACCTGAGCATTTAGAACATAGCTTGAGATTAAAGGAAACATTGACCAGCCTATATAATCAAGCTACTTCTTCTCTTGTAAGAATTTTAAAATTCCCTTTAATTTTAATCTTTTTTTATTCAAAACAAATAAAGCAAGAAAACATTTATATCAACATCTTCAGCTATGTCCTAAAATCTCTAAATTTGCTTGCTAATTCTAGCTTTCTGCTATTTAATTTTCATCACCACTTCTCTGACATTCAAAATACTTATTTAATCATAAGACTGCCATAAGAAATTATCACTTCGGCAATGTTAACCAGAACAACATTGTGTTTAGAAAAACAAAAGAGAAATATTTATAACATTTCTTTTTAACTTACATTGAATTAGGCAAGTGCTAAACCCAATTTTAAAACAATTCCATAAATTATTCGAACTTTTTTTAAAGTTAGAATATAATGTTGAGGTTGTTAGAAAAAAAAATGTTTGTAAAAAATAAAATGATTTTTTTTCTTTTTCCATTATGTCATAAATCTATCACCCGGTTCACACTCCACCCACGTCTATTGAACAGGTGAAGAGGCTCATCCCTTGTTCCCTGTTTAGGATGTGGTTTCTGGCTTTCTCTTTTCCAATCTTCTCACATTGTTTTTTTTTTTTCAATTAGAGTAGATAGATCTATCTATCACCCGGTTCACACTCCACCCATGTCTATTGAACAGGTGAAGAGGCTCATCCCTTGTTCCCTGTTTAGGATGTGGTTTCCGGCTTTATCTTTTCCATTCTTTTCACTGTTACGTAGCCCCCTGCACATCAGTGGCGTTACCGCCTTGCTCGGGGTGATATGATTAAAAAAAAAAAAAGCATTTCAGTACCCTAACCATGTCTACTTTAATTTTAAATTAGGTCCTGGTTATGACGGTAAACTGTATCCGGCAGCAAGGCCTCTGATTGGGAGGTTGTGAGGAGCATGGAACCACCTCTTAATTGCTGTTGTTCCCAGGTCCATGCATATATATATATATATACACACACACACTCATTCATATTTTTACTCAAAATAAAATATAGTCATTGCAATCTTGTAATGAGAAAAAAATCCTTTTTGTTTTTTTTTTTTAATTCAAATCAAAACAAATAAAGCAAGTAAACATTAATATCAACATCTTTAGCTATATCCTAAAATCTCTAAATCTGCTTACTAAATCTGGCTTTTTGCTGTTTAATTTTTATGACCACTTCTCTGATATTCAAAATATTTATTTCGACATAAGACTGCCATAAGAAAGTATTACTTCGGCAACGTTAACCAGAACAACATTGTGTCCAGAAAAACAAAAGAAAAATATTTATAACATTTCTTTTTAAATTACATTGGATTGGACAAGTGCTAAACCTAATTTAAACCTATTTCATAAGTTATTCAAACTTTTCTTAAAGTTAGAATATAATGTTAAGGTTGTAAAGTAAAAATGTTTGTAAAAAATAAAACGTTTTTTTTTTCCTTCTTCCATGACATCTTAAAGTATCTCAATACAGTAACCATGTCTACTTTAATTTAAATTTTAAAAAGAAATCTTTCTTGCTCACAATCTTTTCACCAAATAAATCTATTTTACTTTGTCATCAAGTTACATATATTTTCTTTTGTATCTCACCTGGAATTTAGAAATTTATTTTCTTGTGGGGGAATGAATTATAAACCTATTTCTAAAAATCATTCAATTGTTTTGTTTTTTTTTCAAACTGTTCTTGATACATACTAATACTGCAAGCCAAAATATATCGCTTAAAATTTACAGTAATAATAATACTAATAACTATTACCTTAACTAATATTATTCTATAATACTTAAAAATAACTAATATAAATGGGCCCATGCCATAAAAAAATGACAGCAAATTATTTATGTTGATATTTTATCTAAAAATGATGCCAACATATATATTGCCGTACCTACTATTGAGTATCTTACATTAAGATATAAGAAAAACAAAAACAAAAACAAAACATTCAAGCCCCTGAATGGGACAAGAGGGAAATATATATATATATATATATATATATATATATATATATATATATATATGCGCATACACACAGACAATGGTCTTTATTATAATAGAGAGGATATATATATTCTTCAGTAATGGTCAACATAATTATTTCAAAAACATAAAATAATAAGTCACTGTTCAAGAGAAATCATGCAACCAGAGCTTTCATAACTGGTAGTAAAGTTTAAAAACTGGTAGTAAAGAGAATGAACTGAGTTGATGCTGTCTCGCTATTGTCTTTCTCTTTTTCCATGAGTGTTCCAGGTGGGTAATAAAAATATATATATATATTGTGTATATTTTGGCAGCATTTTTTCATTAATGCAGGTTTCATTGAATAATATAGACAAGTTTTGTCTATTAATTTTGTGTAGGATCCGTTCATACCGTCTGATATACTTGATGGTGATGTCGTTAAAAGACAACAAAAAATCACAGTATTTGTTGAATTTTTTATCAGGTCTAAGCTTTCGGCTCACATAAGCCATTATCAAAGAGTAAATAATAACACATAGTAAACATAGAACATTTAAGCTATTAACAATAAAGATAATTGAATTGAAAATATAAGTCCATCCCTACCGTGGCGGATGGCCGAAGACAGTGACAAAATAGTGGTGTTGTGGTCCCTGGTCTGATTACAGACATTTGAGTATGTTGTTGGAAATATCGAAATTGATTGTATTCAAACCAGGTTTAAACTGTTTAATGTAGAGTGCTTCGAGGATTTTTAGTTTCTGCTTATTATTTTCTTGTTTGAGTATGTACGTGTTATCAACAAGCGTTTGTCTCAGAAGTGTGCGTTGATAACCGTGTTGTTCTAAATGACGGAATATATTTGAATTTTTATTTAAGTGCAACGTCAGACGCCGTGAGAGCGAATTTGTGGTGTGGCCGATGTAGATATTATTAAGGTTGTTAGAGATACATTCTCTAAATGGACATATGAATTTATATACTACATTGGTCTTCTGCAAATCACTAACGGTGGGGGAAGAGTCGTTGCGGACAAATGAATTAGATGTAGTGGATTTAGTGTAATATATAATGAACTTAATTCTTTTGTTAGAGTCTGTCGGAGAAATATTAGTATTTATGAGTTTTTTTAGGATGTTTTCATCTAGTTGGTAGTTGGAGTGCATCTGGCTACGGTATAAGAGAGTGATATGTTTAGGATTGGTTGGGTTAGTATCATGTGTTGTTTTTTCCATGTTAAGCTTTTTAAGAAAGTAATGTATTTGTTCATCAACTATGTAGTTGGGAAAATTATTATTGATGAGTGTCTGTTTTATGTTTTTTAGTTCACTGTAGAAGATCTGATTTGTAGATGAATTGACTTTTGCACGGTATAATAGATTTTTTATGATGGCTATTTTGTAATAGTGGGGGCATTCACTAATATAATTGAGTGTGGAGGGATTTTTATTAGTAGGTTTTTGATACGGTGAGATAGTAAATTTATTGTTGTCAGTGTTAATTAATATATCAAGAAAAGGAATTTTGTTATCTTTGCTAAGTTCATAAGTAAATTTTAAAACTGAGTTATTTTGAAACTGTTTTTGAAGTTGTAAGATTTCATTAGTATTTTTAATTGATAGTAGGATATCATCAACATATCTTAGATATATTGATGGTTTTGTAAATTTTGCAAAGGTAGTATTTTCAAGGTTAGACATGTAGAAATTACTAAAAATCGGACCAAGCACTGAACCCATGGAGACTCCGTCACGTTGTATATATATAGTGTTGTTTGGATCAACAAAAGGCACTTCAGTAGTACAAGCTAGTAGTAAACCTGGTTTGAATACAATCAATTTCGATATTTCCAACAACGTACTCAAATGTCTGTAATCAGACCAGGGACCACAACACCACTATTTTGTCACTGTCTTCGGCCATCCGCCACGGTAGGGATGGACTTATATTTTCAATTCAATTATCTTTATTGTTAATAGCTTAAATGTTCTATGTTTACTATGTGTTATTATTTACTCTTTGATAATGGCTTATGTGAGCCGAAAGCTTAGACCTGATAAAAAATTCAACAAATACTGTGATTTTTTGTTGTCTTTTAACGACATCACCATCAAGTATATCAGACGGTATGAACGGATCCTACACAAAATTAATAGACAAAACTTGTCTATATTATTCAATGAAACCTGCATTAATATATATATATATATATATATATAAAGAATACCTAGTGAGCCAGACAGACCTACCTAGGTTTCACCTAAATGGATCATCAGAGAAAGCTTTCCCTGATAATCTGTGTAGGTGAAACCTAGGTAAGTCTGTCTGGCTCACTAGGTATTTTTTACTTATTCTGCTCTACCTAAGTACTGAGTGCTTTTTGTCAGTTGATTACTCATATCAGGGTTTTTTCTTTGGGCTACATGCTGACTTGGTCCGAACCCTTTTGACTGATGTTCATGTACTTAGGTCTTTCTTTTTGTAAAACCGTTTTTTCCCTTCTTCGTAGATTCATGGAAGGTTTTTCGACATGACAATAGTTATAATGTCATATTTTATATATATATATATATCAATTAATTACTTAGTTCTTGGTCATAATCAAATTAGATCAGTACACAGTTGTATTAAAAAGTGTTCAATACAATTATATTGTAAAAATTTTGAATATTTTTCATTTGTAAGCATGTTATTACATGACATAGGTTTCTATCATGTGGTGTCTTCAGACGATTTGCAATAACTAATTTTACCATTTTTTTAAGAACGCTCTTGTAACAAAAAAAAAATCCCAGTTACATGAGCATTCTTCAAAAAAAAACAGTAAAATCAGTTTTTGCAAAATTTCTGAAGACACCACATTGTAGAAACCTATGTCACATAATAACTCATTTACGAATTTATTTTAAAAAAAAAAAATATATATATATATATATATATATACACACACACACACACATACATACAAACGTCTTTATTATAATAGAGAAGATTGGACAATTGTAAAAACCAGTCATAAACAATGTACAATTTTTTTTTTCAGATCTCTCTTTATTTTATTTTTTCTCATTTCTTAAGAAAAATACTAAGAACTGATGTTTTACACTTTGTTCAGACAATTAAACTCCTACTTTATGTTGCCAATGTTATCATAATATTTCAGGTATTTCATTCTACAGCCTTCTTCATGTGTAGAAAGGTATATTTCATAATTCTGAGAAGTTGTTACCTCATTAGTACCCACAGTAGAATCTGGTATTAATAATGAAAATTTAAAATTCCTTTAATTATAACTTTCTAAAAAAATCTGGTATTAAAGGTTTATAAAAATCTGGTGTAAAAGGTTTTAAAAATCTGGTATTATAGCATTATAAAAATCTGGTATTAACTTTTTTTTTTTAAATCTGGTAATATAATTTTATAAAAATTTAGTGTTAATTATAGGTTTTTAAAGATCTGGTTATTAAAGGTTTATAAAAATCTAGTACTAAGCATTATAAACACCTGGCATTAACTATAGTTTTTTAAAAATCTTGTAATATAGCATGTCCATAAAGTTTGTGGGCACTTTAAAAAAATTTATAACTTTATTTGTATTTGCGATAGAAATAATTTGTAAAAAGGATTAGAAAGAAGTAAATCTATATTTTTTAAGGTTTTATTAAAATTTTATTTAAGTTTCCACATGTCCCCCATCATTAGCAATACAATTTTGCAGTTCACAAAAAACATTGCCAACTGATTTACAGTTATGCCTAAAATCACATTAGTTATTTTAGCTTTCAAATCTTCTAATGAACTAGGTTTGGTGCATACACAACTCTTTCCACAAGAAAAAATCTAATGGAGTCAAATCTGGCAAATGTAGAGGCCAATAAAATGGTTTACCCCTTTCAATCTATCTGTTAGGAAATTCCTGATTTAGAAACTAACACACAGAGCAAAGTGACAAGGAGCTCCATCATGTTGAAACACTGTATTATTTTTCAAGTTTAATTGTTCAAGCTCATTTTTTACAGATTATTTCTATCACAAGTAGATGTAAAAATTGTAAATTTTTTTAAAGTGCACACGGACTTTATGGACACCCTGTATAGTTTTATAAAAATCTGGTATTAATTGTAGGTTTCCATCTATAACACATTAATAGAGTTAAGTCATTAAGGTACATAATTTTAAAACTAGGAAATAAAAACTAATAAGTCAAGTTTAAAGATTTGTAGAGAAGGGAAATAATAACTCATGCCTGATGTGTCAATTGAATGAATTAAACATAGTATATGTATTTCTTTCTTCAACTGGAAGAAACATGTGACCCCCCAGTTATCTTCCCTTATACTATTGATATCTACATTTGATCTCCTAATTTAATGATTTAAATATAATATGTGTATTTGTTTTTTTCTATAATTACAAACCTGTGACTTTCTAGTTAGGTTTCCCTACACTATTGATGTCTATGTTTGTTCTTTTGATCAAACAATTTTAATATAGTATGTGTATTACTTCCTTCTATAATTACAAACCTGTGACTTTCTAGTTGTGTTTCCCTATACTATTGATGTCTATGTTTGTTCTTTTGATCAAACAATTTTAATATAGTGTGGGTATTACTTCCTTCTATAATTACAAACCTGTGACTTTCTAGTTATGCTTCCCTACACTATTGATGTCTATGTTTGTTCTATTCATCAAACAATGTTAATATAGTATGTGTATTACTTCCTTCTATAATTACAAACCTGTGACTTTCTAGTTAGGTTTCCCTACACTATTGATGTCTATGTTTGTTCTATTGATCAGATGATTTTAATATAGTATGTGTATTGCGTCTTCATACAATTATTAATCTATGACCTAGTTATAATACCATATGCTATTAATGTCTATGCTTGGTCTACTGATCAAATTATTTGAAAATTGCCTGTGTATCACTTTTTCCTATAATTATAAACCTATGACTTAGTTATGTTCCCATATGCTATTGATATCTATGCTTGCACTACTGATCAAATTATTTGAAAATAGTCTGTGTGTCTCATTTTGTTTTACAATTAGAAACCTTTGACCTAATTATGTTCCCATATGCTACTCATGTCTATGCTTGGTCACCTGATAAAATTATTTGAAAATAGTATGTGTATAATTTCTTCTACAATCAGAAATCTGTGATCTTTTAGTTATGCTCTCTTATGCTATTGATGTCTATGCTTGGTCTACTGATCAAATGATTTCAACATAGTATGAATGAGGCTTTCTTCAACTGTTTTAATTTCTAGTGTCGCCTCTCTATTATTTTAACATCTTGAGATAATCTCTCTGTATCCATTCCAAAATTCAATAGATACCCAAGGATGCCCTAATGGCACAGCAGTCAAATCTTATGAGAAAATGATAACAAATAGAATGACAAAATTATTCTAATTGCAATATATTACAACTAGTTTCCAAATCTTTATTCATTCTAATTGAAAACAAATGTTTCTTAAATCTACCAATAAAATTTAATGAAAAAGAATGATTTATCATTTCTTATTTATCATTTGTGCCCAAACACACAGAAAATAGTTTGTTTTTTTTTTATTCAAATTCATTGAATTTGATAATGTAGTTTTTATACATTTTACTTCCGACTCATTGAGAAAAGGAAGTAAGATTATTATTTTCCTTTTTATTTTGCTATATCTGACAAATTGCAGAAGTCTTTGGAATCTGCATGTAACTCATTGCTAAATCTTTTAAGGTTAAATGGCAATTTGTTTTTTGTTTTTTTGTTGTTGTTTTTTCAATTCTTTTTTTTTTTTTCAATTGTATTTGTTTTCATTTTGCTCTGCATGCTAAAATAATTTTCAATCAAAACTTTTATTTTTTTATTTCTTCTATTTATAAGAATATTTTCCTATTTATTTCAAATGCAATTTTTCTTACTGAAATAAATCATTAATTCATATTAGTAAGTATGTGAAGATTCAAATCTTAATTTTTACTCTTTTATTCTCAATTTGGGTTTTTCTTTAAATTGTTTTTTATGCATTATGTATTAATACATTACAGTTATATGTCAAAATATATTATTACCTATATGAGAATGTGTATGGTTTATATTATTTTGAATTATTCTTTTTTTATAATTCTTTGTGAATTACCTGTGACTTCCATTATTGTTTTTTCAATATCTCATATCTTTTTTATTGCTTCCTTGTTGATTTTTATTTGCGTTTATCTGTGAATATTATTTATTATTATCTGTACTGATTTATCTATTATTTTAACAATGTTATATTCAGTTGATTTCTTTTGGTTTCAAATCAAATATTCTTCTTTGTAATTATTTTAATCTAATAATAAATAATAATATCAATTACTAAAAGAAATATATTCTACTTCAGATCAAAAAATTAAGTTTTTTAGTTGCGGTCAGTTTTTATGTTGATTACAAAATTTTACTTAAAATTTTACATTTTTTTCTTAAATGTGTGTAACGTAATTTAAATTTATAAATGCAATTAATGATTTATTTTTAATATTTATAATGAAAAGGGTTTTCTTCTTGACAGTTGTTATTATCAAAATCTAAAATTATTATCATTATTATTATTATTATTATTAGTGTGATGGTGAGATAATGATCATCATCATTATAATAATAATAAATAAATAAATAAAAACTAAACAGAAGCATATATTGTACATCTTTTGTCTGGATGTTGGGCCCCTATTCAGTATAGATGCAAAATAGTCATTATAGACAAAGTACACCCTAATGATACAAAATATCATATTTTCAGGTTGATACCAAACTCACCATTTTTTTCTTTAACTAATGGTGCCAATGGCACAATTAATATGAAATCCAATTGAGCATCATCAAAGAATTAATTTTTTAAAAAAGTTACTATTTTTACTGAACAGTTTTTCTTAATTCATTTTACATTGAATTCTATACTAATACTTACATCTCAGTTTTTAAAGTAAACTAGTTAAAAAAACTCACATTTATTATTTGTATAACATACTTCAGCATAATTGAAAATATTAACTAACCACACAGAAAAATTGAATTAGTCATGATAAATAAATAAAAATGCAAACTTTAAGCACTAAATTACATTGTCATACATTATAATAACATTTATGAGTGACATGTCTTGGTCAATTTTTAAATGTCATCAGCAAAATTTACTTTCAGTACTTCTTGCCATAATCCTCACTCCATGCTGTTGCCATTTTAGAGTTCTTGAACAATTCTACATTTTCTGCATACATAGAAATACTCTGGCTGTGTCGTTAGATTAAGATTGGAGTTTGAGAAATGTTCATCATCTACAGCAGTTGAGGCCATTCTTATTTGATCAGCAGTTACATTGTCTTAGCAATGTTATCCCCTGTCAAAACAACTTTGTATAGCATTTTTCTTCAGTTAATTAGAGTTAGGTGAAAGGGTCATTAGTGACCAGTACAAGCAATACAGAGACTGTATCAGGACCATCTTAAATACCTGTAATTTCTTACCTAGCCTTTAAAAGTTGGCTGGCAATCAGGCTGCATGGACATTGTTCAGAAACAAAGTTAGTCCAGCAGGCAGAGGAACTTTGTTAAAGATACTGCATGCATAATCATTTCTCTGCTTTTATCCAAGATCTTTTTGGATCCCTAACTTAGGAAGTTCATTGTGGTGCAGTGGATATTGACTCAGAATGAGAAATCAGAGAGCCAAGTTCAAATTCCAGTTAAATTCGTTGCATTCATTTACATGCAAATACCTTTGGGAAAGGTATGAATTCATCTCTCTTCAGCTATGGGTTGAATATCAGGACAGATGGGGTTCTATAGCCTTGGATGAAAACTAGTCTACCACAGAGAGAAATGGCAACCTACTGTGGGAAAATTTTCTGTCTAGTCAATCATGTCTCTTTCAAGATATGATCGACCAAGCATGTATCACATATGGCACTTAATTGACTGACTGACTGAAATCAATAATATACCAACCATCCCATCAAGACAGATTAGGTTCTATAGCCTTGGTTAGAAACGAGTTTACCACAGAAAGAAATAGCAACCTACTGTGGGAAAATCTTCTGCCTTCACAAAAGAGACATGACGTTCAAGTGTGTATCACATACACCACTTAAACGGCTGATCTAGATAAAAGAATTGAATAGCAGGACAGATTTAGTTCTGTAGCCTTGGTTGGCAACCATTTTACTGCAGAAAGAAATGGCAATCTACTACAAGAAAATATTCTGCCTAGTCAGTCATGTCTTGAAAGAGACATGATCAACCAAGCTTGTATCACATATGGGATTTCACTGACTGATCTGGATTAATGGATTGATAGTAGAACAGATTGGGTTCTGTAGCCTTGGTTAGAAACCAGTCTACTGCAGAAAGAAATGGCAACCTACTGTGAAAAAATCTTCTGTCTAGTCAGTCATGTCTGTTTTGAGATATGACCACTCAAGCATGTATCACGTATGGCACTTAATTGACTTACTGAACTTAGAGAAAATATGCTATTCAGTCATGTCATCATCATTTCTCAAAGGAAGCGAGCGGGAGATGGCTAAGAGAATGCATACCAACTCATTTGTATTTCAATACTTGCTGGCTTGCCTCACTAAAAAATCTGGATGCTGGAGGGGCATTGACGCTTTAAAGTTTTTGCCGTTTTCTCTACTTTCACACCATTTTGATCTTGTATTCAAACTGTGAATTGTTTGTGGTGCAGTGAAAATCAGCTCGAAATGAAAAATCGGAGAGCCAAGTTTGAATTCCAGTCAGTCATGTCTCTTTTGAGATATGATCACTCAAGCATGTATCATGTATGGCACTTAACTGACTAACTGAACTTTGAGAAAATATGCTATTCATGTGTTGGTCTAATCAGCCATGCAAGAACACATCCAACATGGGTGGGGAGGGAACTCTGATGACTTTCTCTATAGTTTTAATGGCTGCTCACCTTAATACTGTGGTTAACAAGCTATTCTGGCACATAATTTTCCTTGCTTGGTGAATTCAATCCTCACAGAATTCTCTGTTATACTGAAAACTGGCCAGACACAACCATAGAGACAAAAGGCACTTTCTCTGACTAGAGAGAAACAAGAGAAGAAAAGCATTCTGTGATTGGCTTGTCTGATGTCATGGCCTTTTTACAACCTCTTAGGGATGCATAACAAGGAAGTTAGTAAAATTTAACACCTCACAAATTTAACACATTCATCCATCTATCAAATACTGTTGCCATATCTGATCAGGTGCTCCTGTTATTCATCTCCAGGTTCTCAACAAAATAAAAAGAAGGTTCTACAATTCAATCAGCCCTGACTTGACATCTCAACTTCAGTCACTTTCACACCAATGTAACATTGCTTCTCTCTGTATTTTCTACAAATATTTTCATAGCAACTGCTCTGAGGAGCTTTTTTGGTCCATGTGAATTCAAGTGTGCTACTAGATTGGCATCTAGGTCCCACCCTATTACCACTGAAATAGTTAAATGTAACCACCATTTCCACTCTAACTATTTCTTTTCTCACAATTTCCACCTGTGAACTCCCTTCTGTTTACTTGCTTCCCTGATAGCTACAATAAATTGAAATACAAGACCCATGTTGGATGTGTTCTTGCATGGCTGATTAGACCAACACATGAATAGCATATTTTCTCTAAGATCAGTCAGTCAAGTGCCATATGTGATACATGCTTGAGTGATCATGTCTTGAAAGAGACATGACTGACTAGACAGAACATTTTTTCACAGTAGGTTGCCATTTCTTTCTCCAGTAGACCTGTTGCAAACCAAGGCTACAGAACCCAATCTGTCCTACTATCAAATGTCATCGTCTATCTTCTTGAATCTCATTCATCTTTTATCATTTCTTCAGTAACTCTTGTACCCAGGCTTTTCTCTCACTGTAACCCAATGCACACTATTGGCAGTCTTGCTTTACTTGCGGTGAAATAATTAAAAAAAAATATATTGAAACATGAGGTGTAGAAGAAAATAGTGAGTTACCTAACAAGTTTGCTAAAAATGGTGGCAGAGTGGGCACTAAGAAGAATAGTAAGAGCACAGATGTTTTTTAGAGATAAAAGGCATAGGAAGCTATGGAGAGCCACGATCATCAATATTCTGAAGGGGAACAGCGCATGAAAGAAAAATAAGTAACAAGAGGAAATAATTGCAGTCTTCCAATTTTGATACTGTGGCCTTTTGACAGACTAAGCTTAGTAAAAAAAAAAGACAGTTTTCACAAACCAATTCATTAGTGTAGTGAGTCTAATCATCACTAGATAGCCTAGCTCAAAGGAAAAGCTAAACTTAGAAAATAACCACTGACATTGTAGCTTAAAGCAAATATTAACTATCATGACTTGTTTATATTAATCACTTTAATTTCTATCTTGTAAGAAATTAATATTTTATATGCTAAATTGTCCAAGAATATCATCTTATTTTATTTAGTGATCTGATAGCTCATCTACATACCATGTTGGGTCCTTCATTGAATGACAATGTCAAGTCTATAGTCATCTCCTATCTCACTAAACTGCATCCTCTTTCTCATGCTCCTTTCTCCGTCCACTCCACTCTCATCAGTATTCTCAGCCTTTTCTTACACACTTCCTGACACCCCTATAACCTGTCACTCTTTCTCATGACTTTTCTCCTATGTAACCCCCTGCAAAACAGTGGCAGTAAAATGCCTTGCTTGGGGCAATATGAAAATAAAAAAAGAAATTCTATACTATTATAATATGGATATAAAGTAGGGGGATCAATTCTACATTACAATCAATATATAAACTGATCACTCACTTTATGGCCACAATTATCGTTCTCTTATCCACTTCCTGACACCTCCTATAACCTGTCATTCCTTCTCATAACTTTTCTACTATGTAACCCCCTGCAAAACAGTGGCAGTAAAATGTCTTGCTTGGGGTGATATGTTTATATCAGAAAAATGTATTTATTGCTTTCATATATTTAACTCTAGACAGAATTATAACCTCTCATGTAAAATATAACCTAAATTTATTGATTTTTCCACTCAGTTCCATTAACTAAACCTGAAAATAACCATTCTATAACCATTCTATAGGAAGAAGCAAAATTTTGCTTACATCTTGAATTCTTCACTGAATTCCATAATTGTTTAATTAATTATGGATATCCTCCAAGAATTGAAATTTTCAGTATACTTCTCTTATGTGCCATGTTCCATCAGGATCATGGCTCTCCACAACTTTCTATCATTTGTCACTCTTGACAATGCTTATCTTTTTTATTCTCTCTCCCCATTCTGCCATCCAATATGTCACAGATATAAAAACTTAGTTATTACGAAATTTTAAATACAATATAATTAACTGTTCATGTTACTGCAGGTCGATTGAATCAGTTTCATTTCTGGGTAAGTGGGACTTGTGAGAAAAAAGAATTTAAACTGCATCAGACTCAATGGAGCATTTGATTAATTTTTCAGAAATACCATATAATCATCTATTTTAATAAGCTTAACTGGATTTAATCTACTTCAATAAGCTTAACTGGATTTAATCTACTTCAATAAGCTTAACTGGATTTAATCTACTTCAATAAGCTTAACTGGATTTAATCTACTTTAACAAGCTTAACTGGATTTAATCTACTTTAACAAGCTTAACTGGATTTAATCTACTTTAACAAGCTTAACTGGATTTAATCTACTTTAACAAGTTTAACTGGATTTAATCTACTTTAACAATCTTAACTGGATTTAATCTACTTTAACAACTTAACTGAACTTAACTTAACTTTAACAAGCTTAACTGAACTTAATCTACTTTAACAAGCTTAACTGAACTTAATTTAACAACTTAAATGCAATCTTTAACAAGCTTAAATGAACTTAATCTACTTTAATAAGCTTAAATGAACTTAATCTACTTTAATAAGCTTAAATGAACTTAATCTACTTTAATAAGCTTAAATGAACTTAATCTACTTTAATAAGCTTAAATGAACTTAATCTACTTTAATAAGCTTAAATGAACTTAATCTACTTTAATAAGCTTAAATGAACTTAATCTACTTAAATTAGCTTAACTGGACTTAATCTACTTTAATAAGCTTAACTGGATTTCATATTAAATATGAAGGTGAATTAATAAGTCCATAGTCTGACAGATAGTGGTGAACTGAATTTTAATTCAAAATTTTCATTGTATAATGTTTGTTCTATGGGATTAATATTCCTCATTAAATTGTGCTTTGAGAAAGAAAGAGATTATGTTGAAAAATAAGTATTCACATCGTAAAATTTATTTTTTTTCCATATTAGGCCCTGAACTTACTGATGTTCCTATGTACATTATTAGTAACTAAGTATTAGCCACTATCAATGTATACAATATTTTGTTTAACCAAGTACACTGTAGTTCTTCAGTATCTCTTAATTTATCACAATTACAAGTCCTATGACCCATTGGGGTGATAGGGACACCACATGTAATGCAACTGCAGCTGTGTTTCTTGGGTAAAAAATAGCATGACAGAGCCCAACCCTCTTCAAGCTGGTTTGAATTCAGAGTTTTTCATCTAGACTAGTTTCCAACCAAGGCTATAGGATCCAATCTGTCTTCCTATTTACTGATAGCTGGAAGAAGGGATGAAGTTATAGTTTTCCTAAGAATAGTAGCACATGAGTGCAATGAACTTGACTAGAATTTGAACTTAGTTCTCTGATTCCTCCCACTCCATTACTCTACTGCCTCTCATACAGAGAATATAAATTCATATACAGTAGTTATTTTAGTGTTTGGAGCCCAGTTATCCAGTATATCTATCCTCTTAATTAGACATTAATTTAATCAAACTAATTTTTCATCTTAGTTGTTATAGTCACACAGGCAAACATTATTAGTATATGTCTATATTTCTGAGATTAGGTAGTATTTACACTGTTTGCATTATTCGGACTATTGTCTTTATCTTTGTTGCCATGTATATGACATTTCCGCTGTTGTATACTCTTGTTGTCTTGGCCTTCTTTAGGTGCTAGGAATTTTGAACTGAACTCTTTATTATGATCCCTGGGGTATATCATTCTCATTCCTTGTGCAAAGCCTCTTTTGGTAGTCAATACCAGGCTACAGCAGTGGTGAACAAGTGACTTAAAGAGTCCGGTTAGAGAGAGATAACTCATGACTACCAAAAGAGGCTTTGCACAAGGAATTAGAATGATATACCCCAGGGATCATAATAAAGGTTCAATTCAAAATTTCTAGCACCTGAAGAAGGCTAAAGAATACAACAGCCAAAATGTAGTACAAATGACAACAAAGATGAGGACAATAGTCTGACTAATGTAAAGAGTGGGCAAAAATGATTTATAAATTTCAAATTTTTCTTATCTAATATTGTTTTATAGGACAATGGCCAAGTGAATAAAAGCATTGGTGATGTACATCTAGTTACTTAATAGTCATGAGTTCAAGCCAACAGTCAGCAAAAGTCATTAGTCTTGTTAAAGGAAACTACAAAGCTAATCTTAATGATACAAGATATCCCTGAGCAAGATTGTCGAATGAAGACAGTTTATCCTGTCAATCGAATAATGGGTTCTATTTCAGATATTTGAAGACTTCTAGAGAGTGTAATGGCCAAAACATTGTTACTATAACAATCAAGTTGAGGAAATTAAATATAGGAAATGTCAGAGGGTGGGTGATAGGCGGGTAGGGATACCGAGAATGGTTAAATATAGGAAATGTCAGAGGGTGGGTGATAGGAGGGTAAGGATACCGAGAATGGTTAAATATAGGAAATGTCAGAGGGTGGGTGATAGGAGGGTAGGGATACCGAGAATGGTTAAATATAGTAAATGTCAGAGGGTGGGTGATAGGAGGGTAAGGATACCGAAAATGGTTAAATATAGGAAATGTTAGAGGGTGGGTGATAGGAGGGTAAGGATACCGAGAATGGTTAAATATAGGAAATGTCAGAGGGTGGGTGATAGGTGGGTAAGGATACCAAGAATGAGAGTTGGGTAGATGAAAGTGTTCTGAGAATAATTGGGAGTTAGTGTGATAGGAAGTGTCTATTGACCCTACATTTAAACACCTGGAGATTGTAGCTGTCAGGAAAGCAGACTTGTGGAAGGGAGTTCCACAGGCAGGAAGCGCGAGAAAAGAAGCTATTGGAGTAGAATTTACGGTTACATCTTATCTGTTTAACTGTAAAAGGGTGGGACCTAGTTGCTAATCTAGTATCTCATGTAAATTCGTGCTTAGGCGGCACCAGTGATCTAAGTTCATTGGAGCAGAAGCCATGAAAGTACTTGTAGAAGAGGCGCAGGGAAGCCACATCACGCCAGTGAGAGAGTGGTTGCAGCCGGTCTGCCAAGTCAGTATCAACCACGTTACAGATCCTCCTTTGTATTTTGTCAAGAAGCCCAAGGAGAGCAGCAGGGGCACTCGACCAGATATGGCATCAATATTCAATACACGGGTGGATGGTAGATTTGTATATGTGCAGGATAGATTCAGGTGGGGAAAACTTCCGGGCCCTGCACAGAGAGCCGACTTTCATAGCGGCAGATTTGGCAATGGATTCGATATAGTCATTCCATTTGAGGTCAACCAAAAGTGTGCGCAGTAGTGGCAGTGACATGCCTTGCTCGGGGTGAAACGCTTATAAAAAAAACAAAAAAAATTAGTTTGAATAATATATAATGCTCATAAGTTCTTCTCAGAATATTCAGACAGAAGATATATGATTACAGTTTTAAATAAAATTGAAATATTTTACAAAAAACTACTAATGTTTTTAAATGTTACTTTTAAAATTATATAAAATAGTTTTAGAATATTTCATTTCTAACATAAAATATAATTGAACTTTTTTTAAGATTTTAGGGTTTTACATATATATAAACTATATTTTAAAGATATAACCAGAACTATATTAGTATTTGCAAACTTGGACCTTCATGCCCACAAAAATAATGAAGTGTCAAAAAGGACAGTTTTTCCCTTGACACCACTATTATTTTAACTACCTTCAATCCTCCTCAGCAATGTTTATTGTTTTAAAAAGCAAAGATTAAATTTGTAATAAAACCTTTTATTTGTAATAAAAGGGAATATCTGTCTTTTTTTTACCCTGTTATTTTGCAGACATAATGATCCAAGTTTGCCAAATACTTTTATAGTATTTCATATCTAACCTAAAATATAACTGATGTTTTTTAAGTTTTGAGTCTATATAAATATTAACTACTTTTTTAGAAATATAACCATAACTTTATTGATATTATGTAATAATAAACGTTACAATTGTAATAAATTGTTGCACTATCATTGTTATTTGATCTAATTAAATATTATATTGTCCCTAAACAAATTTGAAATTATGAAAATTGACTTAGTTTGATAGTAACTGCACTGTCTATTTATCTCATATATGTAAGTAATTTGTTTTCTACTAGAGAGTTAAAAAAAAATGTCAGAGGGTCTGTACTGAAAGTTGTGTTTTTGTTGAATTCAGGTGCTGAGCTGACAGAACTTTCTGAAAATCTAAGCTATGACAGAGAAGTGGTCAGAGTTTGGTTCTGCAACAAGAGACAGGCACTTAAAAACACTATCAAGCTAATTAGGATATTTTGATTTCTTTGTTTGTTCGCAAACTATTAAGATTATGCCAAGACCTTGCTTTGTGATATACAATAATTACATAAGAAGAAAAAAAAAAGATACAAGCAAACAAACAAAAAAGATATCAGTTCCAATGGACTAACTACAGCTATAGATGCAATGCCATCTTTTTCTTCTTCAGAGAATCTCACTTTGTTTTAAAGTGAAATGCATGCATTCATTTTTTTTTGTTTTCTTTTTTGTTTCTAGTTTTCTCAATTCTAAGAAAAAAAGAAAAGAAAAATAAACTCTAACAACCAGAGAAAACAAAAACTGTAAGAGAGTCTAAAAATACTCTTTAAAAAACAACCAATTAAAATTATGCATACCAGTCTATCCTTCTTTTTTTCATATCTATCTTCCTACCTACATGTGTAGGTTTAAAAAAAAAAAAATTAAAAAATAAAGAAAAGATTTGGGGTGCAGTGGAATTTTTTCCTCTCTAATCACTTCAAAGAAATTTCCAACTTCCTCTTTTGCTTTCTCTTACTGTTTCTCTCTCTCTCTCTGAAAAGCTTCTCAACAAGTTGTGCCTGTTCTACAAAAGTTTGTACTGAAAGTTGTGTTTTTGTTGAATTCAGGTGCTGAGATGACAGAACTGTCAGAAAACCTTAACTATGACAGAGAAGTGATCCGAGTTTGGTTTTGCAACAAGAGACAAGCACTTAAAAACACTATCAAGAAACTAAAACAGGAAACTGCTTAAAAATGACATCTGGCTGGCAATTTCATTGCAAATTCTTGTTAGACAAGAAATGGCAGCAGCTGACAATGAAGATGATAACAAGAACAATAATAAAATAAAGCATTGGCTACAAATAATGTGATGGGTTAAAAAAAAGAAGAGAACACATTAAAAAAAAAAAGAAAAATGAAAGACAATAAAGAAAGAAAAAAAAAGCCAGCGATCACCAATAAAGAAGGAATATACAAACCTAGCAACAGCTCCAAGAACTCAAGGAATTACATAAAACGTGAATAAAGAAATTGTTACTAACATTTCCATTTCAGGAATCAGGCTCCAGGAGAAGAAAGAAGAAAAGAAAAGGAACTAAACAATTACTAGGAGGGGGTGGCAATGCTAAAAATATAGAATAATAGTGATTTTAAAAAATGAATCACTGAAATAGAGAAGCAAATTTTATCAGAAAAAAATTTTAAAAAAAGGTAACACAAATTTTGATGCTGGAGAGGTGGTCTGATGTATTTATTAAAATAGGGAATTTGTTCAAGTCTTCTGCTCATCCATAAAGAACAACAACAACAACAAAAAATATATCTAATGGTGGCATTTCCAGTAAAAGTTATGGCTCTAACCCCATTACAGAAATCCGTTACCTCATTTGCAGAAAATTATGGAAACATTGTGGCTTTTATTTTGTGGGACTTTACTGGCAAAGATCTTGTGGTTTGTCGTATTTCTGTTATGTTTCCATGGTGACAATCTGTTAACACACTTTGGTTTTTTCTCCTTCTTTATCTTTTTTTTTTTTTGTCTGTGTGTCTTCATTGTGTGGTATATGTCTCTCATTGTGTATGTTGCGAATGACTGGCTATGAGTGAGTGTTGAAGAATGAATGTGTGAGTAGGTCTCTTCTGAGTGACAACTGGTACTTTTCTTTCTTTCTTCCCTAACATTGGTCATCAAGGGATGAGAAGGCAGCATCCAGTGCCAGTTGTTACTATCACAATCACCACTACTGCAGCTACCAGCTTTATCCCTATCACCACATTAATCACCCAACTACCACCAATAAGAATAAATCATTTTACTATCTTTCTATTGGATGTTAGCATCATCATGTGACTTAAGCAAAGAAAGAAAAATGTATTTGTTACAACTGATTGTAAATCAACGGCAAAGTTAAATAAATTTTCATTAGACTCTCACTTCAGATCATTTTACTGATAGTGGAATTAAAGATATAAAGAACAAATTATTGGACACTTTTCTTTTTTTAAAGACAAAGAAGAAAACCATATATATATATATATATATATATATATATATATATATATATATGGTTTTCTTATGGTTATATATATATATATATATATGGGTACACATATATAAATGATATTTTTTGGTGTTAATAGAGCAGTGCCCAATGAGCTATTAAGTATATGTTAATAAATATACCTATTATCCAACATCTGTAGCACAACTTGAAATTTCATGCTTTATGCAATCATCAGGTGCATACTATGAACTGGCCATTTCTAGATTTCAAGAAATAGATAGTTCATAATATGCACTTGATAATTGCATAAAGCATGAAACTCCAGGTTGTGCTACAAATGTACGATAATATATATATACACACACATATATATAATTGTTTAAACATTATTTTTAATGGATCCACATATTGGAGTAGATACTCTTTTTTTATAATTAAACAGTATATTTATTTGTCTACCGGGCTGAACAGTCGAGAAATCTTGTTAAGAAAATATGCATCCTCTGGCAGGATTTGAACCTAGGGGAAACTTAACATTTTCCTAGCAAGATTTCTTAATTATTCAGGTCAGTAGATATAAATACTGTTTAATTATAAAAAAAAGCAAAAAAAAACCAGAGTATCTACTAAAATATGAGTATTCATTAAAAATAATGCTTAAACAAATAACTTAATAATATGTTGAAGTTATTCCATTTCATGATGGATTTCATATATATATGTGTGTGTGTGTGTGTGTTCATTGCGTTCAATGTGACAGACCAGGAAAATTTTATAAGTTTATATTCATTTTTACTAATGTTCTTAGATTTTTTTTTTATTTTATGATGACTCAATGATTGTAGAATCTGTAGTGATTATTGTTGCAAACACATTTAACCAATTCATTAGCCATTTTCACTGGGTTCATTATTGGTATATCTTTTTAAATATACTAATGAATTAGTCAAAAATGCTAAGGACAGTTATTGTTATAGACAGTTTCTACACCCATTTTCTCAACATAAAAGAAAAACTGAAAAAAAAAACATTAGAAAAACTGAATATAGAATTTGTAAAATTTTTCTTGTTCATCATATTCAATGAAACATGTATAAAATGTGACCATCTTTTTTATTACTTCAGTTTCAAGAACCCTTTTAGATTGAAAATTTCTTTTTTAAATGACTTTTCTTGTAATGTTGTCATATATCAATCTGCTGCCAGGGTTCCATTAGGTAATGTTCTCTGATTAAGGAACGGAAGGAAAAAAAAATAACTTATTGATTTTTTTCTCTTTCACTTTCTCTTCTATCCATTTGACCAATTCATTCAGTTCATTTTTTTAATTTTTAATTTATTCAAATAATTTCTTGAGTTTTTCTTAAAATTTTCAAATATAATAAATTTAATTTCTTTGGGTTGTTCTTTTTTTTTGTTTCTTTTGCTTTTTCAGATGGAAGTATTTAAAAAGTCAACTCAAATCTGATGGAATCTTAGCATGCATATTTTTAAAAAAAATAAATCTAACATTTTATTTTTATTATCAAAGAAAGTTAAATTTATTATACACTTTGAATTTTTTTCCATCTTATTTACAAACTATATTTGCTACATTTTATTATAAATATAATCAGTTATCATATGTGTAGCCTAGGTGTGTGTATTGCATAAAAGATGATGAATTTGGAATTCCTTATAAAAATATCTTTTTATAACTTTCTTGAAATCATGAGAAAGATAATCAGCATTAAATTTTTTTGTAAAGATTCGACTAATTCTGTAAATATTTCTAAAACTTTTAGACATTTTTATATCATCCTAACATTTTAGAATATTATTAATTTTTAAGCTCACATAGTTTAGTATATATATGATTTTTTAGATAACTATGAATATTTAGTTCTAGTTTACAAGTTTGATTTTGTTTTATTGTAGTTATTTTTTATACTTTCACTAATTATTACTGCCAAGAAATTTTATTCTCCTTTCTTTGATAATTTTAAGGATGGTTGATCAAATCTGCTGTTTATTTAAAATCAAATCTCATAACAAGAGAGGGATAATTTATTAAATCTACCTGAGTTAGATGGCAATTTCCATATAGCATCAATGTGCTTTAAAACTAATAATTTATTTTTTGATTATTTATTTTATTGATAAACTATCAAATTTTATGGTACTTTGTTTCTATGAAAACAAGAGAATTCAGATATTCATCAGCAAAAATGTCTTTCCCATAGAACCTGAGTATAATCTTACAGAATATATGGTATTGAAGTTCTAAATTATACAGCTAGCTTATCAATTGAAATTAATTTTGAGTTTCTTTAAATTTTGTTTGGAAATAGTTAAACAATTGCTTCACGGTGATTAAATATTATTATTATTAATATTATTTCTATTCACATTTCTCTTTTTCCTTCATCTTTTTCTTTTCTGGCTTTTTATTCTCTTCCTCATTTTTTTATGCTTTTTTCTTTTATTCATTAGCATCATCATCACATACATCTTTTTCTGTTTTTATTCTCTTTTCTCTTTTACTGTTATTGTCTTTTCTTCTCTTTTTCTTTGTCTACTTCTTTTTCTTCACATTATTACTCTCTTCTTTTTTTTATTCTCATTTCTTCTTTCTTTTCTCAGCTATTGTTAATATAATCATCATTATTTCTTTTTTCTTTTTCTTCCCTTCTCTTTTTTTTTTTTTACTTTTCGTTATCATCATCATATTATTATTACTATTATAAGTAGAACTGTTTAAATTACATGTGAAAATATTTTCGCCTTATTTTTGTAATAGATTCAGTGATAGAATTTTTTAAGTAGTTTTTAAACTGAATTGGTTATATTTTCAATGTGAATAATCAAATATTATTTATTTAAACAATGAACTCAGCTGTTGCTTTGCAGAAATCATTTTATTTCTGAAATAATTAAAAGTAAAAATATCCAAAGAAAGCAATCACGAAACAAAAGAAACAAAAAAAAAAAACAGTATATGACCAATCTTATCTACTCTACTTTCGAATTAAAAATTCTTTTTTTATAGCAACATGAGGCATTATTGCTTATCAACCAACATCTCTTATTAACATAATAGAATACCTTGTTAATAAGTAGGGGAGATGAAGATGAATTTCCTATATTCTTCTATTGTGTTTTCTCTTATATAATAGATTATTACTGCAATAATTATTCCTTTGTGTTTTCTATTATATAATAGATTATTACTGTAATAATTATATTAGTCATCATTACCTGGAGATTAATTTTAATAGAAAGCTGCACAAACACTTAGAACTTTGGTATTATTCCAAGTTAAATCAAAGTGTGTTCTTACTATGATTTTACTAAATTTATAAATGCTATTTATATACTACAGCAATGATATTAACATGTTGACTGCTAGCGGTCACTGACTTCAAATGTCAACTTTATAATAGCCAACTTAGGCAAGAAAACATTTTAGATGTTGGTTTATAGTGTCAACAAGTCTAAACATAGAAAAGGCATGATCCCACTTATCCCTGTGATCTCTTATATCATCAGATATTCTATTTAACATGTTGACTGCCAGGGGTCAAATGCAAAATCTGACTTCAAATGTCAACTTTGGCAAGAAAACATTTTTACAAGTTGCTTTATAGATTCAACAAGTCTTAACATAGAAAAGGCATGATTTCATTTTACCAATGAATAATTTTTTTTATGAATTGCTTTATAGCTTCAAAAAGTCTTAACACAAAAAAGCATGATCCCACTTTACTCATGAATAAAACATTTTTTAGAGTTGCTTTATAGCTTCAACTAATTTTTTATTATTGTTTTCAAAGTGAAAGTATCTGTGCAAATATCATTTTCTGATAAATTTTTGTTAATGCTTACAGATGAAAATGTATCAGAAAAGTATAAGTCGTAGTCAATGTCATAACAAAAAATGGCAACCATAAGTTATGTTAAAAAAATGACTAATAAGTGTACTACATGTATAATATTAGTACAGTTTCTAAAAATATCTGTTTGCTAAGGATTTTTAAGTGTATAAAGTTTTTTGCTCTGTATAACTTTCGATAATCAATAATTTTGTAACTTCATTGCAATTTTCTCAGTGTCTACTTGCTTATTCATTGTAAATATCAGCTCATATACATTGGACAGCGATTTTCGGAAGATGGTGTTGTTTAATTATATGTTTAAAAATTATGATAACCAAAGCAAATGCTTTAGCAGTTACCAAAGGTGGTGGTGGTGGTTTGTGGTGGTGGGAATACAGTTGCCTCATCTCCTTTCTCTTCCCCCTTCAAACCATCCCTTGGTCATTGCATGTTTTAATTAGTGGTTGGGGTTTTCACAGATGAGGACCTTGGCTATGGCGTGCACCTGCTGACAACAGCCAGATGTGCAAACACGCACAATTATATGTACTTCTGCCTGTATATACCCACAATTTAGCCATAAGTCCTTTTTTTAATTTCTCCTTTTTTTTTTTTTATCCTCTGCTAGAATCACTTCATTATGTACATTTAACAACACATTATTTTTTATCTATTAAATAATGTAAGTAACTTTGTTTTAATGTGAACACATTTACATATGATTATACCTGAATATACCTTTAAACTATTTAGGTCATTGATTTGGAGGTGGTGATAGTGAAGGTAAGCATTGCACTTTTAGTACTGATCTCTTTAATCTTGAAACTAGACATAACCAAAAATTTTTTTAACAATGTATTATATCTGCAGAAAAGTAAAATATTAAATTATTTGACCCTTTTCTTAGATAAAGGTAAATTTCTTCAATTTATCAAATAATATACCTCCCTAAATTTAAATTATAATAAATACATTAATCTCTTTGAAATGACTTTAGTTGAAGGAGTTTTATTTTTAATGCACATTTAAATTTTAAATTTTTCTTGTTTATTTCCTTTCTTCTAAACTTCCATAATTTTTAGCATTGTAGCTACAAAGAGTCTGCACTACAAGACTCATCTTACACGTGGGAAAGAACCAATGTTGTTCAATGTTTCACGATTGAATTATTAACAAAAAATTACCCCTCTGAAAAATATCTCCAGAAATGATTAAAAGCTTTCTGGTAAAAATGGTGTGGTATTAATATGGAATATTTTTCTTTCATCAAGAAATAAACAGTGATTTAAGAATGTATCGCTTCAAATACTTAATTAAATTTTGACACAAAAATAAATAAATTGTTTTGATGGCCTCCATTACAAATCATCCCGCCATTTTTTAATCATTGATTGGAATTAAATATTTTTCAATATCAGATTTCATGTTTTTCATGTTCATACTTGAAATACAAATCTGGGCTGGAATTCCATTCTTTGATCAAACTCCTGTTTCTTTTACTTATTTTTAAATCTTGAAGTTCTAGTAGCTTTTAAATTCTTCAGAAAGATGGCAAAGCAAAGAAAATTTTAAAAAATTGCTCACCATTACAAATGGTAAATTTTGCATAGGTGAGGTTTAAATACCTTGCAGTGTAAATACCCTGTACATAAAAAAGCAACAAGCCATTCAAATAAAATAAAAAAAGACATAAGAGAAGACATTTTAAAAGAAAAAAACCTCCTCCTCCTCTCCTAACTTTTTTGTTATCTGTAGTTTTGATCAAAACTATTTTTAAAACAATCTTTTTAGTTAACCATTCAAATTTTATTTTTAAGCATAAATAATATTGAAATATAGGTCAGATTCACTAAAACAGTAATTAGTATTTAATTTCTTCATCTTAGTTGCTATCTTTTTCCCCCTATCTCTCCTACCATTTTTCCATAATATATATATATATATATATATATATATATATATATACTCATCAAAGTAATGCTGTAGAAGGCCTTTCTCAAAAAAGTTTACATACTGTTTCCAATATTTCAATCATTCCAGGTTCAAATTCTGCTAAATACTATATTAGAATTAAAAATGAAAAAACACACAAAAAATAATGTTCTCTTTGTAAATTTTTTTATAGTGCTTTTTTTTTAATATCTTTTAGAAACTTACAACAATATTAAAACTTAAAGTTATTATAATTTCCAATTATAATTTTTTATTGTCTCAACGTCAGTGTCAAAAAAAGAAAAAGACAAAAATAATATCCCATTGTGTTCATTATCTGTGAATTGTCACTTATCCGTCCATGTTAATTTATTAAGAAACTCAGCCAGCTTTTCTCCTATGATTTAATTTTTTTTATGGCGGTTTCATAAGAGGCCCTTTCATTTATGCATACTTTTCAAATATAGTTGTCTGTGTTGAATGTGAAATAATATGTTAGTGTTCAGATAATACTTACTTGTCATTCTATCTCTTGATCATCATTAAATCGTTTTTCCAGTTGTGTTTTTTTTTATTTTCCTGATGGATAGATGATGGAAGAAAGTAAATTATCAAATCTGCAACTGAAAAAAAGAAAAAAGAAAACTCAATTCTTAGAATGAGTTCCCCTTACTGAAGCCCTGTGAATCAAATCAAAAAAAGATTTTTTGACCAGGCTCCAAGCAATGGCCTCCTCTAGACTGTGCCAGAACTTATTCTGAAAGTTTCTTTTATTTTGCTTTTTCATTTGAGTAAGTGTTCTAAAAGCTCTGACAGATGTGCAAATTAAAAAAAAAAAGTTACTGCCACTTTGAAGGAAATGTTGCAGAACTTTATCTGTCTACAAAAATTAGCTGTATTATTCAAGAGACCTCAGCAGAATATTCAAAAATCGGATATATAAAAAAAGCAAAGATGAGTGGGTCTTTGTTTTTTCTTTCTCTATTTTTTTTTTATTTTTATTTTTTTTAATGGCAATGCAGAATTTTATTCTGCAGGTGTAAACAGCTCAAAACCAGCTGGAAATCCACATAATCTACTGTCTATACAAGCAATAAACCAAACCACAAAAACTTTCTTTATAAATGCAAAAAACATTCTTGAAGTCATTTAGTTGTAGCACTGTGCTGTATTCAAAGTGTGTACCTAGGATGAGTCTCTATTCTGTTATTGTAGAAGTACAATAGCTATTTTTATTTGAACCCAAGGCTAAATTGGAATCACATTCTTTGTGAAAATTTTTTTAACATTTCATGAATTATCCAAAGGCCCACCAAAATCTGCAGAATGCATTTCATTCAATAAAAACTATGAACACGCATTTTATGATTGGATTTTGGTGCTTCACTATGATGTACTTAGATAGTTATGTCGTGAACAATCAATATCATTCTTTTTTTTTCTGTCAAAATTTTTTTTCTGTCATTTTTTTCTCAAACAAGACGACAACCCTCTGCCTCAGTTGAGTTTGACAGTCCAATATCTTGGATTCTAGTGAGCTTTATAAAAAAAAATTTTTCAAAAAAGAATTAAAAAATATTTTTTTCAAGAGACACTTTAATCCTGTTAAATTGTGTGTATGGTTATCTTCATATTAATTAGATTTGTTTTCTGATATAGACCCTAGAAATTCCAAGCTTTTGATAATTTTTCCCTCTCTGTCTCTCTCTTTGTTAACCATTGGTGAATGAAGTGTAAATGGTATGGTATAATAAGGAATACAGTACCATGAGTACTATGGAAGTGTAGTTTACAGGAGTCCAAGTTTTGCCTCATGATTTTAAAGCAAAATTTAAAAGAAAAAAAAATAACTGATGTTGTCTTATCAGACAGAGTGGATAAGCTAAAATGGTCAAACCAGTCTAGATGATGAGACTAACAATAGACAGGAACAAAAAAAGCTCAGCATATTATGTTTTTTTTCTTTAATGTTTGTTGAATTCTGTGTATGGCAAGAATACAAATAAACTAATATCTCTTCTCTAGCAGAAACCCATTCCATGTGAGACTATGCAAAGCAGTATATCCTTCAAAATGTCACATGATGTCTGGGACTGAAAAAGTAATTCTTTGCAGACCTATATCCATTTAGGTCAACGACAAAAAACAGATTAAACAATCTGAGCTTGTATGAAACTAATCAGAGGACTGGGAACAGTCTTTTACAAAAAACTCTCAATCTGATTAGGTTTTTCATATACTTGTAAAATACTGCTGGATACTGAAATGTCATTAAAAAAGAAAAGAAAAATAACAAAAAATCTAAGAAAAAGAATAATCAGCAAAATCAAAGAAAAAGATCATGTAGCCTCAGAAGAAGAAAAAAACCTAACCATGTGGTTCTTGTCATATTAGCATTTGTATAATTTAACTGACTCAAACAACTTTCATTTCTCTTTAAAAAAAAATGTATTTGTGACAACTACATCTGCTGATATCCCTGTACATGACATGCTTCCATGTAATAATAGAATGGGCGTCTGCTTGTCACGGGGTGGGTTTGCTGCATAAGTTTCAGATTGACAAACTCCCACCTCATCTCTGAAATTTCAACAACGAGCAGCGTTAGCTGTTTTTCAATAACATAGATTCCCAAAGATGACTTCTCAAAAGTTGTTCAGAGAATTACTGCTACTACTACTACAACTATTATAAAAAAAATGAAATCACAAACAAAATAAAGTAACCCCCCCCCCCCCAAAATCATTTGGCTGCCTCCTAAAATATATAAAAAATAAAAAGAATCTGAAAAATTAAAATGTCTATAAAAATAGAAATAAATGTTGAAATTGATAATTATATTAATAAAATCATTTGATTTATAGCAGAAAAAAAATCATATATTAAGATATTTTTCAAATATAAAAATCTTTACCTAATTTTTACTGTTATTTTTTTTAAATTTATTTTGTAACCTTTGGGATTTTTTCCTTCCTGAGTTTAGCCGTACTGATTCATTCACACTTGAGAATGTTGTCTTCAGAGTGGAATGGTTTTCATTTTTTAAAAGGGAATCATTATTGTCATTATTTATGTTGCTTCTAAAAGCAGCAGAAAATGGTAAAAACACTGTCAATATTTTTGTTTTTATTTTTCCCTATTTCAAATTAAAAAAAGTTTGCTTTATTTTTTTTTCATTCTGATTGACTCCTCGTGTGTCTCACTTAAGCACACCTCACCAAGTGCAGGTCCGCCAGTGTTTGATACCAAACAGATCTGGACAAAATTGTCAAAACCTATTTGTGAAATCCTTACTCATTTTTATTTGTTATTTTTCTTTCTTTCTTTTTTAACTCTCCCTCTCTTTCCTCACTTTTCTTTCTATTATCCTTTTTTCTTTCCTTTCTTCTTTTTGTTTCTTTTTATTCTCTCTAAAACTTCTTGCTTTTTTCTTTCTCCTTTTTTTTGCTTTTCATTTTCACTCCCTTTTTTGCTTTTCACTTTCCCTTTTTTGTTTTTTTCTCAATCTCTTCTTTTTTTCTTTCACATTCCCTTTTTTAAATTTTCTTTCTCATTCTCTTTTTTGATTTTCTTTTACAATCCCTTTTCTTTTTTGTTTTTCTTTCTTATTCCTGTTTTGCATTTCTCTCTTTTTGTTTTTTCTCTTTCCTTCTTTCTCTCTCACAATTTTCTTGCTTTTCTCTTTCTTCCTGCATTTCTTTGTCTATTTTCTTGCTTTTCATTCACACTCTCTTTTTTGCTTTTCTCTCTCTACCTGCAATTTGATTTCCTCTCTTCATCTCCATTTTTTGCTTTCAGACTTAAAATATCAATTTAAAGAAAAAAAAAAAGGAAAATTTTAAAACCCAGTGTTTAAAAGAATTTCTCATGATATGCAATGTAATGTGTAAAATATTATTTCTAAAGTGTTCTTTCTTTTTTCTTTCTTTTCTAATTAATGGAGGGAGAAGTAAACCAATTGCTATCAGTTCTTTGGGTCTAATTTAATGGTTGAGACTATTTTATTTTCTGTAATTAGTATATCATGTAATTTTCTAAAAAAACAAAAATGATAATAATAATACACAAGAGCTGGAATTTATTCTTAATTATATAAAAATAACTGGACCAAAATTCCCTGATGGTTAAATATATATATATATATATATATATATATATATATATATATATATAATGTTTGGGTGAGATACCTGGACCAGAGCAGTTTGATATTACTTAATAGTAATAGATTCAATTGAATTTTTTTTTAATAGTTGTAGGATGCCAATCCTGTTGTAATAAAAGCAACAATGACATTTGAAATCTTGAGTATTTCCAAGAAGCAGTTCAATTCCTTAGCTAACTCTGACATTTTATTCTTAGAAATTGACAGCAACATCATTATATTTTTTACTTTTTTAACATAATAATTTTGAAGAATCATATTATAAGTTCTTTTCACATAAACCTGCAGGTAACTTCCTTTTCATTTCTCAACTTTAACATTTTCTGGGTTTCGTTTTTTTGACATTCCAGTGATCCTGAAGAAAAAGATAATCTCCCCAAAACTATACCAGTTTTAAAGAAATACTAAAAAAATATTCTTTTCATCTCACAGATTATAAATCTGTTTTCCATGTTTCTCCCAAGTCATTTTTATTTAAGGATCAGTTCATACAATTAGTTACATTTTATGTATTAATTTTATTTTATGTCAAGAAAATAAATACGAAATTTTATCAGTTTAAAAGAAGGAATATGAAGGATTTCAAACAAAGAGAACATTGAGTAGAAAAATTAATATATCTCAGCTTAACTTAAAAATATTACCAGCACATGACTATCAAACATACACACGCACTCACTCTCACACACACACACACACACACACACACATATATATATATATATATATAAGCACAAAAAGATGTCATTTTAACTGAGCTCGTTAATGCCAACTTCGAAGTTTCATTAAGACACTGATATGATGTTCATAATGGTATCCTCATGAAACTTCGAAGTTGACTTGAACTTGCTCAGTTAAAGTGACAAACTCTTTGTGCTTATCAATGCTCTATCTCTACCCCAGTATTGAGTCCATTGAGTCCTTTACAATAAAATACCTGCTTGCCAAAATAGTAAAACCATTGAAAAAACAACAACCTTGGCCCTAAATATTATCACAACTCAACACACACACACACACATATATATATATATATATATATATATATATATGTGTGGTAATTATTATTATTATTTTAATAATGACATACTGCAATTTGATAGCTATAAAGTTTCAGTATTAAAACACCATCATCTATATATTACAAAATAACCACATTTTACTGCCTGATGATGGTGTTTTAACACCGAAACTTTATAGCTATCAAGTTGCAGTATGTCATTATAATTATAATAATAATAATTGCCATATATATATATATATATATATATATATATATATATATATATATATATATATATACACACTTACATACATACACAAGTATATGTAAAATTATATAAAATAAATTCCTTCTTAAAAGCATATATACTTTCCACCTGAATACACTTCACACACTATGTGTTCAGGGATTTCAAGAGTTCCAGTTATTCCTGGAATTAAACGACTCTACAATATAAACATACATAATTGCATACTACAGTCTGGAAATCTTTATTTCAAAATAAAGTTGATCTCTAATTTTTGGTGCAGTATTCAATGAGGAATATTCTGCCCATAGATCATATTCTTTCTTTGTTTGACATAGTGGCCTTGAAGTTGAATCCATTACTACATATCACTCATGAATTGACTCAAACTCTATTCCTGTCAATCAAAGAAAGAAGAATCAACTTCATCTAGCCCTTAATTCTTACCATTCTTTAAAGACTTTTTCCAGACTTATTCATTCTCAGAATATAAGGAAAAAATATTCAAAGTCATCAGCTACAAAACAAAATGTTATGAAACTGATGCTAAGTAGAACATTTTGTGATCCAAATATGAATGTTTTTTTGTTTTGTTTTTTGCTTTTTTTTTAAACCAAGAATGAGTCAGTCGAATATTTTTGGGGATGACAAAAGTTAAACGTATTTAATTGGAATATTTTATACACCTTAAACTCACTTCCTTTCTTATTTTTTTCTGGGTGGCAAAAGGATCAGATAAGCTATGGTCAGGCCTGCTTTCATTGGAAGTATCTTAGAGGGTCACTCTCTAAGAGAAATGAAAGTTTCATGGTGATCTTTTTTTCTTTTTTGGTTGGCATTCTTCAGCTGTATTTCAATTTTCCCTCTCAGCTTTCTAAATCTAAGCTTTTTCACTTAAAAACCAAAGCTGTATATTAATAAAACTGACAGCTATTGTATATTTTTATTTCATGATTAATAATGATATTACTGTCAATGGCTATATAAATTTATAAAAGAAGTAAGCTTCTACAATTGGTTGTGTCTGCCCTGATTTAATATTTTCAATTGTTGCATGTTTGGCTTATCTAAAAATGTCCATCCATTGTTTAAAGTTCATCTTATTCTATCATTTTAATGTCTGATATAAGTACATCAGAGAAGTGTCTATACGTCCATAAAGATTACTTAAAAAAATAAACTCTATATATTTTCATTAACACACACACACACACACACACACATGCATATATATATATATATATATATATATATATATATATATATATATATATAATTTAACATTATCATGATCATTTCATTCATTGTAAACACAGCACTGATAATCCCCAGAAATCTGACTTTTAAAAAGTGCTCAAATAATAGAATATGCTTTTAACTTTGGAGTAACCAAAACATTTGTTACAGATCAGTAATAGTTTGTCTTCAGTCAAGACATGTTTTAAATTAAGCCTGATCTTGGGTTTCTGATTCTAAAGCAGCACCTCCCCATCAAACTAGCACAATAGATGTTGTGGGTTGCTTTTGTGACATTTGCCACAATGGCTAGGTATTTTTTGTCCTTGCCTACATCAAAGAAAGAAAAATAGTTAAATTGAAGTTATTTTCTCTTGGAAGAAAATACAGTAGCCAAAAAAAAAAACCACTTGATTTACATGAACAAAAAATAATCGAGTTTGCACTGGCTATTCTTATATAAATAGATATCAAATCTATATATAATATATATGAATGTTTAAATATGCCACTTTATATTGAAGATAATGTTAATTCATTTCTATTATATGTACGTTTTCTCCATATGTGGATAAAAAAATATTGTCTGAGTTTTAATGTCAGCATGTAATCATTTAAAAGAAACAATTGTTTCTCCATGTTTAAAGTTAAAGTAATTTTTGTCTTTATTTCTGAGATGAGGTATTTAATTATATATATTATTTAGATTGTTCGGAGTGTTGTCCTCATCTTTGTTGTAATATTCACATTTTGGCAGTTGCATGTTCCAGTTTTTTCAGGTGATTAGAATTTTGAATTTGCCTTGGTAGATGAAATAAAGGGTTCAGTTCAAAATTCCATTCACCTGAAGAAGGCCAAAGTGTACAACAGCCAAAACATCATGAATATGACAACAAAGAAGAGGACAACACTCTGAACAATCTAAATAGTGTAGAAAACAATTTTGTTTCTTCTGTTGCATTTATTGTTCTAAATTTTACATTGTGTCAATGTAAAACCCACACTTTCTTGGTTAGTTGATCTTGGGCTTTTATCATCTTCTCTCATATAATGACTTAATATTTTGCACTTTAGACATATAATTTGTTTCTATTTTGGGTGCTAACAAGTAATACAATCAAAAAATCCATTTACTAAATAGAAATTTATAAAGTATTTTTGGCACAACAAACCTGGTCTTGTTTTGTCAATGAAACAATTGCTAGATTAAAAACAAATATTCAACTACCCCCCTACCAAACATTATAGATTATTTTTAACTTTGTCATTCTGTGTCACTCAGTTCAGCCAACATTGGCTGTGAATTACCTATGTGAGTATAATAAACATTATTTTTCCAATTTTAGTCGAACAATTGGAGAAAGATGAAAATCTTTCCTATACAATGATTTTAGTTTGTTTTATTTTGGGAAAAAAAACTGTAAAAATCTTCAACTTTACCTTTCTTTCTTTAGATTGAAGACAAAATATAAACTCTTTATTTATTATATATATATATATTTTTTTTTAATATCTGTCCATTTCGCTGCTCTGGTTTGGGGCATTCAGTTAATCTCTCTCACCCTACCAACAGTATTGGTTCAAAATTAGTTTGTTACTTTGGATTGGACCATGGCCAATGCATGGCTCTAACCCCTTTTGTCTGTGTTACTGTGTGCATTTCCTTGCTCCTCACCCTCCACACTCTTGCAAGTCCTACCTTATACGGAGCTTTGCAATGATCTGTAGTGTTTATACGTTGGCCACTTTATGGAGACAAATAATGTTACATATTTCTAGAACAGTAAGCTTATGGCCAACATAAATTACCCATGGTTGTTTCAGCTGAGGATGACTTTATGGACATCTTCTGAAAGCTTGTTCATTGAACAAGTTTTATCTATGCTACACTTGGAACTTGATCGTATATTTGAAGCATTTTATTTTTATACCTTATTTTTTTCACAACATGTTTTTTGTGATAGGCTTTGAATGTTTTATACTGCTTTGTTGATGATTTTATAGTTATTTCTTTCGAATATTTTTTTCTTTTTCATTTTCATCCATCCGTATTTGTTCTTCATTACATTATTTTTTTTTTCTCATCTGTAATGACCAGGATACAATATTTTAATATCCCACTGGGCTGAAAAAAAATGTCAGTTCTCCATATTTCTGCAATTTACTTTGTTTTAATATCTTCTAGCACAAGCTCTGAATAAAAAAAAATCACTGAAATAAAAAAAAAATAATTTCTTCATTTTAATAAGAACAGTTCATTAACAAATTTTTCATTCATTTTTTTTCATTTATTTTGTTTAAAGAAAACAAAATTGTGGCCATATCTAATTTATAAAAAGAATTTATTTTAAATTCTCATTCATTCTCTGAAATATCATTTAAAATCTGTTTTTTTTTTCAATATTTGTTAAGTTAGTTTTATTTGTAACTTTCTCATTCATTTTCTTCTCAAGAAGTAAATATCATGACCATTTATATCAACAATCTCGAAACTCTTCATTACTTTCTTTTTCTTATAAGCATTTTTGTTATTACTGTTGCTTATCAAATGTAATATTCATGCAATTCAATTCATATTCAATAAATATGTATTTGTGACATAGTTAATTATATAATAATATGAGGTCCTTTTTCATTTAATAAAATTAACTATGAAATCTTTCTTCATTAAGTGAATACATGTATTTTTATTTCATTGATATACATGCAGTATGTATGTTTATATAAGTATTATGAAAGAAATTATGAGTTCTGATGATATTGTTTGAGATAGTGAATTTTGTTTTAAGCAGAATGTATTGGACCATTAATTTTAGTCCATATAAGTCATTTTTACTTTTCAACAGATTTGCATGAAAAAAAGACACAATATTGTATGTATGTTTGATTCTTTTTCATATTGGTCCTATTAAAAGGCTGTCCCTTATAACCAATGTTTTGCTTAAGCAGAATCCACTATATAAAGATTTCATTTCAAAATGATGTCCATAAAATAAATTTTCTAGTCTCGAAAATGGGCAAATATTACCTGACAACATTTGTTTGAATTCAAATAATTTTTTTGCCATTGCAAACATCTTTATTTTACCAATTAAAATAACTCAGTTTAATAACCAAACATCTTTATTTTACTGATTAAAATAATTGTTTCTTAACCAAACATCTTTATTTTACTGATTAAAATAATTGTTTCTTAACCAAACATCTTTATTTTACTGATTAAAATAATTGTTTATTAACCAAACATCTTTATTTTACCAATTAAAATAACTCCGTTTATGATAAAAAATACATTTTTTATTTTTTGTGTATCTGTAAAAGATTGCTTTCTCTTGTATGAATTGGAAAAAATCTTTGAGCTAAAAAAATTTATTCGAGATTTGAAATAGATTGCATTTACAGGGATGAATTTAAAAACAATTTTCAACTCACTTGTTCAAATTAGAATTAAAAAAATTAAGGTTAAATTTAAGACTTGTGATTTGAATTTTAATCCTTTAGTGTCCTCTCTCTCCTCAACATTTTCTTTCATGTTGAATAAACCTTTGTATCTTAGTAGCTTTATCACCTTGCTTGGGGTAAAATGATTAAAAAGATACCTTGGTATGTATTTCAGTTTATTGAAACAGCAAAAAAATAAAATTTTATTCTTGTGTTAGTATGAAGTAGGGGATAAATTTCTTGATATTGAATGTAAAATTAGTCTAGAGATGCTGAAGAGATTTCAAGAAATCAAAAGGCAACATGCCAGAATATTTCACATTTACAAACATTTACGAAAGACCTGATGGGATCATCTGTTTGCTTTGTTGTTTTATTGTTTGTTTTAATTTACTGACATCAAAATTTAATTTAACCTCTATAATCCTTTGTCTTCTTCAGTAAAATTTAGAATGTTTGACTGAAAAGAATGTAGACATTGCTGACTATGCTTGTGAAATGGCCTTGTGTCAAACATAACTGAACCCACCACATTTGAAAGAATCAGAAGGTTGAACAAAAGATAACAAGGTCTTGTTTATATTAAGAAGTGTAAATTTATTTAATGAAAAATGACATTGAAATTGAAATAACAGTATGTTTGAAAGTTCTGCATAAAGATTTTTTTTTTTTTTGAATGTGTGTTTCGGGTTCATTTTTTTAAACATTTTTGAAGTCAGACAAAATGGATTTGTGATAAAAAGACAAATCTGATGTCATTCTGAATGTGTACAATTGTAGTAGACAAACAGAAAGGATTTCTTTGTTCCTCTTTCTTTCTTTTTACTGACAAACAAATGAAGAAAGGGGAGAATTTACTAGTGCAGTGTGAAAAAGAGTGAGAGAGTGCGAAAAGGTTGTAAGGTATTGGTGTCAGTCAGATGACTAGTAGCTGTTTCTTTCTTTGTAAACAGTACATGAGGTAGAAGGAGAATCAATGAATGTAGTGCAAAAGAGAAGGAAAGAGAGTAAGAAAATGCAGGTCTCCTGGGCTTGACATCTAGTTAGACAACCCATGACTCTCTGATAAGAAAGGCAAAAATCATGCGTATTTATACATTTGTGGAAAACAGAAATGGATCAACTTTTAGATTTTTTTCCTTGCTTTTGATTGGCAAAAAATAAAAGGTTGCATTTATTTTGTTTTCACAGATGTCAGCACATTTAGTGAACCAACTGTCTTATGAAAATTTTTTTTTTATTGGTGAATCAATAAATGTATATTTTTCTGTTGGCTCATGAAAAGGTGTATGTGTGTATAAGCTCAGATTTTCTGTGCAATCAGATCTTAGAAAATCTGACAAGAAACACTACCTCTTTCTCCTCCAAGCAAATGTAATGCCAGGTGTAGGGCAAAACATAAAAGCTTATTGATTTGTGATTTGCCAGTGTTGGTATTTTCCAACACAAACAGTTCTTCTGTTATGTGTATGAGAGGTAGAGTGAGAAGATGTGGAATTTTCCTTCAAGCATGTCAGTTTTGATTGACAGACAGAATTCTGGCTATTTTCAAAGAATTCATTTATATTCAGTAAAGATTCTGGAGGAAATAATCATTTTATTTGATCCATCTTAATTTTTTTTTCCTTTGTTTTCCCAGAATTCTCTGACTCTTCTCTCTTTTTCCATTAAATGGAAATAAGTTTTGCCTCATAAGTTAAAAGTGTCTTATTACAGAGCTGAATGTTGGTTACAGTTGCTATAGCAACACTACCAATATTGACTTTATACCTGAAATAGTTATTCTTGAACTTTGGCCTTGCCTTCTATCTCATCTGATTTGGAGTTAAAAAAACTGTAAAGATTCATTAGTTCTGTTTCTTTTTATAATCAATCGCTTCTGATCACTGTTTTACTGATACAAAAACAGCAAAATAGATGGCAAAACTGTATTTATTTATATCAGAACTAAATTTATTTAGGCTTAGAAGTTATATTATACAGTATTAATAATAAATTAATCAAAAAAAGACTGTATTTTTTTATTCAGGGAAAAATTTCTTCTCCAGAACATCCTTCTTTCTTTATTTCAAATAAATTTTCATTCAGTTCAAGCCTCAAGAGCATGTAAAGGGTTACTAAATGAGGTTTTTTAAATGTAAAAGGGAAAAAATTCCCAATTCAAGGCCCAAGAACCATTTAAGGTAGAAGGGTTACTAAATGAGGTTGTCTTATAAACATAAGAAGAGAAAGTGCAGATTATGAAGATATGTATGATAGATAAAGTTTAACTCTAGACTTTATTTTTCATTAAAATTCACCTCAAGTAAGCAAGTAAAGCCACTAAGCCACAAAGTGTTACTGGATGTGGAATAATTAGGAATAGAAACATTACTAATGAGCAAGAGAAAAAATAATCAGGTGGACAGAAGATAGAAGTTAAAATTGCATTTAAATTTTTGGAGATTAAAGTTGGCTGGAAAACATGGAACCATAACAGAGTCCCACAAGTAAGAAGAGCAAGAAAAGAAGCCTGAAGAGGTTAAGATTGTAGAAGTTATCAGAGAGGCATCCTCTTGGGAGAATGTTCAAAAAGTAGCTATACTTAAATATGTAAAAATAAATAACAATAAAATGTAATTGGAGTAGATAGACTAAACTATCGCCCAGTTCACACTCCACCCACACCTATCAAACAGGTGAAGAGGCTCATCCCTTGTTTTCTGTTTAGGATGCAGTTTCCGGTTTTTCTCTTTTCTAATCTTCTCACTTTTTTTTTATTGTTTTTTTTCAATTGGAGTAGATAGACTAAACTATCGCCCAGTTCACACTCCACCCACATCTATTGAACAGGTGAAGAGGCTCATCCCTTATTTCCTGTTTTCTCTTTTCTAATCTTCTCTTATGTAGCCCCCTGCACATCAGTGGCATTACTGCCTTGCTTGGGGTGATATGATTAAAAAAAAAAAATATATATATATATGTAAGTAATAAATTACTAAAAAAATATACATAATCATTTATAGATTCAAACAAAAAATAAACTTATAAATAAATAATTATAGACATGAATAAACTAAAAAAAGTATTTAACTTGTCACCTGTTTGCTGAATTAGTTGATTATTTTCTACCACTACACAGAGCCTGTGTTCAATCCTTGACAAAAGTAATCATTTGAATTTTTTATGACAGGCAACTCCTCCCTATTCAGAGGATTGACACCATATAATTTTCTAGTACTCATCTCTCAATCATAAATGGATTATGTCTATTTATACTCTCAGTAAATAAAAAAAAGATTTGTAAATTATGAAAAAACTAAGCCCTAGTTTAGGTTTACAGCCATATCCCATTAAAATACCAGTTTTCATACAGTTACCTGTCAGTACCTAGATAGGTGACTGCTTAGGAATCAGTTAGACAGTTGAATGCTACATGTGATACATGCTTTGGGTGATCATGTCTCAAAAGAGACATGACTAACTAGGCAGAAGATTATCCTGCAGTAGGTTGCCATTGCTTTCTGCAGTAGACTGGTTGCCAGCCAAGGCTATAGAACCCAATCTGTCTTATTATTTAACCCATAACTGGGGTGAAGAGACAGATTATAATACCTTTTCCAAGGGTATTTGTGTGTAAGTGAATGCAAAGAATTCAACTGGAATTCGAACTAAGCTCCCCAATTTGTCGTTCCAAGTCGATGCACACATATCAGTCAGTTAAGTGCCATACGTGATACACGCTTGAGCGATCATGTCTCTCTCGAGACATGACTGACTGGGCAGAAGATTATCCCGCAGTAGGTTGCCATTGCTTTCTGCGGTAGACTGGTTGCCGGCCAAGGCTATAGAACCCAATCTGTCCTGTTATTTAACCCATAACTGGAGGGAAGAGACGGATTAATACCTTTCCCAAGGGTATTTGCGTGTAAGTGAATGCAATGAATTACAACTGGAATTCGAACTCGGCTCCCTGATTTCTCATTCCGAGCCGATATCCACTGGACCACAACGCACATCCGTATACATATACAAATCTATAAACATCCGCAGAGAAACAAATAGACAAGTATATACACATACAAACATATAATGGTATACAGACACATGTACTGATAAATATACACACACACACACACACATATATATATATATGTATAATAGTACCTAATGAGCTTGATGAACCTATCTAGGTTTCTCCTAAACAGATCATCAGAGAAAGCCAGCTTTCCCTGACGATCCATTTAGGAGAAATCAAGGTAGGTTCCTCTGGCTCATTAGGTACTGTTTGTTCTACCTTTGGATTGAGTGCTTTCTGTTAGATGGTTACTCGTGTCGGGTTTTTTTCTTTGGGCTTCATACTGATTTCTGTCTGAACACTTTTGACAGACTTTCATATCCTAAGCTCTTTCTTTTTTTAAAACTATTTTTTTCCTTCATTAAAAAGTTTTTGAGGAAGGTTTTCGAGATGAGTATAATCATAATCACATTTATATATATATATATATATATATATATATATGTGCATAAATTTTTAACTTTTGTTTTTATCAACATGCCAATTATCTGGATAAATTGACATGTTACTAAAAACAAAAGTTTATATATTTATATATAATGATATCAAATCTGTAACCGAAGAGGATAATCCAAATAGATATTTTTTTAATATAAAATATCAAAGAGATAGATCCATACAAAGAGATCAATGTGTACTATCCAGAGGATTTTGATATACATCAAGGAAAAACTGTATGCATCATTGAAAACGGTTATAATCTATGATTTATTTTGATGGGTTATTTTGTAATCTATGGTCTGATGAAACTTAGCCATTGAAATAAATTATAGCTTATAACCATTTTTGATTATTCATTGAGTTTTTCCTTTATATATAAAAACAAAAGAAAAACATTTCTTTACCAACATAATTTGGCATCTGATGGATTTTATCAAGATAAATGATTATATATATATATAACGTAGCACACTTGATATACTATCCAGGTAAATTCTGATAGAGATGAACTCAAAAGAACTCAATGTTAACTTCATTTAATTTAACAGAGTAATATAATTTAGAAAAAGTTTTAGATTATTACAATGGGTAATACATATTTCACTGCATATTGTGGCTCATCAGACCCAAATGGTATAACAGTTGGTCCTCAAAATATCCCCTAAAAAATTTTTTTCCATAGACACTCACATGTCCATATTTAGAATAAGCATTTGTACCTGTTATCTACGAAAAATTTCTTGCTCATTTAAAAAGAACTTCAAATAATAGAAAAACACAAGGATAAAGAAAAAGTAGATAATTGATTAATGGAAAGAAGAGAAAAAAATGAAAATAAAAAAGAGAGAAAGAAAGAAGAGAAAAATAGAAAAAGAAAGGACAAAGATATGCAAAAAAAGAAAATAAACAGTATCCAGAGAAATAAATGTTAATCCCATGTATTGAAATAGCATCTTTAACACCCTTAGAAAAACCTGACGTAGAAAATTTAACTCTGAAATTTAGTTTCAATATAATGGGATATATTTACAGTACAAAAATAAATTATACATCATAATTTTAATACAATTTGAAAAAATAACTACTCTTACTATTATTTTAAAAGTTCATATTAATTTAAAAAATTCAGTTAAAAATAAACATTATAATTAAATATAAAAGAGAAAGAAAAAGAAAAAGAGCAATATATATATATATATATATATATATATATATATATATATTATATATATAACTCTCTTATAGAGTACCTAGACTCTCTGAATTTATGGGCATTACTAGATTGATAACAAGATCTCATCATTTTACAGTTGGAATAGCTAGACACAACCATAAGTCTTATGCTAATAGTTTCTTCTCTTGCTCATGGAACCCTCTTCCGGCTTCTTGCTTTTTAGTCAAATTTGATCTTAAAAAATTTAAATGCAATGTCAATTGTTCTCTTCTGTCTTATTAATTCTTGTTCTTTTATTGTTCTCTCTCCTTAATTATGTTTTCTTCTTCTCATATTGTTAATAAGTCTTATGCTAACAGTTTCTTCACTCACTTGTGGAACTCTCTTCCAGCTTCTTGCTTTCCGTTCAACTTTGATCTTCAAAGATTCAAATGCAATGTCAATCGTTATCTTCTCTTCTTAAATTCTGTTCTTTTATTGCTCTTGCTCCTTAATGACGTTTTTCCTTATATTCTTTCACACTCAATAACACCCCTGCATGTTTATGGCTCTGTTGCCTTCATTGGGGTGAAATGATAAAAAAAAGATATATGTATTGTATAATTGATTCAATAAGATCATTATTTTAATCTATTGAAGTTCTTCTGAACAACAAAATGCTTGACATGGATCTTTTTCGATTTTGTCATTCAATTACCCACCATTAGTCTAATATACAGAGTTTATGTATCATATATATATATATATACACCCCTAAATTAAATTCATTGATAATGACAAAAACTTTTTTTTCACTGTTAGGTATTAGGCAGGGGACTTGATAATGCCCCAGTATATATAATAAGTAATGATTTACTGAACATCTCATAAGGTCACATTAGTGAAACATACAATGAAAATTCAACTTTCTTACCATAGTTTGCAAATGTTGCTTATAAGTCCGAGGCGATATAGTCAGTCAGTCAGTCAGTTAAGTGCCATACGCGAAACACGCTTGGGCAATCATGTCTCGAAAGAGACATGACTGACTGGGCAGAAGATTATCCCGCAGTAGGTTGCCATTGCTTTCTGCGGTAGACTGGTTGCCAGCCAAGGCTATAGAACCCAATCTGTCTTATTATTTAACCCATAACTGGAAGGAAGAGATGGACTAATACCTTTCCCAAGGGTATTTGCACGTAAGTGAATGCAATGAATTCAACAGGAATTCGAACTCGGCTCCCCCGATTTCTCGTTCCGTGCCGATATCCACTGCGCCACAACGGAGATATAGTATGTTGGCAATATATTAGCAATAGAAAATTTAATGACTTTGAATACTTGACTTTAAAATTAGCATTAAATAAATCTACTAAAAAATCTAGCTAGATTGCTGAACAATACATCTGGCCATGTACAGCATTATTTCGATGTTTATTTAGAAATATATTATTCATTCTAAAATACTCTAGATTCTTATTAAACAGTAATTTTTATTCTTAGAAGTGGTTTTTTAATACCTCTCAGTGGTATCATCCTATCAATGATTAATTTTAATCAACTGAAAAAAGCCCAAACACTTTGGAGATTAAATTGAGTCATTTTAATAAGTGCTGAATTACAACTGCAACTAAATCATGCAAATAGGATATTGTTATCAATAGGTGTGTTGTGAGAAGAAGAAAAAATATAATTGAGTTACAATGAAGGAATCTGTAAGGTTTAACGAAAGTGACATTTCAAAATATTAACAGCAATTCTTTCAGAAGTCCCACAGTCAACATATCTTTTTAGGATTTTACTAATGAAAGAAACCCTTGCAATTTCCTGAATAGAAATTTTTAAGAATTCTACATATATATATATATATATATATATATATATATATATAAAAATAGAAGATTGATATCATAACATATTTGCAGCCAAACCATGCATATATGCATCTTTTTGCATATTGCCTCTGACGCACATGCTCATCTATTCCTTGATTTCATTTAAGAGGATATATTTTTTCCATAAAGTTCTGCCTATGTCTTTTTTTAATATTTTTCTCTAAATAAGTATAAAAACATTGTCAGTGTTACTATTTTTTACCTTGATTTATAGAGTTGTTTTTTTTTATAAAACAAAAACAACTATGACGCACAACTGCATCACATGACACTATCAAAAAAAAAAAAAAGCCATTACTAACTACAGGACAAAAACTACCATTATTTATAATTTATTAAGTTTAACCTCCTAAAATAAAGCATAAAATGGTTTACATATCAATTTCTAATAGTAATTCTAACAAAAATGTGGATGATATTATATAAGTGTTTAAATATCCAAGGTTGCAGTGAATGTATTAATAAATTTAATTTTATATACCTAAATAAAGCATAAACAGTTTTATGTAACCATTTCAAATGATAATGAAAACAAAAACATAGATGCCATTATACAAGGGGTAAAATATCCAAAGTAATGTTAATTATATGAAGCTTTCATAGTGATTGCAAATCTTAAAAATGCTAGTTTAATTCTCCAAGATATGGTGTGGAAAATTTTAACATTTTTCTTAAATTATAGTATGTTGGTGTATTATCTCTAAATAATAAAAAGAATACATTAGATTATCATTGCAATCTGTTGACACTATTTAAGCTGTTTGGACTGTTGTTCTCATCTTTGTTGCCATATTCACAATGTTTCATGAAATAAAGAGTTCTGTTCAAAATTTCCAATCTCTTGAAGAAGGACAAAGTGTACAACAGCCAAAACATTGTGAATATGACAGCAATGATGAGAACAAAAACTTCGAACATAAATAGTGTGAATAGTAATAATATATCAGAAATATAGACATCTATCATTGTAAAAGTGATGAATTCATTTATTATAAAAACAATGAGAAAAGTAATTGTAAAGAAAATAGAACTAATATTGCTATGATTTTATTCTCCAAATGACCCAAAAAAAGAGAAAAGAACTTCTGTATAAACTCACTAATTTAAATGAAAAGTCAAATATACTAATAAAAATTGTCTTGAATCTCTTCGAAAATGGAACAGCAACAGTAATTTCAAATGAAACATTCCAGTTATTAAACTGTAACTATTTATGCATCAGCTTAGTATGTGTGTATGTATTTGTATGCCTGCAAGAATACTTGAAATTACTTGGATTTTAATTGCTTTTGGAGTCATCATTAACTTTCGTTGATTAAATTTTGTTTGTCATATACAATTTGTGATGTTACAAATATAGATGAAACAGAAGAGAACAAAAATAAAAGTGCCCAATAAAAAAAGAATGCTTATCCTATTTCAAATAAAATACAAATTTACATGTAAAATTTCATGAAACTGAATCAACAGTTTTAAATTTATAGACATATATATATATATATATATGAATAGAATAAGTAAAGAACAGACAGTAAAAAAAGTGTCTTTAATCTTTAATTTAACATGTTTCACTTTAACAAGCTTCTTCAAAGATTTGTCTTTAAAAAATCTCTGAAGAAGGTTGTTAAAGTGAAACATGTTAGATCAAAGACGCTTTTTTCTAATTATTCTTTACTTATTCTCTTCATCTTGTTGGATTCTAATCCATATATTTAACATATATATATATATGCACACACAGAGAAAAGGTATGTTATAAGAACTCTCTTCAGATCTTCATTATATTGGAAATTTAATTTAATAATCAACCTTTTTTTTCATGTGGGTGAAGCCCAGTGATTGAATAAAAATCATCTATACTTAATGTGATCAAATTCAGGGGGCTTAACTCTGGATGATTAGCAAAAGTAATTTCAGAATTGCCCATAAAGAAAAGGTTAATGAATAGTTGACAGCAGTTCATTATAAATACAAAGATTAGAAAAAGCTTGGTTTATGAAACATCAGGTTTAAATATTGGGCATCAGGGGTTCAAATATGGGTGGGGTTGTGCTTTCCACTTGTTGATGAAAGACCTACTTACCTACAAAGATCATTTCAGTACATTATATCAACATATTTATATATAATGTTCAAGTCCTATAAAGTTGAGTGAATGATGAGTAAGTTCGACAATAAAGTGGCTTTAGCTACACTTCATAAGTTTATTAGGAGTTCTTTCAGTGTGTCTCCTTTGATGTAAATTGCTGCCTATTCATTGTGCAAATGTAAGGTATGTTAATTGCAATGATTAATTTCTATTTATCCATTAATAGAATTTGCTCCTAAAATATATTCTTAATATTTTACTTTAAGTGTGCATACCTGTCTGCGGTTTCATTTGCACACAAACATAGTAAGCAAGTTTTTTTAAAAAATAAAAAATTTAAAAAAAAAGGTTGTGAAATTTAGAGATAAGTGAAAACATCATTATAGAAAACTTTTCACTTGAAAAAAAAAAAAAAGACTTTCTTGTTTTTCATTTCAATTTTAGCAGGGCTTAAACCATTGTTCATATCCCCTGAAGGGATTGTCATTGTCTCAAATTCTTTTTATATTTTGATGTAATAAAATTCTCATTTGCTCTCATTCTCTTAAAAATTTAAAGTTATTGTTTTTTGTGTTGTTTTAATTAAATAATTAAGATTTCTGCTTGTTGATGTTTGTGGAATGTCAAGCACATTTCCTTTGGCACCAAAGATCAATTTCTCTCCAGTCTTATTTTCCAGTTTGACAGCTTTTTCTTTATTTTTAAAATTATTATTTCAGTCCTCAGGATGATGTATGGCTTATAAATCATACTTTTGGAGCCAAACAGGTATAGTCTTAAATTATTTGAATTCTCAGATTAAGCATTTTAACTTTTACTAATTTTTTTTCCTTTTAATCTTCCTTTTTAATTAAATCTTTGGATTGAATACACCCCAACATTTAAAATAAGTAGCATGAAGTTTGAATAAATGAATAGTTTCTAACAAGACAAATTCCTGTTCTATATCCTGAAAGCTCTTCTTACATGAACAGTATCTTGTCTTATTCAGGCATGGCAGCATAGAGCTAAATAGAACTCACATCTACAGTCATTTTGTTTTTAATAAATTCAGCACAAGTAAGCAATAATGTCACTAGAACACAGGGTGTTACAGAAAGTGAATGAGAGAAAACTTCAGAGATGAAAAGTCCAAGAACAATAGTAACTGTTATTTATCAAAGGCAAATAGACTGGCTGGAAATTGGTGCAGACTCCAGCATAGTGTAGACTCAGGGTTACCCACCAAAAATGCTTGCAGAACACCTATCCAGATGAAAAACAAGAACTCAAATATTATACACCTTTGTGCAAATTAATTAAAACAACTGCTTTACTTTCCTTTCTTTTATCATACAGTCAGTTTTAGACCCACTAGAGTTACAGGGTATAATCAATTTCTATTTTTTTTTTCAGATTAGGTCATTTGAAGTGATGTGCAGTAATATGAATCTATTTTAAGGGTCTATGATGAAATTTGTTTGGCCTTGAAAAACATTGCATCATCCATGATTGCATCAGATTTGTATCACCCTCGGACACTATTGTCTCAACTTTTGATTAGTTGTCCTATGGCCTTTGTCTGCAATTGTCGTTACTCCACAGAAGCATATGAAAATGGTAATGCTGCACAAACACACTGGCAAGCCTTACAGAGCGCTTTCTGGTATTGTTGGTGTCAGATTTTCAACTGTTAGTCATATCATCACGATGAAGACACAAACTGAATCCATCAGTCCAAAACACAAAGAAAAATGCGGTCAGAAGAGAAAAACACGTCAAGAGACAATGTATGCATGATCAGGGAAAGTGTGAAAGATCCTAGGAAGGCATTATTCATTTTGTTTCAATTAATTTGTACAAGGGTGTCCAACTGTTGATTAGAGCAGCCTCTCTATTTGATACTTAAGAGTTTAGGATAGTTACTACCAGTCTGGATACAGCAACCAGAAAACTGCCAACTCTATGGCCTCCTAAAAAAGTCACACTTATTAAGGCCTCAGAAGAAGGAACTGGAAACTTGCTCTTAAAAAGGAAACAAGGGATAAACTTCTCTTTCTGTTCAAAAGATATTAAAAGGGTGTGAATTGAGCAGTAGGCAGACCTATCAACCATTTTCTACAAAACATTATGCAATATTGTATTTCTTCTTATTACCTATTTTTTTAATCTGTTGTCTTTCAGAACAGAGTTGCTCATGGCTCTCCATAGCTTTCTTTTATTTATATCTGTAAATTACCATGAAGTCTTGGAAAATATAATGTTGTTGTTTCTTATTGTCTTCTTCACAGTTTGGCACTCAATTTTCTTTTTCTTAGAATGGGTTCCATCCAAGGCTAGAGAGATCAGTATACCCTGCAATTTAGTTTTTACCTATTAGGGAAGAGATATATTCACACATTTTTTCAAGATATTAGTGTGAAAATGAATGCCGCAAACTAGGCCAGAATTTGAACATTGTTTACTGATTCAGCTTTTCATTTTAAAATTCACTACACTATCCACGCATTTGCTATCTAGTCTCTATTTGTCAAATTAACCGCAGTCGGGATCATACTATCATTGTGAACTTCCTAATCCTTCACTGCATTGCATGTGCATCACCAAGGCTGCATACAGTTTTGAATTCAGAGCTTTTCATTCTTCTATACTGGTTGCCAAGTTTGAATTTCAGTTGAATTCCTTGCATTCACTTACACACAAATACTCTTTGGAAAGGTATTAATCTATCTTTTCTCCCTCCAGCTATGGGTTAAATGGTAGGACAGATTGGGTTCTATAGCCTTGGTTGGCAATCTGCCTACCACAGAAAGTAATAGCAAACGTCTATGTGCTGTATCCCTTCAGGACGCAGGTGATCATGGCCCTCTACATTTCCTCGTTCCTTGTAACTCTTAACACCCCTTCTCCTGTTTTCCCACTCAAACTCCGCTCTACTATCCATCTACTCACATCCCTCAAGTATGTCATGTATTGCTTTCCCCTGTCTCTCCTTTCTTCTATCTGTCCCATGAGTATCAGATTCTCCAAGCCCTTCTTCCTCACTACATGTCTCAGGAAATGCAGGAAAATATTCTGCCCAGCCAGTCATGTTTCTTAAAGACATGATTGCCCAAGTGTGTATCACATATGGCACTTAACTGATACTGGTTGCCAGTAAAGTTAAAGAAGCTAGCCTACCCTACTATGTAATGAGAGTGAAAAGATGGATTCATAACTTTTCTAAGGATATTTCTTTGAAAGTTAATGTAAAAAAAATCCAACTTTGCTTGCCGATTTCTTGTTCAGACTTGTTAACCATTACACCACCTGCATACCCAGGAATAGGTTTAAATTATTGCGAATTCCATGATCTAAGATTTTTATTATTGGCTAATACTTATTCCACCAACCCAACTACCTTGAAATAGTTAAATGAAACCATCTTTTCTACTCTAAAAGTTTCTTTTCTCACACTTCCTGTTTGTGGAACTCCCTTTCATTTGTTTCCCTGATAGTTACAATCTTCAAAAGTTTAAATGTGACTTCAATTGTCATCATTTATTTACTTGATTCCCATCCATCTCTTATCTTTTCTTCCACAGTATTTTTTTATTCTCTCACTGTAACCCCCCCCCCCCACACACACACACACCTCATGGCGCTCTAATGGTATTTCTGCCTTTCTTGGCTGAAAAGATTATTTTAAAAAAATAATTATCTGGTCAAATTAAGTAGCTAAATCAGGAATGGAAATATTTCCATTGCTTACCTCCAAATCTTTAAGCCATATTGTCAGACTGTTGTATCCTTTAAAGAGGTTACAAACAGACAAGGTGGTACACAAGTGAAAGAACAGTAACACATACGTAGATGAAAGAAGAGAGGATTATTGTTAAGAGAATACATTATGGCAAGACAGGGAATCTGATAGCAGGCTAATAATTGCCAAAGTCAAAGGTATCTTCTGTGCTCACTATATATGGCTAGTAATATAGTCAGTCCACATAGGCTATAGAGAGTGTGGGACATTGTATTACAACAAAGACTAATAGTAATTTGAATTCTTAAGTGAAGTATCATTAATTTTTTACTAATTTTTTTTCGTTCAATTTTTTTTTTAAGTTGACATGTTTCAAATTACCTAGATCTATCTATCACCCGGTTCACACTCCATCTACGTCTATTGAACAGGTTAAGAGGCTCATCTCTTGTTCCCTGTTTAGGATGTGGTTTCCAGCTTTCTCTTTTCCAATCTTTTCACTATTATGTAGTCCCCTGCACATCAGTGGCATTACCGCCTTGCTCGGGGTGATATGATTAAAAAAAAAAAATTAAAATAAGGAGCAAGTATGTTCTTAAAAAAATAGAGTAAAATAAATAATTCTTACATGCCTTTGTTTATAAAACATTTTAAAGTCTAATAAGAACTAGACAATATCCTTAGACATAGAAAGTGGAAAAAGAGCAGTTTATCTCCATTGATTAAATAAAGGGTTCTCTATTGGTTACCCAGATGGATAGAAATGTTGTGATAACAAAGATGAGGACAATAGTCCAATTATAAATGATAATTTCTTGTCCTAGAAATTCAGACAAATTTTAAAGTTTATAACCATAAACAGTATGATTTGTTTATATTTCTGAGATGAGGTATTGTAATTATACTATTTACATTGTTTGGACTATTTTCCTCATTTTCATTGGTATACTCAACTTCAATATCTGTCTAAATTTCTGAGATGAGGTATTGTAATTATTTACACTATTTACATTGTTCAGACTGTTACCCTCATCATGAATATGGCAACAAAGACAAGGACAACAGTCTGAATAATGTAAATAATTATAATGCCTCATCTCAGATACATAGACAGATTCTGAAGAAGATTAGAGTGTACACAATAAAATATTCTATGTGATTAGAGTGTACACAATAATACTCTATGCGAGAAAACATATTTTCTTTAAGATTTCTTGAATGTGAATGCTGCAGGCCAATAGACTCACTTAATGCATACAATTTGTCTATATTTCTGAGATGAGGTGTTGTAATTATTTACATTATTTGGACTGTTGTCCTCATTTTTTTTTTTTTTTTTTTTTGGCATATTCACAATATTTCAGTTAGTGTACACTCCGACCTTCTTCAGGTGATTAGAATTTTGAACTGAATCCTTTATTTTGATCACTGGGATATATTGTCCTTATTTCATGAATCATGTCAATTCCAAATGTCTTTATCTCCCTTTAACTTGACTCTCTAAGTTAAAAAAATAAAAACAAATAGTTAAAATGATCTCTGAAGTATCTAGCATATAAAATTCAAAATTGTTCTCATTTGCATAGTTTGGACTGTTGTTCTCATCTTTGTTGCCATATTCACATCATCTCAGCCATCGTGCACTCTGACCTTCTTCAGTGATTGGAATTTTGAACTGAACCCTTTATTTCAAACATTGAAATATATTGTTCTTATTCCATGAGTTATGCCACTTTTAGATGTCTCAGTTATCTCCATTTAACTCAACTAAGTTTTTGTTCACCACTAGCCTTCTTCTTCTTCTTTTTATGCAATGTCCCTTCAGAATATAGGCGATCATGGACTTCCACTTGCCTCTATCCGTTATGGCTCTCAACACTTCTCGTCTTAGTAACTCTCCCAAACCCTGCTTCATCAGCTACTTGCTCAAGTTCATCAAGTATGTCATGCTGCTTTGTCTCTCTTTCCCTCTATTCACCCTGTGAGTATCAGATTCTCTAAACTCTCCTTCCTCATTACACGTCCAAAAACCTCAGCTGTCTCTTCCTAATGCGAAGTATACCTTTTCTTTTCATTTGCATCCTCTCCAAAACCTTGTTGCTGATCACATGTTCAGTCCATGGTATCCTCTGCATCCTTTAGTGAACAAAATAAATGGTTCAGTTCAAAATTCCAATCACCTGAAGAAGATGGAGCATACAATGACCAAAACATTGTGAATATGGCAACAAAGATGAGGACAACTGTTTGAACAGTGTAAATATTGAATATGATGTTTGATCCTATTTCCAATTCATAAGACAGAACTGACCAATAAGAAAATACACATCTATATATTTACTGTTTCAAATGTTATTTTTTTATGCATACCCATATTTGAGTAGATGCTTTAAACCATTTGGTTATAAAGAATATTTGAAGTAACAAAAATATGTTCGATTAAAAAATAAAGTTCATTAATTCTTTAGAAATTGCTTTGTTTACAGTTTCATATTTACTGATACGTGTTTTGGGAAAATCTGAATGGGTTATTGTGTTTTAAAAGGAATATGGAACCTTGCTTTATTATGATATTTTTTATATTTGAGTGGCAAAGTTAAGCCAGATCAAACAGTGTAAAGGTTTGAATCCTGCCAGAAAACAAATTTTCTTTATTAAGAAAACTGGCAGCTGAAATACTCTTTAAAATAAATTGTGTGTCTACTCAAACATGGGTATCCTACATAAAAACTAAAAATGATGTTTGAAGCAATAAAAAATTGTTGAATTAAAAATATAAAATGTTAATTCTTTAAAAATTGATCTGTTTACATTTTGGTGATGAAACTTAGCAGATATGTGTGTCAGGAAAACCTGAATGAGTCATTGTGCCTTAAAGGTGACATGGAACCTTACTATATTTAAAACTAGCAGTCTAGCCCAGCATTGCTCGGGTGTAATGAGAGCTTTAAAACTAATCCATGGTCCTGGAGCTCAGACTCTTTGGACATTGACATGAAAGACTAAAAAGCAATAGTTTCCAGTTAAAGTGAAACCATAGACTGAAAGAAAAATGAATGGATGTAAGTCAAATTTTGATTTCCTGGTATCAATATCAAATCAGTTTTTTTTCATCGTAAACTGAATTTTGAAGGCTAAATAAGTCCTCTGAGTAAATGGTATCATGGCTGAGACAAGAACTACAATTATACCTACTTAGAGCCAAACCCAAAGCAAAAACTAAAATAAAAGGGCTGAAAAAAATACAGACATAAAGGCAGATAAACATATACACACACAAACATCTTGCTTTTTATATAGATATATTATTGATTTTCTGCACTACTGTAAGAACTGCAACCTTGAAACTTCTGAATATCATTTCTTATATCTTTGTCTATGAATGTATCAAATTTGATTAAAATCGGATCACTCCTATAACCCGATTTTTTTCGATTATCAATTTTCAATATTTATCGAGGGTACCTCGACACAAAACCTAGCTAAGAACACTCGCAGAAGCTTAAAGTACAACTGTGTAAATTTTCAAGAAAATTGTTTCAGCCATTTCGGAGTCTATAGGTAATGGACACACACACACACACACAGACAAAGTTCCATTTATAAATAAGTTTAGATTTAGATATGAAAATGTGATAATCTATCTGACTAATGAAAGCAAACTGCATAGAATTTGAAACACTGTATCTAACACTCTTCATCATTTCAAAAGTATTTCTGATGAAGTTGCAATAAATTAGCAAAACATGTTAAATTTGTAAACATTCTCCTATTCTTTCCTTATTTAATTATTATCAGATTTAATCCATATTTTTCAATTCATATATACAGTACCGGCCATAATTATTAGTGTTTTAAAAGATGTTATATTTCATACTATTTTTTACTATTTATTGCCAAGTGAATAATTGTAAATGAAAACAGAATCATTCTTTTGTTAATACTGCACAATAACATACACATCAAATGATGCATTTCATACTATTTTTAAGTGGAGAATTCTAAATGAAAATAGAATAGTTCTTTTGTTATTATTACTTTGCAAAATTTTACAAGATAAGGAAGCAAAGATGAATTCACCCTAAATTTTCTTTTTATTCATTCATTGATGAAACTGCAATATAAGCAATTATTAAATATTTATAAATTCATTTGATGCACATGTTATTGTGCAATATTAACAAAAGAACCATTCTATATTCATTTACAATTATTCACTTGACAATAAATACTAAAAATAGTATGAAATACATCATTTTTTAAAACACTGGGGTGACCCAATAATTATAACCAGTAGTATATATTTATGTAGAGGGGTATGTTTAAAACTAGACTCTGAGGTAAAAACTGATTGATGACAGTCTGTTTTATGCTTGAATGCAATCATCAGGATATTAGTGTTGACCTCTATGTCCACATTTATATTTACACACAATTTATCCCTGATATTGAACACTTTTACCCATAAATATGGTATACAATATTGTATTATTATATATATATATATACATACAGGGTGTGATGAGTAAATTGTCACTATTTTATGTTTTTAGTTTCACACATGTGCACTGCTTGTTCTTGATTTTGTCTGCTCAATAATAAAGGAAACACCTACCCACATCCAGCAACAGGTACTATCTCAGCAATTGACCTAACAATATGCAACCCAATTGTATACATGGACTACAGCTGGAGAAGCCATGATGATACATGCAGAAGTGACCACTTCCCAATCATACTAGAAAATAAGAATCCAAATCTAGATGACAGAATGCCCTGCTGGATTCTACCAAAAGCAAACAGGGAGAAATTCCAAAAATTATGCCAATCTAGACTGATACCAGAAGCCAACATTGACATTGAAGAACATATCATATATTTCAGCAATACCCTCCTCTCCATTGCAAAGGAGGACATACCAAAAAGTTTCACCTCATCAAAATTTAATAAACCATGATTCAATAAAGAATTCCAAAAAGCTATAAGAACAAGATATGCTAAACTAAGACAATTTAAAAATAAAGCAACAAAGGAAAATTTAGATCAATACAAAAACAGCAAAGCAAAAGCACGAAAAATGATTAAAGAATCGAAATGGAACACACAGAAAAACTATGTCTCAAAAATAAATGTAAATACCGAAACCAAAAAAAACTATACAAGATATAGTGGAAAGATTCCTCTGAAACTATAGTAACATTTAACTACTACCCACCATACTAAAACAACTGATGCTTTGGTATTAAATAACTGCCAAGGAATTGATATGCCGTGAAACAAATCAAACCAAAAACCAAACTTGATTTTGTCAACTGCACAGTATACAGTATGGTAGAATCAGTCGGGCACCATCTGTAAGAAAAAGATCACCACGATGCAATTCACTTCACCAGAAATTTTAAAATGACGTGCAATACTCCTTAGCCTTCATCCCAGAAACTCCAATATGAACATTTTCAGAGTGTTTAGGTGTCAGTCTGAAGACACTGCAGAAGATTCAGAAATAATTGGATGATATATCCAGTCAACATCATGATGTTTGGAGTGATTGTTAGCAATGATAACATTATACCTCTATTGATCTCTCACAAGGCCTCAGACTCAACACAGAGGCCTACATCAAATGCCTTGAGAAGGTAGTTCTACTTTGGACCATGAGGCTACTGGAAGACCTAATGCCTGGCAACAAGACTCTGAACCATGCCACACAAGCAGAAGAACCCAATCATAGCTCTCAGACACTTTCTGTGACCAAATCACTCCTTAAAACTGGCCACCTAACTCCCCAGACTGCAATACCCTTGATTATAATGTGTGGGGTGCAACTGAGCAAGAGACCAACAAAAGCCCTTTTCACACCAAAGATGAAGGCAAGGATTATAGCAGCATTCACCAACTTAAACAAGGAGACCATCCCAAAAAAATGCAGGAGATTACAAAGTTGTCTGGCGGCTGTGGTTGAAGATAATGGCAATTTTATTGAATAAATTTATTCTTAAGTATTTCAAGCTATTTTGGTGTAATTTTGGTAAAAATGAGATGTCAGTATTATTTTCATTTTTTTTTTGCTTAATTTAGACGACAATTTATCCATCTCACCGTGTATATATATATATATATATATATATATATATATATATATATATATATATATATATATCTGATAGCTATAATTTACTAAGTTTTTGATATAAAATTAGTCTTTATTCTTCACATTTTAAATTTCAAGAGTTGATCCATAAAGTAGCACTTGTGTCTAATTTTGATACTCAACAAAGTTTTACTCCTGACTAGTAATAAACTACTTAACAACTAACCCTTATTTAACTATTAACTTCAATTACAGATGACACTAGCATTCTTGGTATCTACCAGAGACCTCCCCACTGAGGCTGGATGTGGCACAAGACCAATTTTTAATTTGGAATCTCTGAGCTCTTGATCTCAAGCAAAAATTTCACATAAACCCTGCATAAGATAGGGTTGGGTTCCTGTCTAATTTTCCAGACAAGGCTATACCCTTCAGCATAGCTTCATCTGAGTTCTTCTCTGCCTTTGGGTAGAGAGTCCACCAAGCTTAGAGTTTGACATGAAATTCTTTGATAATAGTGTTCTTGCCAAAAAGTGAGATCTGACTTCAACTGTAGTATCACTTGTGTTTACTGAATGCACACAAGTGTTTTGTTTTTTAGCCATCTTTTTAGATTCTTAGCTAAATATTCTTTTAGAACAATGACAGCTGAGAAAACATTGATGAAATGCAGTAATATTTTGTATATAGGGGATTCATCTAAAACTTTACCAAAGCAAGAAAAAATGGTTCATGTGTTGAAATTTTTGTTTAACAAAATTCCTTTTTTTTTCTTACTGAAGTTGACCTAATACAAGGTCCAAGTGGCATTCAAAGTAGAGGAGTTACTGAATTGGGTGTGTGATATAAACAAAAGAGGAGAAAGTAAAAATTGAAGATCATGAGGATATGGTGGATAAATAATGGTTGATCCTAGACTTTGAAGTTAAAATTATAGTGCTTGAGGAAGCATTCATGTGGGATTGTGTTCCACAAACTAATGGTTCTTGAGAAGAAGTTTTCAAAGTGAAATGAGCTTCCTACCAAAGAATTTCTTTTTTTTATGATCATTTCACCCCAAGCAAGGCAGGATTGCTGCTGGTGCACAGGTAGGGCACCAAAGAGCTAAAAGTATTTGTAGAAGACACAGAGCAAATCCACATCTCTTCAGTGAGAGAGAGAGAGAGACTGAAGTCATTCGGCAGGTCAGGATCAACTACATTGCAGATTATTCTTTGGATTTTGTTGAGAACCTCAAGATGAACAGTACGGGCACCCAATCAGATATGACAGCAGTATTCAATGCATGGGCAGATGGTAGATTTGTAAATGTGCATGATGGATTCAGAAAAGAAAATCTTCCTGCTCTGACACCAGAAATTTGCCATGAAAATATAGAAAACACAAAGGAAAGCCATGTCATGGCAGTGGGAAAGTGACTGAAGTCATGATGCCAGGCCAAGATGAATAACATCACAGACTCTTCTTTGGATTTTGTCAAGAATCTAGAGTAATATAAAATAATGGCTGAAATAAATTTGTTCATATAGCTTTTAAATGTCTCCACTCTTTGAAAAAATTGATGATGAACTTAATTTAATTTTATGAGTGTGCCCATGGCATCAAAACTGATCACAATATTTTCTCTAAAATGATGGCAAAATATATATTGATGTACCCACTGTTTTGTATCTTACATTAAGACATATGAAAACAAAATAATTCAAAACGCAGTCGGGGAAAAAAAAAAAAAAAAAAAAAAAATATATATATATATATATATATATATATATATATATATATATATATATATATATCCAAATGAAGAAAATGAAGAATAGGATTGCAACATTCAAAACATTAATTTACAAAAGTACTCAATATAAAATAGACCAATGAATATTTATTTAATCATTACATTAGAACATGTAAAGGACTACTATAAAATTGTACATTTTGTTTCAACATTGAAAGAATAATGTCTCATTAGGTAGTTAACAATGATGGTACCATCATTGTTCTTTCAATGTCAAAACAAAATGTACAAATTTGTAGCAGTTCTTTACATGTTCTAATGTATTAATTAATAATATATATATATAATTTTTCATATTTTTGTTTGAACATTATTTTTAATCAATACTTGTATTTGATTAAATATTCTGTTTTGAATAAAAAAATTATATTTATTTTTATCAGCCTGATTACTTATGAGAAATTTTGTTATAAAAATGTGTATCATTTGGCAGGATTCAAACCTGCAATCCCTAACAACATAGGGGAAGCAACCAATTGATCTGGTGGGTCATAGGTCACTTGACCATGAATAATTTCACAGTCTTATCAAAGTTAAATCAAGCCTTATATACACAACTTTTGATTTTTCTCAAATAATCATCTCTGCTCTGAAATGTATTGTAATGTAAGCAGACATTTTATATAAACATATATATATATATATATATATGTTGTGTGTATTTGGGTAGCATTTTTTCATTAATGCAGGTTTCATTGAATCATATAGACAAGTTTTGTCTATTAATTTTGTGTAGGATCCGTTTGTACCGTCTGATATATTTGATGGTGATATCGTTGAAAAACAACAAAAAATCACAGTAATTGTTGATTTGTTATCAGGTCTAAGCTTTCGGCTCACGTAAGCCATTATCAAAGAATAAATATTAATACACAGTAAACATAGAACATTTAAGTTATTTACAATAAAGAGAATTAAATTGAAGAGACAAGTCCATCCCTACCATGGCGGATGGCTGCAGACAGTGACAAAATGGTGGCGTTGTGGTCCCTGATCCAATTACAGGCATTTGAGTATGTTTGTTGAGATATCAAAATTTATCGTATTCAAACCAGGTTTAAGTTGTTTAATGCAGATAGCTTTCAGGATTTTGAGTTTCTGTTTATTATTTTCTTGTCTAAATATGTGTTTTCTACAAGCGTTTTTCTAAGAAGTGTGCGTTGATAACCGTGTTGTTTTAAATGTCAGAATATATTTGAATTATCATTTAAATGCGACCATCCACCACAGTAGGGATGGACTTGTCTCTTCAATTTAATTCTCTTTATTGTTAATAACTTAAATGTTCTATGTTTACTGTGTATTAATATTTATTCTTTGATAATGGCTTATGTGAGCCGAAATCTTAGACCCGATAAAAAAATCAACAATTACTGTGATTTTTTGTTGTCTTTCAACGATATCACCATCAAATATATCAGACAGTATGAACGGATCCTACACAAAATTAATAGACAAAACTTGTCTATATTATTCAATGAAACCTGCATTAATATATATATATATATATATATATAGTCATCTGCAGACAGATCTGTTTTGCTGTTTCACAGCTCATCAGTACAGTTAGACCATAGTGCATTTGTGTGTGTGTATGTATATATATATATATATATATATATATATACACACACAAATACGCTATGGTCTTTATTATAATAGAGAAGATAGTTTAGATGCATCTAAAATGTACATTGAAACTAAACTATCTTCAGACTGTAGCGTATTTGTATATATATATATATATATATATATATATATATATATATATATACACACACACAAATACGCTACGGTCTTTATTATAATACAGAAGATAGTTTAGTTTCATAGTACATTTTCGATGCATCACGGATGGTCTTCAGTCATGTACTGTTCTTCATTGCCATTTTCAGGTTTTACATGATATCAGCTCAAACAGAAACCTTGACCTGACTCCAGATGAGTAAGACCGTCTCTTTGAAAGCGTTGTGTTATGCACCTTGAGATTGTCAAAAATACTGGAATCTTTTCACTTCTTCTGGTTTTGATTCAAGTTTTTTTCCCCTGGATTCCTAACTTGGGAAACTGGTCTCTTTCTTATATAGTTTAATCTAAATGTTTCATACATTTTTTAAATTACTAATCCCATAACATTACTAACCCTTTACCTAATACTAGATGCATACCAAACACAAATCTCTCATCTACCTATCAGTCAGTCATACGTGATACACGCTTGAGCAAGCATGTCTTGAAAGAGACATGACTGACTGGGCAGAAGATTTTCCTGCAATAGGTTGCCTTTACTTTCTGCAATAGACTGGTTGCCAACCAAGGTTATATAACTCCATCTGTTCTATTATTTAACTCATAGCTGGGGGGAAGAGATGGCTTAATACTTTTTTTTAAGAATATTTACACATAAGTGAATGCAACAAATTCAACTGGAATTTGAACTGGGCTCTCTGATTTCTTGTTTTGAGCCGATATCCACTGAACCACAATGCACACCCACATATACCTATACTAGTGCCAAAAATTAGTCTAACTTAACACTTACAGCAGTAAAAAAAATATTATTTGCTATTTTCACTATCCAATAAAGTTTACATTTATCTTAGACACTTAAGCGAAAAAATTCCTCAAAAACAAAAAATATGCTAACTACTCAATTAACTAACCTACATTCATATTTAGTATCTGTTAAGTATTACACATAATAAATCTAACCAATTAATACTAGTATCGACATTCAACACATTCAAAACTGTGATTACCACAATATTGCTTAAAATATAATTCGGGTCTCTGAAATTACATTCAACAGTAGTCAATTAAACATGGATATGGAAATAAGCTACAAATAAGCAGATCCAAATGGCAATAGACAAAAAGCAAAAAAAAAATTTTCTTCCATGGAACTTACCATACACTCCAACAATTCTCATTCCCTATCCATAGCTTTATCTTTTCCAATCTTCTCACTTTGTTTTTTTTTTTTCAATTTGAGTAGATAGATCTATCTATCGCCCAGTTCACACTCCACCCATGTCTATTGAACAGGTTAAGAGGCTCATCCCTTGTTCCCTGTTTAGGATGTGGTTTCCGGCTTTCTCTTTTCCAATCTTCTCACTTTGTTTTTTTTTTCAATTGGAGTAGATAGATCTATCTATCGCCCAGTTCACACTCCACCCATGTCTATTGAACAGGTTAAGAGGCATATCCCTTGTTCCCTGTTTAGGATGTGGTTTCTGGCTTTCTCTTTTCCAATCTTCTCACTTTGTTTTTTTTTTCAATTGGAGTAGATAGATCTATCTATCGCCCAGTTCACACTCCACCCATGTCTATTGAACAGGTTAAGAGGCTCATCCCTTGTTCCCTGTTTAGGATGTGGTTTCCGGCTTTCTCTTTTCCAATCTTTTCACTGTTATGTAGCCCCCTGCGCTTTAGTGGCATTACCACCTTGCTCGGGGTGATACGATTAAAAAAAAAAAAAAAAAAATATTCCTTTCATACTTGTAAGTATGTTTTTTATTTTTCCCCATTTACCTCTCTTATTGCCTTCCATTCTTTCATGACTCCAATCTCTTAAGCCAAATCTATTTAGAAGCATTTTAAACTTTATTGGTAATGTCCTTAAGTACTCTAGCTCTCACTGCGCCTATTTTTGCTGGAGCTCTACACAATGACTCTCCTGCAAAGCCCCTGCAACCAATTTCTGTTAGGTCATAGTACATTTACCATGACTTCTACCAACACTGTTTGACCAGTTCTTGGTATTTAGACCACTTTCTCTTATTTGCCAGTGTAATGAATTTTTTTCATGACACAAAATTTCTGAATAATGTACTGCTTCATGCTGTCAGAGTGTAGTATCAGATCTGGTCAGAGTAATGTTGCTGCTATGTGTCTAGTGAACTTCAACTGGGTCTTTGTCTACTATCAACTGCCAGTTATCTGCAGAAGATAACAGGCGCATTCTCTCTCTCATCTGTTTCTATATCTTTACTCTAGTTTCGATGAAGTTAACATGATTCAACTTCTTTCCTGATTTATGCTTACTAGCTCTTTTAGCGATAGTAACCTTGTTTGCAATTGCTTTAAGGGCTTCATCATGGCACCAATTGTACTGAGCATCACTCAAAGCTTTTCAGCCTCTACTAAGGATGGACTGTAAAGATCCTTTCCTTGGGCATAGTTAGCAATTAAGAGTCTCACTCTTTCCCCACATATGCAGGTTAGTTAAGCTCAGCAGGACATCATACACAGATTTGATAAGAAATCAAACCTTGCTAAAATCTGACCACCAGAACTCTGACCAGGTAATTCTTTTCTTCTTCCCATTCTCCCATTTTGTCCAGTCTCACTGCTAACTTAAACTGATCATTCTACAATATCAAGCTTCTTTTCTGCTTGCATGGACTTCATCTTGGATGAGTTGGCATCTTTCCTTGTCTTTGGCAATGTTGGTTAGGAAACTGCGAAAAAATCCCAACCCTACTTTGATTTTAGCTATTGACCCATTATAGTTTTATGCATAAGTCTCTCCTTCACCACTTTATTTCCTGCCAAATCTTGTCTGAATTCCAGATGCTGCCACTTTTTGATCTCTGGATTCTGCATACTGCAGCCATTTTCTCATTCTCATGACTTTGAACTCTTCCACAAGGCTATTAAAGGGGAGTTACAATGTGTTGCTGTTACCATACAGGGCCATACCACTTAAGCATTTTGGCAAACCCAACTGCCTCCTTAACTGATTACTAATTGTTCTCCCTAACATTTCCAAGGTCATAATTCAAACATCATGGACAAGCAATAGCCACACTATCTGGGGCAATACTGCATGCTAGAAAAGTCATTTCTTGAATTGTCGTGGCAACTCTGATTTGTTGATTTTGGTCAGCCACTCCACAAGGTCCCTTATAGTCTTATCCAAGGAATTAACAGGCTTTTCATTTAGGGTAAGGATTATTACTCCTGCAATTGTAAATTGAACTTTCTCAATGACCTTGCTTTTCTTTAATACTGGAGGCCTAAATTTTTCTGGCTTGAAATTCATTCTGGCCCAAATCATATTTTCTTCAAACCTCTTCAAAAGCTATCTGCCTCCTGTTGCAGATGTTGTTGTCATAGTTAGATCACCCATGTAAGCCCTTATCAGGGGCTGACAAACTCTTGACAAAGAACCTCGACATTCCACCTTGGATGCCTTTACAACCATGTTCATGGTCACTGAAAAAAGGACAGCAGACATTGTAAAACCTGTAATAATGCTCATTTTTAGTGTGTGTCATTCTGACACTGTTGGACATGAACCTATTCTCAGTTGGAAATAGATGACTATGAGATTGCATACTGATGAAGGCATGTGATGACTCATTAGGGCTTCTTCCACTAATTTGTGCAGCATGAACCCATAGAGTTGGTGAGATCCAACCATAGTACAATCAGGTCACCTTTGCTTTCCTTCACCTCTCTCAGGATTTGAGTCAGGACTCTTGTATGTTCAAAGCAACCTGACATACTGATGACCCTACCTTTCTAGACCAACATATGAATGTAGCCATTTTGAAGAATGAAGTTGGAAAGATGTCTTGATAACAATCCAAAAAAGATCTTACCCTTGATGTTCAGCATTGAAATGATGTGGAATTGGTCTAGCAACTTTGATTTTTCTTCTTTTGGGATCCATACATGCATTGTGGTGCTTGGATGTGTGTTGTAGAGCAGTGGATATAAACTTGGAATGACAAACCAGGAAGCTGAGTTTGATTTCCAGTTGAATTCCTTGAATTCACTTATGCACAAATACCCTTGGGAAAGGTATTAATCTGTTTCTTCACTCCAGTTATAGGTTAAATAATAGGACAGATTGGGTTCTATAGCCTTGGCTGGCAACCAGTCTACTGGAGAAAGCAATGACAACCTACTGTGGGATAATCTTCTGCCCAAAGCATGTATCACATATGGCACTTAAGTGACTAACCTCCTCGGTGAATTTTCACCAATCCTCCACTGGTCCTATTTCTCCTTCAGATGACTCTTAATATTTTCTACAAATTTTGAAGAATTCCTGTACACCTCTAGTACATGATGTAAAGTACCCCACTCAGACTTGGTGCTGATGCAACTCTGGTTGCTCTATATCTTGAATTTCTTTGCATGTGGGCAAGCCAGTGTCAAATTGGAACATTGGTGGCTCTTGAGGAATCAGATGTGTATTTATAACCAGTTCTATCTTTTGCATTGTCACTCATGGAATTTCAAATGTAGTTGTTAATTTCTTCCTCTCTCTCCATGTTCTCATTGTGTTTATTCCTTAGCAATGTTCTTGCAAATCCAAAAGAGTTGGACAGGAAATTTGCTCACATTTTTATCTTTCTTTCCTTCTCTTCCTATGACACTCAGCTTCCCAGATGGTTTTTAACTTCCCTCTGAGTATCCTTTGGAGCTCCTCAAGAGATTGACGCTCCTCTATCCTTGCCCTTCTCAAAAGCTTATTAAGGAATCTTATTTCTTCCCTTAACTCTTTAATTCTGTTTGCCCTATAGTTGGCAGTGTAGGGATCCCTTGGCTTGATGGGGTTTGATGCAACCATATCTCTCTGATGCCATGCTAGTGATTATCATCGTCATGAACTTTAGCAGTCTATCCACAGATTGCTCTGTAGCTGACTGGAGTATTTTGCTAATGTCAGTGTCAAAATTCTGCCAGGCCCCCTTTTTATTTGTTAGAGGCCACTTTATCTTCTTTCAAGACCCCATATCCTGAGTGAGAGGAACTGTAGCGTGGTGGGACTGAACATTGTGGTATGAAGCCTGGCATCAAACCGCCTCTGTTTTACCAAGTTTCGTACCAGCACATTGTTCTTGGTTTCCCCACACCAGGCATTTCATTTGGCTTTGATGTATCTTCATGCTTATCTGATTTTTGCAGATCTTACCACATCTGCATCTGTACATTGACAATTGAGAACTTTCATCTGATTCCAATAAATCTGTCCTGTCATGGCTCTCTTACTCCCGCCTTCTCAGGAATTCCTCAGGGTATGATGCATTACGCTCAGTTGTAGTATTTTTTTGGTTACCCCTTGCAGAGCATGCAAGTTAGGTAGCTAACTCCTCCTGCTCCTCTACCTGTCTTTCCAGGTTGCCAGTTGTCTCTACAGTTATCACCAGATCTATTCAATGGTTGCCAACTGGTCTGTTTGTAGCCATCACTATTAACACCAGAGTTAAGGGTTTCATAATACATTTATATATTTATAAAATATATTCTTCATTACTCAACCACATAATTACTGCAAAAGAATAAAATAATTAGCCACTGTTAAAGAGCAAACATGTGGCAAGAGCTTTCATAACTAGTCATAAAAAGAATGACCTGATGCTGCCTAGCTATTAACTCTCTAATGTACTGAGTCGATGATGCCTCACTATTGTCTCTCTCTCCATGAGCATGACAAAAGTGAAATATATATTAATTAAAAAACATTTCCCAACAAATAACTCCCTCAGTAAAATCTTCAACAAAAATACACTTAAACTTAGCTCCAGCTGCACAAACAACCTCGAAAAAATCATAACTAACCATAACAAATATATCCTAAATCAACATGTAGATCAAAATAAAACCGGCAACAAAAACACAAACCCAACAACAAAAACATGTGTAATTGTAGAAATCCTAGCAACTGCCCACTACAAAATAAATGTAAAACAAACTCAATAATCTATCAATGCAACATAACATCCATCAAGAATCCAACTATAAATAAAGTGTATATCGGATCAACTAAGAATACTTTTAAGCAGCGCTGGTATTTGCTCCTAACCTCATTTAAAAACAGCTTATACCAAAACCAAACATCCCTTTCCACATACTTTTGGAAGCTAAAGGATTCAAAACAGAAACCCAAAGTAAAATGGAAAATCCTAGAAAAAAATAGAACTTGCAACTTACTTAACGACATCTGTCCTTTATGTCTAAGTGAAAAACTACACATTCTTCAGTACCCTAACAGCAACGATTTATTAAACCATAGAGACGAATTGGCAGTAATATGCAAACATCACAAATATTTCTCGCTAAAATTTAAGTAAACAAAAAACACCCCACCCACGAAACCCCCCAAAACACACAAAAAATACACACAACCAACCCTATAAATAAACAGAAAAAGAAAACAAACCCTATACAATACCAACAAAAAATAGTGCAGCTGCAGCAGAATAGTAGATAAATAAATTAAAATATCAACACAATAAAAAACAAAAAAATTTAAAAAAAGCACACACCCCAATACAAAATAACAAAAATTAAAGTAAGAAGAAACCAACCCCTAAACCAAATAACAACACACAAGGCACCAGCAGCCTAAACCCACACAAGATAAATAGATTAACCTCTACTGAATTCAGCCACAAACAAACACTTAACCCTAAGACCTTAAAAAGGTCAACAGAACTCAAAATACAGACCAACCCCTCTAACACCCAAAAAAAACAAATCCAACACAAACAAACGGGCTTTTCAACTAGATAATTCTCATTTCAAAAAAATCACCTGAAGATGGAGCAGACCACATAATGAGCTGGCTTCAACACGCGAAGATTTTTATGTAGTGATACAATGAATTTATAAAAACATTGTAACAACCATTACAGTGTATATATATATATATATATATATATATATATATATATACATATATTAAAAAATTAATTTTGAATTAATCCTTTTTTAATTTTTTATATATATATATATATATATATATATATATATATATATTAAAAAAGGATTAATTCAAAATTAATTTTTTAATATATATTTGCTCTGTAATATTTTATTACATGGAGCTCTCTTCCTGTATCATTTTTTAATATTAAAATAAATTTTTGATATTAATTAGGATCGGGTTTTTTGGAATTTACCTTCCTGCTTTTTTCCCTTGGATTGAAGTATCTAAATTAAGATATATATATATATATATATATATATATATATATGTGTGTGTGTGTGTGTATTAAATAAAATTTTGAATTTTATTTAATATAAATATGTGGCTCTGATAATACTGTTTACAGTGAGCCCCCCCACCTGGATCATTTTTAATATTGATAAAGTTAATATTGATAGGATCTAGCTTTATGTGATTTTACCTGCATGTTTTTGCTGTTTTAGATTTTTAGTTTGTTTCTAGCCATCAATCTTAACACCAGAGTTAAGAGTTTCATAATACACTTATGTATTTATAATATATATTCTTCACTACTTTTATGGATTCAAAGAAATATATATATATATATATATACTGTTTTTAGCTTTCTTTACCCATATGTGATGAAAGACTGCTCAAATATCCAAGTATTTCCATGGAATAGCTGAATTATGGATAACTTAAAACAATAAAACCTGATATTACCAACAATAGCAAAAGTATATTCACTTTCTTTTACCCCTTTTTCTTTTATATTCATTTCACCCCAAGCAAGGCACTACTGCCACTGGTACACAGAAGCTTACATTGAGAGGAGAGAGATAAGAGAAAAGAAAAAAATCCCTGGTACAGGGAATGTCAAAGAAAGGCTAAGAGAGAGGTAGGAGTAAAGGAGATGGAATATGGCAATTGACATTGTTCTTAGATATTTGGAGGTAGTAGCTATCAGGAAAACAAGCAAGCAAAGGTGGGAAGTGTGAGAAAATAAACTGATACAGAAGAAGTGAAGATTACATTTGCCTATTTTGATGGTTAAAGGGTGAGACCTAGTTGCCAATCTAGTTGCACTAGTAAATTCATGAGAGTCAGGCATCAGGGAATGAAGCTCATCAGAACGGATGCCATGAAAATATTTACAGAAAAGAGAGAGGAAATACACATCCCATTGGTGAGAAAGTTACTGAAGGCAAGCTGCCACGTCAGGACCAGTTATATTGCAGATTCTTCTTTGGATTTTGTTGAACCCCGGGATGAATAGCCAGAGCACCCAAACAGATATGGCAACAGTATTCAATGCATGGACAAATGGTAGATTTATAAATATGCAAAATGGATTCTGACAAGAAAAAACTTTCTGGTTGAACACAGTGACCTAACAGTAGTTGTAGCTGTAGCTATTGGTTCAATGTAGTCATTCTACTTGAGGTTGGCTGTGAGAGTAAGTCCAAGGAGGCACAAGGTATTGCTTTCTGAGAGAATAGCTTCAGTCGTCCTGATGGAAAGTAGGAGAGTTTGTCTACGGTGATTAAAGGAAAACAGCTTTAGTTTTGAAATTTACTAGCTATTTCTTGCCCAAGTTCACCATAGCATGGAGATCTTTATCAAGAGCAGCAGTGAGGTTTATTTTATCTGCCTTGGCAAATTTCTTATTGAGGCAGGAGTAATCATATTTTGTAGCCTTATTATTCACTGTATTCCCAGTGATTAAAAAAAAGAAAAGACAGAATCACTTCACTTAAAAAAGGATACCATCCCAATCACTAAAATAAGTCCTCAAATAATTCCTGTGACAAAAAAATAGCCTCAGGATCAAATGATAGGCAATCCAGTCTTTCATAAAAGGTAGGTGATATTAATAAATTTCACAATTTAGATCTTCTTTGTGTTTATTTCTAACAATAACACTGGTAAAAAGAAAAAAGTGCACTCACAGAGACATGTGTTTATAGCATTCTGTCATGAACAATAAGAAATATTACTAATTGATGTTATTCTATAATTAATCATTATGATATTGTTCAAAGTTATTAAATGCATCAAAACAGTCAATCATTTTTATGATTATATATATCGTGAAACAGTAATTCAGTGTGAATTAGTTTATTATAAAAATACATTAGTAATGATTTTTACTATTAAAATGCATTGCAAATGATTCTTACCTTGAAAATGCATTGCAGATGTTTTTACCATAAAAATGCATTGCTATTGATTTTTACTATAAAAATGCACTACAAATGATTTTTACTATGAAAATGCATTGTAAATGACCATGACTAGGAATTATTAAATATATACATAAAAATTTTGAGTCACTCTAATAACTTCTGAAGTGACACAGCAAATGTTAAAAAGCATTTATAGGAAACAAACAATTGCCTAAATTTCTATCATCCATTTTGCATATAAACAGAAATAAAAAATATAATACTTCAAAAAGTTAAACTTACAAATATACTGCTTATAAACTGATGCAAAAGTATTTATCTGAAAGTTGTGCCTTTTTAGGCTGATTGGATTCACTTTAGCTCCTCTTACAGAAGAGTGGTGATTTTTTTTTTACAGTGTTATGAATGATAAACCTAAGTTTCAACCTTTTGCTATCTTTAGGTGGTTTTTAATCACTGATTTTTCAAAGTTTTCAAATGTACAACAGGGATTTTTTGATTGCATGACTGGAAATTTTAAACAACCAAAAGTTTCAAAATTAGGGAGGAATTACTTAAGGATCTTTCGTCCAGGTTTGTATGATCCTAGGATGTATTTTTTAGTGTGATTACATTTGGAAACGATTACATTTGATTAAATGTGATTACATTTGGAAGCATTGGATATCGGCTCGGAACAAGAAATCGGGGGGCCGAGTTCAAATTCCAGCCGAATTCATTGCATTCACTTACGTGCAAATACCCTTGGGAAAGGTATTAATCCATCTATTCCTTCCAGTTATGGGTTAAATAACAGGACAGATTGGGTTCTATAGCCTTGGTCAACAACTAGTCTACCGCAGAAAGCAATGGCAACCTACTGCGGGATAATCTTCTGCCTAGTCAGTCATGTTTGTTTCGAGACATGATCGCCCAAGCGTGTATCACGTATGGCACTTAACTGACTGACTGACATTTGGAAATTATTTGTTCTAAAAACAATATTATGGTCAACTTTTTTTCTTGGCCCAATCTGCATATATCACCACCATTGTAAAGTTTGGCATTTTAATTATACTCTATGTTATATCAGGATCTTCTCCATTTTTAATCTCCACATGTGGTTAGTATGATACAATTTTTAAGGTTTTCTAGCTTAAATGTAGAATCTGCTCGATTTATAATTTCTCATTGTTTTGACTCTTTAGATGATTTTCCAATTCCGGTTTTTATTAAGATACTCTTATTTATCGACTCCTGTCAATGAGTAAGACACTCACTTTTTATGAGATTTGTTTTTTATGCAACTAATGAATTAAACCATATAATAATTATCAATTTGCATTTATTTTGTTTCCTGTTCCATCTGTTGTAAGGCAAATTTCCTGTCACATCTGTTAAGGTAAATCAACTTAAGTGAGTAAATTCATGTGCGATTATTTCCTTTAATCATTTTGATAATCTATACAAATAAAATATTTACTTGCATTTAGACAAAATTAGTCCCCAAGTAAAATGAACCATTCAATTAATCAGTTCCTTTTCTCTTCCATTTCTTAGATTGCAATCTTATTTGTTCAAGCCTTTCATGTGAGTCACTCAGGTATCCTTGTTTATCAAGTGACATCTTGTTTCAGCTCAGCCATGAAATAGGCTATGTCATTGCTGTTTTTGTTATTCTGTTGCTAATCATTCTCTTATGAGAAATATTTTCGTTTCACTATTATACTAAATATAAAATTTTTAACATGAAAAGAAAACAAGTGATTTGGATAATACCTGGCATAATCAATGAATCATAGATACTGTTGAACATTTAAAAAAATATAAAGGAAATAAATTAATTAAATGATACATTGGCCTCTACTTCAGCTAAGAATTCTTTATCTTCACTTTATTGAATCTCATTACATTGTTTCAAGGCTTTTGTTTCATTACATCTCACTATTAAAATTTCTAACAGTTGGTATGGGTTTTGATGGGATGGGTACGCTCATATATAAATAAATCCTCAAAGTACAGAAATTGTAATTTGATCATAGTCTTAGTATAAAAGATTAGAATGATACCATTGAATATTTTGTTTCTACAATGGCCTAAATTTCCAACTTTGGGTACACTCATGTATAAATAAATCCTCGAAGTACATAAATTGTTATTTGATCATAGTCTTAGTAAAAAAGATTAAAATGGTACCATTGAATATTTTGTTTATACAATGGCCTAAATTTCCAAAAAGAAAGAAATGTTTTCATGAAAACTCAGGATGTGCCTTCTGACCACATCTATTAATACATGCTACTAGATGTGCATCATGGTGCAGTGGATATTGGCTCGGAATGCACAAATACCATTAGGAAAGGTATTAATCCATTTCTTCACTCCAGTTATGGGTCAAATAATAGGACAGATTGGGTTCTATAGCCTTGGCTGGCAACCAGTCTACCACAGAAATCAATGGCAACCTACTGCAGGATAATCTTCTGCCCAGTCAGTCATGTCTCTTTTGAGACATGATCACCCAAAGCATGTATCAGATTTGGCATTTGACTGACTAGATTGGGTTCAAAGTCCCACCATTTAGTCATCACAATAGTTAAATGTTATCATCTCTTCTACTCTAACAGTTTCTTTTCTCACACTTCCCATTTGTGAAATCCCCTTCTATTTGCTTGCTTCCCTGAAAGCTACAATCTCTGAAAGCTTAAATTCGTCAATTGCCATCTTCTCCTTGATTCTTATCTTTGTTTAATCCTTTCTTTGAGAAATGCTATACTTTGTTGTTTATTTCTTTTCTCTCATTGTAAACCCCTGCACATCAGGGATGATCATGCTATTTTCGGTGTGAAACAATTATAAAAAATTAAAAAATTAAAAAACAATGGTTCTATAATTTTGATACATAGAGACTGATGCAATGTTTTTACCTCAAGTGAATATCAGGCAACTTTTAGATCAATATATTTCAAAATAAAAATAATCAGATAATTTGTTTTTGTTTTTGTTGGCTTTCTTAAATCATCAATCTCTATCAATTCATAACACAACCCAGGGTTCACAATTTAATTCAGTAAAATTAAAATTTAAATATCTCTAATCTCTTAAATTACTAATGATATTATTAAAATTAGCCATTTCCATACAGGAAACATTTAAAATTCATTGTCCAAACAGCAATTATTGTTGGATGAAATTTATAAAACCTTTCTCTTAAATCATGTTTTTAGAAAAATTTGCTTTTCAAATTCACTAATTGTTATTGCTTGTGGCTGTTTGGCAGGATTTTCTTGACTGGAAACTTTGAAACAAGACAAATTGACTCAAGAGTATAAAATAAATAATATATCCTTGCTTATTTCCTCTAGAGTAATGGATGAGTGCTTTGATATTTGGTATCACAAAAATGTTTGTTTATAAGGTAGATATTGGTAGTAGCTTGGAGAAAGTACAAAGGAGGTTGTTTTGAAGTCAGACTATGATAGGGATAGTAGTAATGTTATAAATAAGTCAATGTCAATCTACTGTGTTTTTTTTTTATAATGGAGGTTATGCATAGACCCATTATGATTTTTGTGAATTTTCTGTCATAAATTAGTAGGCTCTGTTCCTGCAAACTTTTGGCATTTTTCAGCTGTGTTAAGTTTTTTCTTTTTCTTCTCCTTTTTATTTAAGAGTTGCCTTCTTGTTAGTTGAGAGAAAGAAAGAAAGAGAGAGGGGTTTTAAAGAAAAATGCAAATCCATTATTTTAATTTTATTTTTATTTATATGTTTTATTTTTATATTTTATTTTTGTCAGGATTCACTACAAGCTCTTTCTAGTATTGATAGGAGTTTTCTTCCAAACCTTTTGTCTAAGTTAGTCTTCTAGTTCCATAAGCTAACCATTTTAGTTGTTGCTGCTGTTAGAATTTTGAAGTGATATGGTCTTTGCTGTTTGATAAAGTTCTTTGCAATTCTGTAATGTCAGACTATAAAATTTGATAAAGTATTGTCTTCTCTAAGTCTGAAAGGATCCATTTTCTTCAAGCCATTTTTAATGACTTTTTTCATTTTTAATCATGAAGTCTGAAATGGTTATATTTAATTAAAAGATAAAATGTACTTAAGCCAACTTAATTCTTTAAGTTTTCTCATTAAAAGCATAATTATATACAGTACCAGCCATAATTAATAGGCTACCCCAGTTTTTCAAAAGAAATGATGTACTTTAAACTATTTTTAGTATTTTTTGCCAAGTGGATAATTCTAAATGAAAATAGAATGGTTCTTTTGTTATTATTACTTTGCAAAATTTTACAAGGCAAGAAAGCAAAGATGAACTCATCCGAATCATCCTAAATTTCATTAAATTCTTTCATTAATGAAACTGCAGTATAGGTAATTATTAAAGAAAGGTAACCAAAAAATTTGAACAGCCAGAAGTAGGAACATCAGATGTTATAAAAAACATGTGCACCGTGCCCAGCCATCAGTTATAAGCCGGACAGCTGTGAGAAGAATGGAAGTGTCTAGAGATCTCGTTCAGGGCTGTTTGTGTTATGACTTCAAAGTGGACTTATCAGCAGCTGCATCAAGTCACCGCATATGTTAAGTGTTTGGGAATAGTGCTGTGGATGAACATACTGCAAGGCGTTGGCTTTGAAAATTCAAGTCTGGAGATTTGTCTCTCCATGATGAGCCTCGCAGTGGACGACCACAGGTCTTGAATGACGGAGTCCTGAAGGTCGACATTGAACAGGACAGTAGTCTAACATGTGGTGAACTTGCAAGACAGTTCAAGGTTTCTGATGAAAAAGTAAGACTTTACCTGCACTGCTTAGGTAAGATGTACAAACTGAGCAAGTGGGTTTTGCAAATGCTGTTGGAGGTCCACAAGGAACAACAAGTGACAGACTGTGTATCGCTGCTTTTGCACCACCATACCGCATCCTTATTCAATTGAGTGCTTACCAGTGATGAAAAGTGGGTTTTGTACAAAATTCCCAAGCATTCCAGACATTGGTTGTCTCCTCAGGATACTGTCCCTCACACCACAAGACCGCCTATGCATCCACGCAAAATTATGCTTTGTGTCTGGTGGACAGGTCATCAAGTGGTTCATTATGAACTGCTACCAATGGGCCAAACGGTCACTGGAGACCTATATTCACAGCAATTAAAATGTGGGCAACAGGCATTGTACCAGAAGGAGCCAGCACTGGTGAATCCCAAAGGTGTGCTTTTCCTCTATGAGAATGCCAGGCCATATGTCACACAAGTAGTCAGGGATACCATACAGCAACTTGGGTGGGAGATTTTGTGCCATCAACCTTAGTCACCTGACCTTGTGCCATCCGTCTCTTCCACTCCCTGGATAATCATCTTCGTGGGAAATCCTTCACCAATGAAACAGACTTGTGCAAAGCCCTCACAGACTTCTTTGCATCAAAATCCCCCGAGTTCTACCGCAAGGGCATTGAACAGCTGGAGACATGTTGGCAGAAGGTGCTGGATGCAAATGGCGATTACTTGGAAGAATAAATATAAGTTACACATACTGTGAAGCGTTTTCTTTTTTCCTTTAAAAATGGACAGAAATGGTTACCTTGTGTTTATAAATTCATTTAATGCACATGTTATTGTGCAGTATTAACAAAAGAATCATTCTATTTTCATTTACAATTATTCATTTGGCAATAAATACTAAAAAATAGTATGAAATACATCATTTTTTAAAACACTCAAGTGGCCTAATAATTATGGCCCATAGTGTATAATTCCAAACAGCTTTTTTGTCTCTAAATGTGGAATATTTTTTTCATTTTCTCTTAAAATAGGTATTTAATAAAAAAGAAGAAAAGATATTAGTATACTAAGGAGTAACAGAAGAATTAACTTATCACATTTAACATTATATTTTATTCAAATCCTGACTTCATCAATTACTCTTATCAAAATCATGAACTTTTTATACATATCCACAGTGTCTGAGAGACTACCAAATTCCTCACTGGGGCAGGTGCTTATATATTCATTTATAATATTCAGCTTCTTCCCACATTTAGAAAATTGAGTAGATGTGAGGTCACATGATTCTACATTCAACAACCAGGATGTTCCTTCCTGTCAAATATACACTTGCCTTTTTTTGATTGTCTGGTGTGATATTGAGTGCAAATTGTTTTTTAGGATGATTTTACAGATATAAATTGTTGAGAAAAGATATGAAAATCCATATATACAAAATTTACAGCTATGCTGAATAATACTTCAGAGAATAAAAATAAATTCATTAAACATAAACTGTAGTTGTATAAAATTCCATCTGAAATCCAAAGGCACATAAGAAGAGCAAAAAAGTCTTTCAAAATCTAAGCAAAGTATTAAGAAACATGAACATTTTCATTAGAAAGACAGAAATAGTACTTAACTGTTATGTAATATTGTTCCTCGTATGTAGCAGCAAATGTTGTACAACCTAATCAAGATGAAGAGAAGATTTGAAAGAACAGAAATGTGGCAAAGAATGCATTCCAGAAGCTGAGCAGTGTATGATGAGAGAAGAAAATTTTGCTAGAAACAAAAGAAGGGAATACCGAATTGCTATGTGATGTTTTTTCTTCAATATGGCAGTGAATGCTGGACAATATCATCAAAGATGAAGGGAAAACTTAAAGTGACTGAAGTGTGCTTCTAAAGAACAAGACTGCAGATATCATTGATCAAGCATGTGAGCAATGATGAGGTTTTAGAAAGGAAATTAATACTGAGCATCAGCAAAAGACAGCTGAATTTCCTGGCAAGGAAGGCTTAGAGAATCAGATTCTCACAGGTCAGATAGCTGGAAAGAGAGACAGGGGAAAGCAACGGATAACATATTTCATGGGTTTGCGCAGGTAGATGGCAGAGCAGGGTTTGAGGGGGATAACAGGAGAAAGCATGCTAAAAGTCCCCAAGGATAGGGATATGTGGAGGACCATAATCGCCTACGTCCTGAAGGGACATGGCACATAGAAGAAGGAGGAGGATGTTTTGACACTCACAGAACATACTGAAGGCATTAAGAACATAGAAAGAGTGAGTAACCTACTTTGATCATGAAGGAGAAAAGCAAGCTTTACCTCAAAAAAGAATTTGTGTTCTCTGTTAAGAAAGGAAATTCGAATCAAGATCAGATTTACTTTAAGAGGTTTCTAAATTTGGTAATAGTTTGCTCTTCCCTACCAATCACAACTTTTCTTTATACAATAAAAGAATGCAACTTTGAATGACAAAACTGAGACTCTTGGCTTTTATGGGTGAAAAAGGTAGTTTGGTATTGAAAATTAGGGATACAGATTTTCAACTCTCCTTTGAGTTATACTCTCTGCATTTTCTAATGTTGGGCTTGTTAGTTTGGTTTTTAAGCTTTATAATAACAGCCCCAGAAATGATTTTTATATATTCTCACACCAACTTAACAAGCTTATATAAATGAATGGCAGAAGAGAGCATGGGGGGATAGTAAAAAGACAATCTTTACTAAGAGTTACAAAAGATAGGAAGTTGTGGAGAACCATTATCACTCAGATAGAGCATAGAAGTATCATTGTACAGTATAACCCGGATACAAGTGACCTTGATATAAGAGAAACCCGGATATACGAGATATGTTCTCTGGTCCCAAATTAGAGCCTGTGGTAATGTATATAAAATAAATCAAACCCGGATATAAGAGAATTGTATCCAGTCCCGACAACACTCTTATATCAGGGTGACACTGTATTGCTATAGCTTTCTTTTGTCTCTGTAAAAGTAACAAGCATTTTTCATCAGAATCTTTAATTTCATCTATTGACATATCCAGTTTGAAATTAGAGTAACATTAATTTTAAAAGATCTTGATTTGCTGCTAAAAATTTTTGTTTCCATTTTAAATATATGCTAAAAAGGATCTAATCAAAAAACTGTTGTTTTTTTTTTTGTAGAAAACACCTTATCAACATATGATCAATATTTTAATTTCATTTCCAATCAGAAATGTAGATGTTATCTCTGCTTGCAGCAGATTGCACAACTAATATGACTTTTTTCTTGTTTTATAATTGGTATTAGCTTGTGTAACTTGGAATGAGAAATTGGAGAGCCGAGTTCAAACTCCAGTTGAATTCCTTGCATTCACTTAAACACAAATGCCCTTGGGAAAGGTATTAATCTATTTCTTCTCTCCAGTTATGGATTAAATAATAGGACAGATTGGGTTCTATAGCCTTGGCTGGCAACCAGTCTCTCACAAAAAGTAATGGCAATCTAGTCTTTTGAGACATGATCACCCAAAGCATGTATCACGTATGGCACTTAACTGACTGACTGACTGACTTAGACAAGATACATTTCTGACCTTCACAGCTAGAACCAGTCATGCTGGGTTAATAGTAGCAAACCATTCCTTTTAATAATGAGCAATTTCCACTCAAACAACTCCTTCTCCAGAACTGCAATTTTCTGTAACAAACTCCTGAGGAGATGCTTCCCTGACAACTACAATCTTGATCTCTTTAAGCTCAAAGTTCAATTGATACTTATCCTAATTCACCCTCATAATACTGCTTTTTTCTCCCTTTTAAAATCTCACACTGCTTTGAGTGGCTCCTAGGCCTTGTATTGGGTGAACTGTCAGTAAATAAAAAAAATTATTTTTATGATTTCTTTTAAGTTTTGAACAAGTAACACTAATAATAACTAAGAATACAAAAGTGTCTCCACGGCCTTGTGGGAGATGAATTATTATCGCCCTTTCAACCCTTATCCCATAAATGAAACAGCGGCCTTTCACTCCTATATCACAATTACTATGGCAGATGTTCAGACAGATGACATTTCTTACTGCCACCAACTGGGACATTCACAGCTAGGACCCATCATGCTGTGTTCATCATGATAAACCATCCTCATTCACTTCATGTTCTTCTGATAAAAAGTAAATTCCACTCAGTTGTTATTTTGTGAAACAAACTCCCAAAAGAATGCTTCCCTGACATCTACAATCTTGGTTTCTTTAAGTTCAGGTTTCAACCAATACCAATTTTATTTTACTTTCATAATACTCTCTTACTTCCCTCTTCCCACTCCCTTAAAAATCTCATTTTGTTTTGAGTGACCCTTAGGCCTTGTATTGAGTGAACTGTTAGTAAATTAAAAAAACTATTTTTTATGAATTCTTTTAAGTTTTGAATATCTGTCATTTCCAAATACCAAATTTTGCTTTGTTGATTAGAAAAACAAATTATTTAAACATTGGCTTTTTTATAGGACCTGTTTTATTTACTGACTAGATTGTAACCAATTCACCGTTTATTCTCATTTCTTTAGCAGTAGGGCCCAGTGGGATTGTAATAGAGATGTTAACACCCTTAGAAGACTTTGGCACAGACAGGTTGTACACAAAAAATCTACAACAGAAATCTACAACAGCAGCAATATACCAGAGAACCTAAGTAGATCAATTTGCATACCTAAGAAACGAGGTGCAAATGAATGTGAACTCCACTGAAAAATCAGCTTAATAAGCCACATAATAAAACTTATCATCTGAATTCTGATTAACAGAGCATGCAGCAGAATTTGCCCAGAGATAGGACAAGAACATTGTGACTTTGTTAAATATACTAGAACAAAGAATGTGATATTCATGTTCAGAATGCTATCTGAAAGAGCAATCAAATGCAAAAGGACGTGCAACTGTGTTTTACAGACTACGCAAAGGCATCTGACAAAGTACAGCAAAATGACATGATAGAGATGCTCAATAACCTCAACATTTTCAGAAAAGACATTGGAATTATCAAGAATATCTATTGCCAGCAAATCACTTGCATATGGATAAGAAGTGAATTCAGCAGGTATACAAAAATAGAAAGGGGTGTAAGACAAGGATGTGTTTTCGCATTGGATCTATTGAATTTATCAAAAGAATTCTGAAAGAAATAAAATCCATGCCAGAATTCATCATTGGCAGCCACAATCTCAACAATGTAAGATATGCGGATGATAGCAGACATGCAAAGAAAAAATGCAGGGTCTTCTACAGAAAGTAGCAACAGAAAGCAAGAAGAAAGTACTAAGCATAAACTTCAAGAGAACTGAATATATGGTCATCAAAAAAGAATGCCAACTACAGGTCAGAGAAACTAAACTAAAATAAATTTAAATACCTGGGAAGCATGCTGACAGAGGATGGAAAGTCTGATGTTGAGATCCAAAGATGCATTGTCATGGACAAGGACGCATTTCAAAAGCTAACCAAAGTAATGAAAGACAGGAAAATCTCATTGGAAACAAAGAAGAGAGTGCTGGATTGCTATGAGATATCTGTTCTTCTGTATGGCAGTGAATGTTGAACGATCTCCTCAAAGATGAAGGAGAAGCTTAAGGCAGCTGAAATGTGGTGTTATAGAATGAATGCTGACAATAACATGGACTGAGCATGTGACTAACAAGAATGTGTTGGAGAGGATGGAAACAAGAAAATTTATACTTAAGGAAGAGACAGCTGAGATTCCTGGGACATGTAATGAGGAGAGGGAAAGAGAGACAGGAGAAATCAGCCTGAGCAAATGGATGGCAGAGCAGGACTTGGGAAAGATACCAAAAGGAAGAATGTTGAGAACGACAAGAGACAGAGCCAAGTGGAAGTCCATAATCACCTACACCCTGAAGGGACACAGCACATGAAGAAGAAAAAGCATTATCAGAGATAAAGAGAAGACAAATAAATTAAATTTATTGGTTGGTTTGATGTTAATATTTAACAATCAAAAGCAACATTTTATTATTATTGAATTAAGTCCATTGCAAGAAAATCCTGATTTTTAATCTCTCAAATTCATCTTCTTTTAGAGATTCTTACATTGAAAGGTGAAAATACCAATAGAATACAGTGGTAGATGGGGTACAAGGAGTGAAAAAGAATGAGAAGATTTTAGTGAAGGGAGATAAAGAGATGACAATAAAGGAACAGGGTTCAGGGAGACAGAAGATGACAAATGATGTTGAATTTAAATTTTTGAAAATTGTAGGTGGGAGGGAAGCAAGAAATCTGAAGGAATTTTCACGGGTAAGTAGTTAAAAAAAATTGTTAGAATAGACATGGTCATTGCATCTAGTTGGTTCAAAAGTAAGATGGCAAGACCTAGCTGCCAATCTAGTAACATACTTAAATTCATGTTATCAAGGTCGCAAGAAGAAAAGCTCATCAGAACAGTTGCCATGAAAATATTTCTATAAAAGAGAGAAGCCACATCACATCACATAAGAAAGTGACCGAAGTCAAGATGCCTGCTCAAGATGAATTACATTATAGATCCCTCTTTGTTTTTTTTGTTTTGTTTTTTTCAAGAATCTTAGGATATAGAACAGAAAGATATGCTCAGATGAATGGTAGATTTATAAATGGGCAAAATCAAGAGAAATATTTTCTGGCATGAGACAGTGAACCAACTTTTCTAACACTAACTAAAAATTCAACGTTTTCTTGTCAGAGGTCGGCTAGTCAAATACCTGCTAAAAGAAAAAGAGAGAAGTTATATGTAGGTTCCTGATTTTGCATTAATCTTTGTTATGTGCCACATTCACTGTTCTCTCTTTGGCAAAATTCTTTTTTTTTTTCAGCCATACCATTCTAATGAAAACGTTAAATCTGTTTTATTTATTTTATTATTTTTTTTTTAATCATATCACCCCGAGCAAGGTGGTAACACCACTGATGTGCAGGGGGCTACGTAAGAGTGAAAAGATTGGAAAAGAGAACGCCAGAAACCACATCCTAAACAAGGAACAAGGGATGAGCCTCTTCACCTGTTCAGTAGATGTGGGTGGAGTGGGAACCGGGCGATAGTTTAGTCTATCTACTCCAATTGAAAAAAAAGAAAAAAAGAAAAGAGTGAAAAGATTGAAAAAGAGAAAGCCGGAAACCACATCCTAAACAGGGAACAAGGGATGAGCCTCTTCACCTGTTCAATAGACATGGGTGGAGTGTGAACCGGGCAATAGTTTAGTCTATCTACTCCAATTAAATGCCCTTGAGAAAGGCATGAATCCACACACTCTACCCCACTGCAAGACAATGTCTGATATATTGGTTGATCACGAAAAGAATGGGCTAATTATCACTTGGATGGGGTGGGGAACACTCACTCTCATTGACCACTGCCCATCCAAATTTTTATACTCATTGGCAAGCATATGTAAAATAAGCATAAACACTGAAATGTTATATATTTCCCTTGAGAGAGAGAGAGAGAGAAATAATAGTGAGACAGCATTGACTAAATTCATTCTCTTTACTACCAGTTATGAAAGGTCTTGCCATATATTTACTCTCTAACAGTCCTTATGTTAATGTATATATATATATATACACACATACACACTCTCTATTATAATAAAAACCATTGTGTATTTACTTGTGCATGTTTGTGTAATATATTTCTTCCTGTCATGCTCAGAGGTGATAACCTGTGAGGAAACAGCCAATAATCCTCAAATATTTTGTCGTCACTTTTCATGCCAGGGGGTACACTTTATATATCATCCTTCAATTCAGAGTTTCATGTTCAATGCAATCTTTAGGTGCTGAGTATAGACAGACCGTTATGCAGTTTAAATTTTAAAAGTTATATTTTGCATTTAAAATAAATGAGATTAGTGTATATAAGTAGAAAAATATTTCACAGTTGAGAATATTCATCTTTAATACTAAACAGAAAAGGAGATTACTTGTTATTTTTTTATTCATAATTTATATTAAAAATTAATATTAATTATCAATTAATCTAGATTAAAATATTTAAGTAGATATTTATTTTTATGCCTACATATAAGCATCAATTCATTTCTGTAATTTTTTTGTCTTATGTTTTCTTCTTAATATAGAAATTACTTTTATAATATTTGTATTTACTCTGGAACAAGTTCTTTCTCACTGGTTGATGATTGTATATCCAGTTTATTTTCCTCTCTTTCCTTTTATATGCGAGCTTACGGCCTATCACGTTGAATACACAGGTTCTCGCTCAATCACCAAAGTTAAGCAACGTTGAGCCTGGTCAGTACTTATATGGGTGACCGCTTGGGAATACCAGGTGCTGTAAGCATTTAGTGACAGATGTGCATTGTGGTGCAGTGGATATCGGCTTGGAAAGAAAAATCGGTGAGGTGAATTCAAATTCCAGTTGAATGGCCTGCATTCACTTATATACTGGTACCCTTGGAAACGGTATTAATCCATCCCTCCCCTCCAGTTATGGGTTAAATAACAAGGATAGGACTTGGGGACACTGCCCTTAAAAACAAATCCCAATGAATGTTGATACTCATAAAAAAAACGTTATTACTAGACACAAAACTAATATAAAAAAACAACAATAAATTGTTGAAAGAAAAAGGTATTACCAGCAATAAATAAATAAAGTTTAGTTGGCAAGAAATGACCCGCCGAGGTTGATTTGCCATAAAAACAAAACAACCAACCAACTTTTTGATGCGCTTTTCTGTTTTCACTTCCTCTCTCTCTCTCATTTTTCATATTTTTTTCACACTCCCCATTCTCATTTTTTTCATACTCTCCTGTCTCATTTTTCCAACTCTCACTTGTCTCATCTTTTCCAACTCTCTCTTTTCTCATTTTTTCCGACTCTTTCATTTCTCATCTTTTCTCATCTCTCCTTTCTCATCTTTAATCACTTCGTCTCATTTTTTTCTCACTCTCTTCTGTTTCATTTTTTTCTCACTCTCTTCTGTTTCATTTTTTTCTCACTCTCTTCTGTTTCATTTTTTCTCACTCTCTTCTGTTTCATTTTTTTCTCACTCTCTCCTGTCTCATTTTTTCACTCTCTCCTGTCTCATTTTTTTTCACTCTCTCCTGTTGTTATGGGGAAACACACCTATTCAACTTAGTTTATATATTCTGCTAAATTGTTAGCTTTGAATCAAAGATATCAAAAATGAAAGATCACATGTTTTCATTCAACTTAAACACACAATATTTAAAACTTTTAAGAGAATTACTTTAGAAACACAGCAATCACTGAGAAATTTTCATAAGTGTCAAAAAGTCACTCACATTTTCTTATGATCATGATACAATGAATTAATTGGAGTAGATAGACTAAACTATCGCCCGGTTCACACTCCACCCACATCTATTGAACAGGTGTAGAGGCTCATCCCTTGTTCCCTGTTTAGGATGTGGTTTCCGGCTTTCTCTCTTCTAATCTTTTCACTCTTACGTAGCCCCCTGCACATCAGTGGCGTTACCGCCTTGCTTGGGGTGATATGATTAAAAAAAAAAAAAATTAATCCAAGGGTTGACATATCATAAAATCTCTATCTACTGCTTTTCTGATTATTCTTTTTTTTCCTGCTCATTAGTAATGTTTCTGTTTCTAATTCTTCTATACCCTGTAATCACCCTTGTGTCTTAGCGGCTTTATTACCTTGGATGGGATGGAATCGATTAAAACAAAATTAAACCAGTGTTTAAAAATAATTACCATAAAAACAAAGGTGATTTGGAAACTAAATGATATTGTCTAGGTTTTTTGTGTCTAAACATGTTGGATGTTAGAAATGATAAAATTTATCATCCATACATCTTCAGTGTTTCCTCTGTGTCCATAATTATAACTGATCTTTTCAAATATATTTAGGTAGAGTGGGTATATATATATATATATATATATATATATATATATATATATATATTTTGTCCTACGTCTACAGCATAACTTGAAGTTTCATGCATTATGCAATCATCAGGAGCATATTTCAAATATATATAAAAATATACATATTGTCCTACATCAGTAGCATGACTCGGAATTTCATGCATTATGCAGCCATCAGGTACACATTTCAAACTGACAGTTTAATAGATTTTAATTTAAGTTCACTTGATGTTCATGGAAATTAAATCTTATAAAGTTAAGTTACTGCTTTTTTAATAACAAAATTGAAAATTTAAATATTTTCAGATTACATGGAGATAATAGTTAAAATTTAAATTTAAAATTAAAATATAAAAAAAATTAAAAATATAAAAATAAAATGCAGAGAGAAGAAATCAAAGGGACATAAATCAAAAAACTTAAAAATTTAAATATTCTAATATTATATGAAGATAAAATATTAAAATTTTAAATAAAAATAAAATAATAATTCAAATAAAATTAAGTAAAATTTAGAATTATTAAATGGGTTTAATTTATAATTGCTAAAAGTAATATTGCAGGGAAAAAAAGAGAAAGAAAGGGGCAAGTAATAAAGAAAGAGAGAAAGAAAGGAGCAAGCATTTAGAGGAATCTATATCAATCTGGGTTTAAGAATTTAAGTATTTTTTTCTATGACAGCATGTGGTCATTAAATCACTTTTTTTGTTAAGCAAATTAGGATTATTAATTTGGTTTAAGATGAGTTTTTCTAAAAGGCATAGATTGCATCTGTCTCCTTTTTCCATTGTAAGATTTTAATTTAGCTAAAATATTCCAAGTAATAATTGAGTTCATGTTATTTTTTAATTTTGAATAATATCTGGATAAAGCATGTTTAAAGACATGTGGTTGTTAAATCTTATCTTCCACCTATTAGAAGTGCTTCCAAAGTGAAATTTAACATCATTATCATCTGAATTAATTCAAACTCTACAAACAGTATTTTTGGACATATTTTGGCCATTCAATGGGCAAGTTATATTTTTTCAGCAGTTGCAATTATTTTTAAAAGGGTCATTTTTTTCTATTAGTTGGGTGATGGATGTTGTTTATGTGGGCCAAGTGTTTATTTGATATCGTAGCATTATGTTGTGAAATATATTTATCTATGTTCTTAACACAACTATAACTGACTTAAACATTGTTTTTGTTGAAGATTTTTTTAGTGTGGTGAATGATAGAAATGTTTGTGAATTAAGTTTAGGAAGAGTTTACCAATGTTAGTTTGGACATTACGACTGAAAAATCAGTTAAACCAAATAATGTGTTATAGTGGAACATCCTGTCATCCCTTAAGAATAGAATGCCCTACTTTATAAAAGATGGTAACGAGTGGTACGAAGAGGGAAAGGTCTTAGGCATTCACTATTTGATAGTCGATTCCGCTCCAGCCCATGGCTTGCCTATATGTGCATTATTGTTAATTGTACCTTAAATCTGTATTTCTTATTCCTGGTGTGGAGTTCCATACTTCAACTGATCTTTTTATACTGTATTCCTTTTCGGGATATATCATAATATTATGTTTAGATTATTTCTGCTAACCTTGTTTTTAATTTTAAAAGAGTATTCTAAACTAGTATTGAGTTTACTTGTTTATAAAGCGTGAATGAATTTAATTTTAGAGTTTTCAAAAATTTCCTTATTGCTAGAGTTGTTACTTAAATGAAATTGAATGGATTTGTGAAGGTTATTGATGATTCTCTGAGGGTGATTTGATTCCCTGTTGATGTATGTGTGGTAATGTGAGTCCTTAATGTACAGTTTGTATAGACCATTGCTCAGGTCAAAGGTAACATCTAAAAAATTTAGAACTTTAATGTTAATTATGGTAGTAAAATTAAGATCGTGGTTTTTGCCATGTCATTGGCATAGGACAATATGTATATTTATTAATATTTATATAATACAGCTCTGTTCATACATTGAACACTGTTTAATTAACACCTGAATAATAATACTATACATATGTGCACCCTCATCTGTATGTTTTTTAATTCACATCACTATATATATATATATATATATATATATATATATATATATACACACACACTCTACCAGCCATAGTTATTAGGCCACCCCAATTTTTAAAAAAAGAATGATGTATTTCATACTATTTTTAGTATTTATTGTTAAATGGATAATTCTAAATAAAAATAAAATGGTTCTTTTGTTAAGACTGCACAGTAACATGTACATCAAATGAACTGTTTTTGTATTCTCTTCCCCATGATACTCTCTTCTTATTATTTGCTGACCAAAGCAAAGACTTCCTGACTGACTTGTAAAATTTTGCAAAGTAATAATAACAAAAGAACCATTTTATTTTCATTTAGAATTATCCACTTGGCAATAAATACTAAAAATAGTATAAAATACATCATTTTATTTTTAAAACTGGGGTAGCCTAATAATTATGGCCAGTAGTATAAATATATATAATTTCATCAATGAAAACATTAATTAGATGAAGTTCTTTTAAAGGAGGAAACATACTACATACAATTTCTTAAATTACATGATAACATTACCAAAGTAAAATTGTTCACATACTTATTATATTATGTTTTAATCATTTCACACCAAGCAAGGAAACAAAACCACTAAGACACAAGAGGTTACTGAGTATCTAAACTTATTTATAAATGGAACTTTGTCTGTGTGTGTATATGTGTCCGTTACCTATAGACTCCGAAATGGCTGAACCGATTTTCTTAAAAATTTACACAGTTGTACTATAAATGTCTGTGAATGTTCTTAGCTAGGTTTTGTGTTGAGGTACCCCCAATAAATATCAAAAATCGATAATCGAATAAATCGGGTTATAGAAGGAGTGGTCTGATTTTAATCAAATTTAATACACTCATAGACAAAGACATAAGAAATGATATTCAGAAGTTTCAAGGTTGCAGTTCTTACAATAGTGCAGAAAATTTGATATCGATACCAGGAAATCAAAATTTGACTTACATCCATTTATTTTTCTTTCAGTCTACAGTTTCACTTTAACTGAAAACAACTATTGCTTTTTAGTCTTTCGTGCCAACATCCAAAGAGTCTGAGCTCCAGGACCATGGATTAGTTTTAAAGCTTTCATTACACCTGAGCAACGCAGGGTTATTCTGCTAGTGAAAAAATATAAGAAAAAAATAATGCTGAAGATAATTATTGACATTGCATTTAAATATTTGAAGATCAAAGTTGACTGGAAAGCAAGAAGTAGGAAGAGAGTTCTACAAGTGAGAAATGCAAGAAAAGATACTGTTAGCATAGAACTTATAGTTGCATCTTGCCATTTCAAGTGTGAATTAATGAGGCTTGGCCACCAGTCTATTCTTCTTTTTGTGATTGGTTGAGACTGGTAGGGAAGAGCAAACTATTACCAAATTTAGAAACCTCTTAAAGTAAATCTGATCTTGATTCGAATTTCCTTTCTTAACAGAGAACACAAATTCTTTTTTGAGGTAAAGCTTGCTTTTCTCCTTCATGATCAAAGTAGGTTACTCACTCTTTCTATGTTCTTAATGCCTTCAGTATGTTCTGTGTGTGTCAAAACATCCTCCTTCTTCTTCTATGTGCCATGTCCCTTCAGGACATAGGTGATCATGGCCTTCTACATCTCCCTATCCCTTGTAGCTCTTAACACCCTTTTCCTTATTATCCCACCATATATGTTACCTGGTGCTTTCCCCTGTTCCTCTTTCCCTCTATTCAGCCTGTGAGTATCAGATTCTCCAAGCCTTCCTTCCTCATTCTGTGTCCTAAAAACTTCAGCTGAATTTTCCTAATCTGGACAATATCATCAGAGATAAAGGAAAAACTTGAAGCAACTGAAATATGGTTCTACAGTAGGATGTTATGGATATCATGGATCGAGCATATGAGCAATGATGAGGTTTTGGAAAGGATGGAAATGGAAAGGAAATTAATACTGATCATCAGGAAGAGATAGCTGAAGTTCCTGGGACATGCAATGAGGAACGAGGGCTTGGAAAACCTGATACTAACAGGCCAGATAGAGGGAAGGAAAGACAGGAGTAAACAGCATGTAACGTATTTGACTGGCCTGAGCAGGTGGATCACAGAATGGGGGTTGTGTGGTCTAACAGGACAAAGCATGCTAAGAGCCACCAGAGATAGGGAGATGTGGAAGGTCACAATCACCTACGTCATGAAAGGACAAGGCACATGGAAGAAGAAAGTATCAGTTTCTTTTTCATTTCTTTTCTCTTCACAACCTCATCATTGCTCACATGTCTGGTCCATGGTATTTTTAGCATCTTTCTGTAGAACTACATTTCAGTTACTTCCAGCCTCTCCTCATCTTTGATGAGATTATCCAGCATTCACTGCTGAAAGACCGACATTATATAACAATCCAGTAATCTCCTTTTGTCTTTCAATACTCTACTCTGCTTCTGGAAAGCATCCTTGGCCATGCCAATAGACCATTGGATCTCAGTATCGCAGTTTCTGTTCCCTGTTAGAACTTTTTTCAGGTATTTGAATTTTAGTACTTGTTGGATTTTAGTATCCCCAGTCTGTAATTGGCATTTTGGGCTTTTTTTTTTTTTTACTGATGACCTTACATTCAGTTTTATTGTAGTTTATAGGTCGTCTTTCCTTTCTGCTTTCTTTAGCTACCTTCTGTAGGAGGTCATGCAGTTTGCTTTTTGTGTCTGCTATCAGCACTGCATCATCTGCAACTTTTATACTGTTCAGATTGTGGCCACCAATGACAAATCCTGGCAGGATTTCTAAATATCTCACAATTGCTTTGCTGTATAGGTTAAATAGATCTGGTGAGAAGACATACTTTTTTTTTTTTACGCCTTATTCTATTTTTGTGTATCAGCTGAACTGGTTTCCTGTTCCGATGTTCCGATGCAGGTTGTTTACTACCAGTCAGTCAGTTAAGGACCATATGTAATACACGCTTGGCAATCATATCTCAAAAGAGACATGACTGACTGGGCAGATTATCCCGCAGTAGGTTGTCATTACTTTCTGCAGTAGACTGGTTGCCAGCCAAGGCTTTAGAACTCAATCTGTCCTGTTATTTAACCTATAACTAGAAGGAAGAGACAGATTACCTTTCCCAAGGGGATATGCGCATAAGTGAATACAAGGAATATCAACTGGAATTTGAACACAACTCCCCGATTTCTCACTCTGAGCTGATATCCACTGCACTACAACATTCATATGCAGGTGGTTTGCTGCTAGTACAGGCTCTTAATTATTCTAATGTTTTTTTCCAAATATGTCAAGGTTGCTGAGTATCTCTATCAAGTCTTTGTGGCATATTTGTTGAATGTCTTTGCATAGTCTATGAAACACTGGTACATGTCTTTCTGCATTTGTATTGATCTTTTCACAAAACTGAAGTACCAATGTGGTAAAGCTCATCAGAACATTTATCATAAAGATATTTATAGAAAAGATACAGAGAGACTACATTACAGCAGTGGGAAAGTGACTAAAGTTGAGATGCTATGTTAGAACCAGTTACATTGGTCCTTTTCAAGCTCGGCAGCGAGGTTCGCTTTGTTGCCCACACCAGATTTTTGATCGAGACGAGAGTAAACTGTAGTGTCATCAGCATACATGCCTACTTGTGATCTTATGGCATCAAGGAGGTCATTAATGTAGATTAGAAATAGCGTAGGACCTAGGATAAAGCCTTGAGGGACACCAGCGTTCATATATTCAAAGTATGGATGAATCATAGACTTATAAATATGTAAGATAGAATTGAGCAAAAAAAACTGTCCTAGCATTTGATTCAATATAAACACAATAAGTCGCTCTCCTGAAGGTTTACATTTTTTAAAATTTTCCAGTTTTATGCTATTTACATTATTCGAACTATTGTCTTCATCTTGGTTACCATTTGTACAATATTTCAGCCGTTGTACACTTCGGCCTTCTTCAGGTGCTAGGAATTTTAAACCGAAACATTTATTACAATCACTGGGGTATATCCTTTTCATCCCTTGTGTGAAGCCGCTTTTTAGTAGTCATGAGTTATCTCCCTCTAACAGGATTACCAAAAAGTGGTTTTGCACAAGGAATGAAAATTATATACCTTGGTGATCATAATAAAGGGTTCAGTTCGAAATTGCTAGCACCTGAAGAAGGCTGGAGCATACAACAACCAAAGCATCACACAAATGGCAACCAAGATGAGGACAATAGTCCGAATAATCTATATAGTGTAAATACTACCTCAGATATATTTTCCAGTTTTGTTGAATTCTGTTAGTTCGAAAATTTCTCAGATTCTCAAATTCATTCTTTTTGTTAATCCAGTCTGTCATCGTCATTGCATTTACAGTTAATATAGAAAGAGAAAGTTTTCTCAGTTGTGCAAACCAAAAATGGTAACAAAGAGTAAATATCCATTGAATACTGTTGCCATATCTGGTCAGGCACTTCTTGAGGTTCTTGACAAAATCTAAAGGAGGATCTGCAACATAATCAACCCTGACCTGGCAGCTTGCCTTCAGTCCCTTTTTCACTGACATGATATAACTTTCTTCTGTCTTTTCTACAAATATTTTCATTATAACTACTTTGACGAGCTTTTTCCCTTGGTTCCCTGACCACATGTATTTACTCATGCTACTAAATTGGCATCTAAGTTCCACTCTTTTACTGTCAAAATAGTTAAATGTAACACACCTCTTCTACTCTAATAGTTTCTTTTCTCACACTTCCTGTTTGTGGAACTCCCTACCATTTGCTTGCTTCCCTGAAAGCTACAATCTCCAAAATGCAAAGTCAATTGCCATCTTCTATCTACTTGATTCTCATCCATCTCTTATCTTTTCTTTGACATCCCCTGTACCCTTTTTTCTCTCTTACTGTAACCAACTGCGCATCAGTGGTGCTCCTGCTTTGCTTTGGGATGAAATGATTATAAAAACAAAATGTGCAAGATTGATTTTGGCAAGAAAAATTTTCTGGGATGATATAGTGAGCCATCCCTTTTAGCAGCAGATCTAGCAATTGATTCAATATAATTTCTCCACTTCATGTCAGCGGAAAATATGAGAACAAGAAGGTGCAATGGGTCAATCTCCTGGAGGTTAGCATCAGCCATACTGATGAAAGGCAAGAAAGCTTCTATGGCAATTAAAACATAGCAGTTTTGTTTTCAAAGCATCAAAATATAAATTTTTGTTCCAGTTAAAAACTGATTGGAAATTGTTTTTATAAAAGTTTTTATAATGTAAATGGATTATATAGCACAAAGATATTAATAATAAGATTTCTGATGATAGTCCTGTTCTAAGAAAGAAGGATTCTTTTGTAAGCTATTATTCAGATTCAAATTGTTCTGACACATGATAAGATTTAAGATCTTAATCAAAGGGTTCTTTGCTAATCATTAATCTTAAGAAATATCCTGATATTGTAACTATGATCAATCAGTGAAGTGCCATATGTGAAACACACTTGGACGATGATGTCTCTTTCAAGATATGACTGACTATGCAGAATATTTTCTCGCAATAAGTTGCCATTACTTTCTGTGGTAGACAATAGAACCCAATCTGTCTTGATATTTAACCCATAGCTGGAGGAAAAAGTGACGGATTAATATCATTCCCATCCCTTGTTCCCTGTTTAGGATGTAGTTTCCAGCCTTCTCTTTTCCAATCTTTTACTCTTTTTTTCAATTGGAGTAGATAGACTAAACTATTGTCCAGTTGACACTCCACCCATGTCTATTGAATGGATGAAGAGGCTCATCCCTTGTTTCCTGTTTAAGATGTGGTTTCCGGCTTTCTCTTTTCCAATCTTTTTACTCTTACGTAGCCCCCTGCACTTCAGTGGCATTACCGCCTTGCTCGGGGTGATATGATTAAAAAAAAAAGGTATTTGTGTGTAAGTGAATGCAATGAATTCAACTGGAATTTGAATTTGGCTTTTGGATTTCTCATTCCAAGCCGATATCCAATGCACCGCAATGCACTTCCTTATAACTCTAATATTTAACTCTATTTTGTGCAGTGGAAACTTAAACTTTCTAAATGGAAAAACATGTCCTGATATTGCCAGTTTGTGTAACATTTAAAAGTTCAATGATATTAACAATCTTCTCATTTTTTTATATTTTAATTTTAATACCAAGTACATTAAAGACATAACCAATCAAGTCTCTCCACAGATTTCTTTTCTTTAATATCTGTGAATTGCAATGGTTCCTAGGGAAATATAATGAAATGGTTTCCTGTTACCTTCTTCAAGGTTTGAAACTTGATATTTTCCTTCTTTTAGACTACTTGTCAAACAAAGCTAAAGTGATCAGTCTATGCTATTATTTAATTCATATCCAGGTTGGTGGTAGAAGAGATGAATTCATACCTTTTCTAAAGGCATTAATGGAATATATGCAACAGGCTAAGTCAGGATTTGAACTCAGGTGAATTGATTTAATTTTCCATGCAATTGTCCATGATGCAACTTGCACATTTTTTTCTTTCATAGCACGAATTAGCCTCACTTAATTTAAAAGTAACACTGAGTTACAAGTTGTGAAATTTATGCTTATTAATTTGCACTGGTCTTTCAAATTTAACCTGACAGTTTTTTCCTAAGATATTATAAAAATGTGCAATAAAATACAGAGTGCATTTAGTAAAATTTAGAGACATTATAGAAAATAAATTGCACACCCACAAAATCGGATTCAAACGACTAAAAGCATTTGGGGAAAACCCAAAGTAAAATTGTACACCTGCAAAAGAAGATTCAAATGGTTAAAAACTTTTTTTTTCACAAGTCAGTATAAAAAGCAAAACTCTGGATCCTGATTGGATGGAAAATCAAAAACTTCAAATAACGTCAGTGAAATGTTTTTTTTACAGCTAAAGAAAAAAATGTCTGTAGAGTCTACAACATGATCAGAATTCAATATTTAAGAATGGCCCCTGACCGGTCACAGCAGTCAGTCAGATGGAAGCGGTAGCTGATAGCATCTCACAATGTAAGGAAGAAATGTCAAGCTGACTCGCCTTTGCTGCCAATTTTCTTTTCTTCTTTTTCACTCCACGCCAACCCGGATGTCAGGCACGCCACTGTTTTATTTGACCTCTTCTTCCAATGTCCTTTTCTTCATTTTTACACCACGCCACCACAGAGAACAACAACAACAGCAACAAAATGGACTTGTTAAGTACAACTTCTTTATTTTTTTTCCCATCTCTTTCTCTCAACCTGCCGTGACCTACTAAAAAGAGGAAGGAACAAAGACTTTACATTCTGCTACTACACAACCATGAACTCTAAACTTCTGCAGACAATTTAAATACCTGCGATTCTCTTTGAACAATTTTAACTACAAAGCTGCATGCATTGTCTTAATGAACATTTTTCTTCCCACAAATATATTATAGTGTTCAGTTAATAAAATTTCATTTATATTTTCCTTCTTAGACTTTTGTCATTCTGTAAATAAACCTTTACTTTAATGTACACATGAGATATTTTATCCTCTCACATTTCAACAACCAACCTTCAACCTTCTGATATTTATGGGGACTTCAGACATGTTTGGCACAAGGCCAGTTCGCCAAGCATAATCGAAACCCCTACAACATGAATAAAATAAACAGTATCCCAATTGAGTCCATATAACTAACAGAATGCTTGGAAAGAGAAGAAAAATATTTTGGCCTTCTCTATCCTTCAAATTTAATATAACCATTAGGAATCAGAAAGTGCAACACAAATGCAGAAGGATACGTACTTATGTTTTATAGATTACACTTAGGTGTTCAATACAGTATACCACAAAAATCTGTTAAAACTGCTCAGTATCCTTGACATATTTAGGAAGGGTATTACAATAACAAAGAATCTATACTGGCAGCAAACTTCCTGCATGCAAATAGAAAGTGAGTTCAGCAGATATACAAAAATAGAAAGGGGTGTTAAGCAAGAATATGTTTTTTCACCAGACTTATTTGATTTATACAGTAAGGCAATTCTGTAGAGAATTATAAGTACTACCAGGATTCAGATGCAAATGCATGTGGTGGTGCAGTGGATATCAACTTACAATGACAAGTAGGGGATCCGAGTTCAAATTCCAGTTGAATTCCTTTGCATTCACTTGCACACAAATACCCTTCAGAAAGGTATTAATCTGTCTCTTTCCTCCAGTTATGGGTTAAATCAAAGGATGGATTGGGTTCTGTAGCCTTGGTCAGCAACCAGTCTACCGCAGAAAGCAATGGCAACCTAGTGCAGGATAATCTTCTACCCAGTCAGTCACGTCTCTTTGGAGACATGATTGCCCAAAGCGTGTATCATGTATGGCACTTAACTGACTGACTGACCAGGATTCATTTTTGGTGACCAAAATCTTTAAAAAAATCTTATGTAGGTGATGCTACAAAAGCTCCTACTGTAGTGAAGGGAAGTGAGAAAAAGTAAACTGCAAGACAACTGCTTGGTAGGTAGCAAAAGAATGAGCTCAAAATGCAAATTACAAATTAGAGGTAGCAAAATCAAACAAGTACAAAAAATTGAAATATCCTTGGAAGTGTTCTAACAAAGGATGAAAAGTGTGACACTGAAATCCAAAGATACACTGGGATAGCCAAAAATTCATTCCAAAAATTAAGGTTATTAAGAAACAGCAAAATTTTGTTAGAAACAAGCAGAACTGTTATATGATATCTGTCCTTCTATATGGCATTGAGTAATGAGCTCATGGCCGAGTGGTTAGAACGTTTGTTTTCTGACCATGTAGCCTGGATTTGAATATCACCATGGTTGATTTGCCAGAAAGGTGACTTCTAGATGTTATTGGTCTGGAGCAGGCAATCACAGCATGCAGCACTTTTGGAAAGTACCAGAAAACTTTTTTGGAGTGGATAGACTAAACTATCGCCTTGGAGTGGATAGACTAAACTATCGCCTTGGTGTGGATAGACTAAATTATTGCCTTGGCGTTGATAGACTAAACTATTACCCGGTTCACACTCCACCCACGTCTATTGAACAGGTGAAGAGACTCATCCCTTGTTCCCTGTTTAGAATGTGGTTTCCGGCTTTCTCTTTTCCAATCTTTTCACTCTTTTCTTTTTTTATTTTTTTTCAATTGGAGTGGATAGACTAAACTATCACCCAGTTCACACTCCACCCACATCTATTGAACAGGTGAGGAGGCTCATCCCTTGTTCCCTGTTTAGGATGTGGTTTTTGGCTTTCTCTTTTCCAATCTTTTCACTTTTACGTAGCTCCCTGCACATCAGTGGCGTTACCGCCTTGCTCAGGGTGATATGATTAAAAAAAATAAAAAAACTATACCACAAGTTGACCCAAGCCTGTGAGTGAAATTGAGTAGACGGCTCTCTTTGAGGGAGTCATTGATGGTTGTGCTAGCTATAAGTCACAAGTCATCATGACTGAGGGGTTTAGCGTCCAGGTCTTGTTCAGACTGTTTGTTCACACTAGATAACCCGCTCTCTCCCAGAAACTAACTAAGCATCTCAGCATAGGTGCAGTATAAACCACAGGTGGGCTATGTGGGTGTTGAACAAACACAAGTGTACCTGAGCAGGCGTCTTCAATGGGGATTAGCTAGCTGCCCTGGAAGACAGGTAACCATGAATATGAGTGGCCAGCCATTATATGGCAGTGAATGTTTGACCATCTTTTCAAAGATGAAGAAGAGACAAATACCTTGGAAGTGTTCTAACAGAATAAGGAAAATGTGACCCTGAGATCAGAGATGTTTTGACTTGGACAAGGACGCATTACAAAAGCTGAATAAACTATTAAGAGACAGGAAAATTTTGTTGAAAACAAAGAAAAGAGTACTGGACTGTTATGTGATATCTGTTCTCCTGTATGGCAGTAAATGCTAGACAATCTCATCAAAGATGAAGAAAAGACAACAAAAATGTGGTTCTACAGAAGAATGCTAAGGATACCATGGAGTGAACATGTGAGCAATAACAAGATTTTGGAGAAAATGGAAATGAAAAGGAAACCTATACTTAACATCAAGAAAAGGTATCTGAACTTTCTGGGACACACAGTGAGGAAGGAGGGCTTGGAGAATCTGATACTCACAGGACAGATCGAGGGAAAGAGAAACAGAGGTAAGCAATGCACGACATACTTGATGATAGAGAAGGGTTTGGGAAGTGATATATCCTGGAAAGGAATATCAGTGTAAAGATTAGTGGAAGAATGGTACTCGACACAGGAAATAGATATAACAGATTCATTGTACTACTGTACAATTAACAATAAGGTACAGATAAGCAATCAACGAGTAGGAGCAGAATAAACTATCAAATAATGTCTTTGCCTAAGACATTTGATCTCACATACTGCTTGTTACCGTCCTTTATAGTCTAGAGTATTCCATTCTCGAGGATGGCAGGATGTTCCACTATAACAGGAAGGTAAGAAGAGAAAGTGTGTTAAGAGCTACAAGGAATAGGAAGATGTGAAGGACAATGATCACCTATGTCCTGAAAAAAACTTATGGTTAACATCAGAAAGAGACAGTTGAAGTTTCTGGAGACATGTAAAGAGGAAGGAGGGCTTGGAGAATCTAATACTCACAAAACAAAGGGAAAGAGAGACACAGAAAAACAGTGCATGACTTACTTGATAGGCTTAAGCAAATGAATGGCAGAGCAGAGTTTGAGAGAAAAACAAGACAAAATATAGTAAGAACTACAAGGGACAGGAAGATGAGGTGGGCCTTGTTCCTGAAGGAACACAGCACATAAAAGAAGATCAGGAATGAATTAAAACCTGAACATTGAAAAAAAAAACTCATGGGCCAACAATCTTTTTTTTATTTTATTTTTTTTAGCAAAACAAGAAGAAATTCTAAAATATTACTTCATTCTCAGTTCAGTGACTTTACATGAAAATAAAAAAAACTATAAAAAAAATACATTCTGAAATATTTTCTTTTTCTGATAACAAATGTTTCAAATGATTTTATGAGTGCCTTTTTCAAAACTGCACTGAGGGATCCTCACTAAAAGATATTTGCTTAGTTTGATCTTTTAGCAGAATGTAATAGTAAGCAGGTATTTAAACAATCTAAGCTGAGGAAATATCTTTCCAACATCAGTGAATGATACCTGCTAGTGAGTAATAGTCAGCAAGTTAAACTCCAATTACATGGTTGATATTTAAAGTTTGAATTTCACTAAGAGATATTCACAAGATTTAGTTTGGTTTCATAGCAGAAGGCAGCAGTAACCATGGATTTGAATAATCAATCCTGCTATATAGCAGTGAATGCTGGACAATCTTCTCACAGATGAAAAAGAGACTTGAAGCAATAAAAATGTAGTTCTAGAGAAAGATGCAGAGAATACCATGTACTGCACATAATGTTGAAGTTTTAGAGAAAATAGAAACAAAAAGGACGATTATACTTGACATCAGGAAAAGATAGTTAAAATTTATAGCACCCATAATAAGGAAAGAGGACCTGGAAAATTTGATACTTACAGGACAGATTAAAGGCAAGAGGAGCAAGCTTGAGTAAATGGATGTCAGAACAGAGTTTAGGAAAGATAACAAAAAGACAAAATTTATTAAGAGCTGCAAAGGACAGGAAATTGTGGAGAGCCATGAGGGCCAACATCCTGAAAGTACATGACATATGGAACAGAGAAAACAATGTATAAGGTACTTAGTAAGCTTGAGTAAATGGATAGAGGAACAAGATTTAAGAGAGCTAACAATAAGACAAAATTTATTAAAAGCTACAAAGGAAAGGAAATTGTGGAGAGCCATGAGGGCCAACATCCTGAAAGGACATGATATATGGAACAGAGAAAACAATGTATAAGGTACTTAGTAAGCTTGAGTAAATGGATAGAGGAACAAGATTTAAGAGAGCTAACAATAAGACAAAATTTATTAAGAGCTACAAAGGAAAGGAAATTGTGGAGAGCCATGACCACCTATGTCCTAAAGGAATATGACACATAGAAGCAGAAGAATGATCTTGAGTAAATGTATGGTGAAAGAAGGTTTACAAGAGATAACAAAAAGACAAAATTTATTAAGAGCTATATAGGAAAGGAAACTGTGGAGAGCCCTGATCATCTATATCCTAAAGGTACATGGCACAAAGAAAAAGTTTATAAAATCTTTTTTCCACAATCAAAGGATAATGCCTGCCAGAGAATAATTATTAACAAGATGAGAGTTTGATTCTCACAAAGAGATCTGTTGGGCATCAGCTTGCATCTGAACATTGAGATTGTTAACTTGTCTCTCCTAACAAAGATGGCTGTGAATCAAATGACAAGGCCATTCATGTGAATTTGATTTTGGTTGACAACTCTGCGAGATGGAGAAGCCCACACACTTGGCTGGAAAAACCTCCCTCGCAGCTCAAAGGAGATTGAGACAGCCAAGATCTGACAAACTTAGCTGCATTGGACTGTTTGAGATGCTCTGTCTTTGTCCACCTAGATTATGCCAGCTCAAATGGCATTGCCCTCTTCTGCTAGTTTGGCCATTGTCCCAAAGCCTAAGTTAAGAGTGAAGTCATCTGAATTTACAAATCCTTTAAGGCAGTATGATCAAAGAAGAACTACCTAACAAAACAGGGCCAACCAAACCCTCGATCCCAATAGCAGAACAGGAAAAGGGCTACACTCAGAGATAATTACTCACTATAGATGAAGAGAAAATGAGATTGATGCTGCCTAAAATAAAGGTAAGCTTTATTGTATATAAAAGATGGAAGTGGTTATATGGTAAAACCAAAAACTGTATGATTCTATTCTTACCTGGATAAGTAAAACTCGGGTGTAAAATGCAGGTAAAACATCCACCTGTTACATTCTAGGAAAGTTGAGCCAGTAACAGTCAGTTAAGTGTCATAAATGATACATGCCTGAGCAATCATGTCTTTTTCAAAACCTGACTAACTGGGCAGAATATTTTTCTGAAATAGGTTGCCATTACTTTTTTTGCCAACCAAGGCTATAGAATCCAGTCTGTCCTGCTATTTAACCCATAGCTGGAGAGAGAAGTGATAGATTAATAGCTTAACATATGATGTGGTTTTATACTTGGGGATAATTGTATGTATGTTGCATAGAAAGACTGCAAAGATGACCTCCAAGGAATATGAACATGTCATATGGGGTCAAAAGTTGTCAGTTAAGTGCTACACGTGATACATGCTTGGGCGATCATCATTCAAGAGACACAATTGACTGGGCAGAAGATTTTCTCACAGTACATTGCCATTACTTTGTATGGTAGACTGATTGCCAACCAAGGCTCTAGAATCCTGCTATTTAATCCATAGCTTGAGAGAGAAGAGATAGATTAATACCTACCTCAAGGGTATTTGCACATAAACAAATTCAACTGGAATTCAATCTCATCTTTCCATAAAACCTAATTTGTTCTGCTATTTAATCAATAACTGGAGAGAAAGGAAATGGGTTAATATTTTTCCCAAGGGTTCTTCTATGTGCCCTGTTCTTTCAGGATGTAGGCAATCATGGCTTTCCATGTCACCCTATCCTTGGTGGCTCTTAGCACGCTTTCTCCTGTTAAACCACGCAACCCCCGTTCTGTCATCCACCTAATCAGGTCCTTCAATTATATATTATCCACTACTTTACTCTGTCTCTTTTTCCCTCTCTTGGCTTGTCAGCATCAGGTTTTCCAAGCCCACTTTCCTCATTACATGTTCTAGGAACTTCAGATGTCCCTTCCTGATGCTCAATATTAATTTTCTTTTCATTGCCACTCTTTCCAGCACCTCATCATTGCTTATATGCTCAGTCCATGATATCCGCAGCATCCTTCTGTAGAACCACATTTCCACTGCTTCAAGTTTTCCCTTCATCTTTATTGATATTGTCCAACATTCACAACTGTATTGAAGAACTGACATCACATAGCATGGATTTGCATGGAAAAGAATGCTACAAATTCAACTGGAATTTGAACTCAGCTCTCCAGTTTCTTGTTCTGATCTGATATCCACTGCACCACAACACACATAAGGAACTAATAAAATGTTTTCACTCCTTATTTGTATTTATGCTTTTAAGAAAAGCATGAAACCAAAATTTCTTGCACCCAGTCATCTTTCCATTTTACTGACTAGCAGCAAAAGTGATTCAAAAGTGAAAGCACTGACTAAGATACAATTTCAAATACAGATGCTGAGGGTTATGTTTGAAAACCTTATTAAAATTCATTGAAAGATCATTTTCAACAAGCATTATTGCATCTGGAGAAATAAACAATTGCATATCAAAGGTGAGTAAACAATTTCTAATAATCAAAATAACAAAATTAATTTGACTAGTTGAAGGCACAGTTTATATGTATTAACTGATCATTCATTTTAACTGGTTTATCTTTTATTTTTGTTGCTCAAGTAGCAAGAGATATAATAGTCTTAAGTTATCAACATTTTTAGATTAAACGTTATTGTTATTGACTCCTGATTATTTTATCTTTAATATTAATTTTGTTATCTGAATAGTAGCAGCCATAATAGAATTAAGTTGATGAATAACTATTATAATTTTTTACTCTTAATGTTCATGTTCAAGCTGTAATAATCATAACAGTCTTGTGACACATGCACATACATATGGAAATACACACTTACTTACACATTCATGCAAATGTATGTATTAAATTTTGTATGTAACCATTTTATATTTGAATAAATGTAAGCTGTTTGTTGACTGTAGCCAATCAGAATCAAGGTAAGTGAACCACATTTTTACTGCCAAATCGTAAAGATGTTTGAACACCTATATAAATGATTTGCCACGCATTTTTCACCAGTTGGCACCAGAAATTCCTTTGCATGCATCATGTAAAATATTAAGTCCAACTCACTATCTCTTACAAATTCATTCTTCTGTACACTACAAAAATGAACATTATTCATGAACAATCAGAACTGAACAATTCTTTTATCAATAATATTCCTCACATGAATTTCTTAACACACTGATAACTCTTTCAGCGACAATGAACATTTCAACTTCAAAAGCTCTAACACAATTTTCATACAGTCCATGGAAGACACTTTCAAACAAACTAATTCAACGTTTATGTAATGTATGTATTTCTTGTTATTGTTAATACACTTTATAATTGCAATTGATGCTTTGTCAATTTCATTCAACTTTCCATTTGCTTATTTAATGAATGATTTCAACACTTACAAAAATAATGGTGGTATGCAAGGATTTAGTTAGGAAGTTCTTTTGGGAAGTGGCCTTGTGCCATGTAAAATCCAAATCTAAATTAACCTTGCATAGTAAGCTCCCACAGTCTTATGTTGTCGGAATTATTTAGATGAAGCATTATTATTAATTTTGAGCTAGTTATTTTAATTGTAATTTTTTTTGTCTGAGTCAGAATAGAACAGTCTTAAGTTGTCTGAATTTTTTAGATGTAGTAATATAATTATTATTTTTTAATAGTTCTCTCTTCTTAATAATGTTTTTTCTTTTTCTCATATTCTTTCTCACTCAATAAGTTCTTGAGTCTTAGTGGCATTAATGCCTTGCTTTAACATTTATCTTCATTTTGTTTTCAGAATACTCAGCTTCTTTGATATTCTGTCAATGTCATGTAAACAGCCTGAATTAAAAATAAAAGGGTAATTTGATTTTTTTTTTTTTGGGATTTTTTTTTTCACATTCCATATTGTTGAGAACATGTTTGATATGGACAAAGTTTTGAATGTCTTTTGCCATGTTTTATCTTTATGTCAGATTAGACTCAAAATGTAATATTGCTGCTGTATCTAGGCTGGAGTTTCACAAACCTCATTTTCTTGCTTTTTAAATCATTTATGAAATTTTACTGGGGAAGAATTATTTTCTACTCTACAATTTCTTTTTCACAGATTCATCTGCAGAAGGCATTCTATAGGTATTCTGTCTCTATTTCCATGGAAAATGGTCAGCTGAGCTCGATTCTTCAGTTCTACCAGTTCAGATCTTTATGACAAGTACACCTCTATGGCACTTCCACAGAGTAAAATCCTTTCTTGGTGTTCCAAATGTAAAAGAAAGTTTCATCCAAACAGGTTTTCTCAATATATACTAATTGCTTATACAACAGATTTATTTTTTGTTTGATAAAAATCTCTCAAATAAAACTAGCTATGCAGTGGATATTGGCTCGGAACAAGAAATCAGAGAGCCGAGTTCAAATTCCAGTTAAATTCATTGCATTCACTTACATGCAAATACCCTTGGGAAAGGTTTTTAATCCATCTCTTCCTTCCAGTTATGGGTTAAATAACAGGACAGATTGGGTTCTATAGCCTTGGCTGGCAACCAGTCTACCGTAGAAAGTAATGGCAACCTACTGTGGGATAATCTTCTGCCCAGTCAGTCATGTCTCTTTTGAGACATGATCACCCAAGCGTGTTTCACGTATGGCACTTAACTGACTGACCTTCAAAATAGCAGCACATCTTATGTTCCAAAAAAATGCTACAGTAGTTTATTGCATTAAAAACCAGTATATCCTTCTGGACTTCACATTTTCAACTGACTTGAAGTGAAGCAACTACATTGAACCAATAGCTGCATCCACTGCAAGAAAAGTAGTCACTGTATCAGGCAAGGAAATTTTTCTTGTCAGAGTCCATTTTGCACATTTACAAATGTACCATTTGTTCAACAGCTGCCATATCCAGCCTGGTCCTCCTGCTATTCATCTTTAGGTTCTTGAAAAAATCCAAAGAAGGATCCGCAATATAATCGGTTCTTACTTGGCATCTCGACTTCAGCCAATTTCTCGCTGATGTGGTATTGCCTCCCTTTTGTAAGCTATGGGTTAAGTAACAGTACAGATTGGGTTCTACAGACTTGGTCAGCAACCAGTCTCCCACAGAAAGTAATGGTAAACTACTACAGGAAAATCTTCTACCCAGTCAGTCATGACTCTTTCTTATTTCTACAAATATTTTCATGGCAACTGCTCAGACAAGCTTTTTCCCTGTTGCCTCAACTACATGAATTTATACATGCTACTAGACTGGCAGATTTGCATTGTAGTACAGGGGATGTTGGTTCAGACTGAGAATTCGGAGAGTTGAGTTCAAATTCCAGTTGAATTCATTGCATTCACTTGTGTGGAAATATCCTTGGAAATGGTATTAATCTGTTGAGTCTCCCTCTAGCTATAAATTAAATAGCAGAACAGATCGGATTTTATAGCCTTGATTGGTAACTAGTCAACCACAGAAAATAATGGCATCCTATCTTCTGCTCAGTCTTTCAAGACATGATTGCCTAAGCATGTATCTTGTATGGCACTTAACTGACTAGATTGACATCTCGGTATTACTCCTTTTCTGTTGAAATGGTTAAATGCAACTGCTACTTCAACTCTAACAATTTTTTTCTCCCACTGCCTGCCTGTGAAACTCCTTTCTGTTTACTTGCTTACCTGACAGCTACAATCTACAAAAATTTAAATGCAACATCAGTTGCCATCATTTCCCACTTTTAAATGGAATTCACAACCTAAATTTTTGATGTCATTCATGAAAATTTAAAAAGCAATTAAAAAGCAATTAATTTTAATAAAAAAGTCATGGATAATATAATGGATATTGGTGTAGAAATTGTATTAGGGGTTGTGAGTTCAGTTCCTGCTTGATTCTGTTTTGTTAACTTCATGCTTATTCCTTTGCAAAAGGCATGAATCCAACTTGAATCCTTACTCACACCACTGCTGTTATGGCAGCAGTACATGTTCTGCCTCTATGAACCTAATGGATTATGAGACACATGCACACACAATTTTAATAAAAGATGCTTTTACATAGCCTACTTAAATTTCTGACATCACCCATGAAAGCACTTTCAGTGTTTAGTGTTTCTTAAATTTATTTATTAAACAAGCAGAGTATTAAAACAATATCACTGAGTTATCAGATATTTATCCTTTGAAGCATGTTCAAAATACATTTACCGAAAAGATCTCAATTCTGTTCTGAATTGATTTGATCTTGTTTGAGGAATGATTAATGATTGGCTAATAAAACACTATTTGCTGAATTGATTATTTTATTTGATAATGTTTCACTTGCAACAGCCTATGAACTCATAACAGCTTTATAGCCATAGCCAAAGATTTCCAAAATTAGAAACGGTTGCCAATTTATCTTTGTATCTTTATTTTCAGTTCACTTTTGTGTATTCTTCAAAGGTTAAATTTGATCAACATTAATTCTGGAATTTTAATCAAACAACTGTACTTAAAAGATTTTAATAGGTCTTTATGCAGAGAGATTTAAACAATTTACAAAGTTTAATATGAAATTAGGTTTGCCCTGGAAGTAATATCACCTAGCTTATTGTGTCACTCCATGATGCCATATGTAGATGTCAGTAGAAGTTGAACCTTTCCACCAATAGCCTGGCTTATGGCCATATCACATTGAATACACTGGTTCTCACTCAATCACCAAAGTTAAGCAACGTTGAGCCTGGTCAGTACTTAGATGGGTGACCGCTTGGGAATACCAGGTGCTGTAAGCATTTAGTGAAGGATGTGCATGCTTACAGCCGTATCACGTTGAATACACCGTTTCTCGCTCAATCATCGAAGTTAAGCAACATTGAGCCTGGTCAGTACTTAGATGGGTGACCGCTTGGGAATACCAGGTGCTGTAAGCATTTAGTGACAGATGTGCGTTGTGGTGCAGTGGATATTGGCTCGAAAAGAGAAATCGGTGTGCCGAGTTCAAATTCCGGTTGAATACCCCACATTCAATTAAGCACTGGTACCCTTGGGAAAGGTATTAATCCGTCCCTTCTTGGGACTTGGGGACCCTGCCCTAAAAAACAAATCCCAATGAATCTTGATACTCAAAAAGAAAAAAGTATTACTAGACACAAAACTTATATAAAAACAACAATAAATTGTTGAAAGAAAAAGGAATTACCAGCAATAAATAAAAAAAAATTTAGTTGGCAATAAATGACTTGCCGAGGTTGATATGCTATAAAAACAAAACAACCAATCAACCGCCAATAGTCTATAATGTTTTTTTCATGTTACAAATAGCAATCTAGTAGCCAATATAAAAATGTTCAAGCCCTCTTTCCTCATTGTATGTTCAAGAAATTTCAGCTATTTCTTACTGAGCTTAAGTATAAATGTTTTTTTTTGCTCCATTTTTTTAAAAACTTTATTTCTCACATCTCTAGTACATATTATTCTCAGACTTTTTCTATAGAACCACATTACTGTTGCTTCTGATTGTTTAGTGTTCACTACCATATAGGAGGACTGATATTATATAACAGTTCAGTACTCTTTTCTTTGTTTCTAATGAAAGCTTCATTATAACATACTGATGTGAAAAATGTGCATTTGTGGTGCAGTGGATATCAACTCAGAATGAGAAATCAGAGAGCCAATTTCAAATTCCAGTCAAATTCATTGCATTTACTTCAGCACAAATACCCTTGGTTGATTGGTTGGTTGTTTTGTTTTATGGCAAATCAACCTCGGCAGGTCATTTATTGCCAACTAATTTTTATTTATTTATTGCCGGTAATACCTTTTTCTTTTAACAATTTATTGTTGTTTTTTTTATATAAGTTTTGTGTATAGTAATACTTTTTTCTTTTCGAGTATCAAGATTCATTGGGATTTGTTTTTTAGAGCAGGGTCCCCAAGTTCTACCCTGTTATTTAACCCATAACTGAAGGGAAGGGATGGATTAATACCTTTCCCAAGGGTACCAGTGCTTAAGTGAATGCAGGGTATTCAACTGGAATTCAAACTCGGCTCACTGATTTCTCTTTTCGAACCAATATCCACTGCACCACAATGCACATCCGTCACTAAATGCTTATATCACCTGGTATTCCCAAGCGGTCACCCATCTAAGTACTGACCAGGCTCAATGTTGCTTAAATTCAGTGATCAAGCAAGACCTGGTGTATTCAACATGATAGGCCGTAAGCCCAAATACCCTTGGGGAAGGTATTAATCTATCTCTTCTCCCTCCCACTATCGCTTAAGTAACAGTACAGATTGGGTTCTACAGCCTTGGTTGGCAACCAGTCTCTTGCAGAAAGTAATGTCAAACTATTGCAGGAAAATCTTCTGCCCAGTCAGTCATGTCCCTTTCAAGACATGATTACTCAAGCGTGTATCATGTATGGCACTTAACTGACTGACTGATGTGAAAGAAATTGATCTGAATGCATTCTCATGAATGTTGATTGGCTGGTTGTTTTGTTTTATGGCATATCAACCTTGGCAGGTCATATATTACCAACTAAATTTTATTTTTTTATTGCTGGTAATACCTTTTTCTTTCAACAATTTATTGTTGTTTTTATATAAGTTTTTGTGTCTAGTAATACTTTTTTCTTTTCAAGTATCAAGATTCATTGGGATTTTTTTTAAGGACAGGGTCCCCAAGTCCTACCCTGTTATTTAACCCATAACTGGAGGGAAGGGACGGATTGATACCTTTTCTAAGGGTACCAGTGCTTAAGTGAGTCTTTATGGAAACCAAACAGTGGATATAGACACAGTTATGTGATGGGTAAGACATTTTAATGGTGAAATATGTGAAAATTCACTTGTAGCAGCTCTGTACACCTACTAAACCCTGAATTTAAGAGTGCCTTAGAAATTCAGGATCAATAGTCATGACTATATAAATGTTTTGTATTTGAGAATCGCTTTACCTAATAGTGTTTTTGTACTTAGTTTATATGTTGTCGATTAAGTGCTAAAAAGTAAGGTATTACTTCCAGAACTTCTTTTCACATAAAAAAGAATGGTATTTAACATTTATGCATGTATATGTATAGGACTGTGACAAGCCACAATGATGATACATGCACTATATTGATATATGAGTACTCTTGATTGATTTTCAATTTTGAACTTATTTGATCTGAATATATGACCCTGAAATCTAATTAAGTATGTTTCATCTTGAGAAAACTCAAATGCATATTGGAAGTGTTGCAATTTAATTTTCTATCATACTCCAGCGTAAGTGTTCTGCAGGACTCTGTTATTAATACTATATTATTCATAATTTTCATCGAGATTATTGATGTCATCAGTTCTCAACTTTGTATCTTTGCTGATGACACAACTATTTATCTTACTGGTAATCTGATCTGATCAATAAAATAAAATTTGCAGTGGATCTCAAAAATGATCTATAATCTACTGTTAACTGGGGCAAGGAATGGCTTGTTAATTTTAACACCTCACAATTAAACTGCTTTTTATTAAAATGTTTTGTTCAATTTCATAAATTAATTGATGAACGATAAAAACCTTAAAGAAAAGACATGTAAAAAACAATATCGCATTTTTATTAAGTATTTATTATTTTAATCATTAAATTGTATTTAAAATAATGACAGTATTTTGTATGTTAAATAAAACCTTTAATTTTTCCCCAGATTTCGTTGTGTTGCAGTGGCTATCAACTTTAAACAAGAAATTGGGGAGACAAGTTCGAATTCCAGTTGAATACCTTGCATTGCCTTATGCGCAAATACTCTTAGGAAAGGTATTAATCCATCTCTTCACTCCAGTTATGGGTTAGATAACAGGACAGATTGAGTTCTATAGCCTTGGCTGGCAACCAGTCTACCACAGAAAGTAATGGCAACCTACTGCAGGATAATCAGTCAGTTATGTCTCTTTTGAGACATGATCACCCAAGTGTGTATCACGTATAGCACTTAACTGACTGAATTTTTCATGAAAATTTATTGTACTAAGCTACATATCAAAGTAAAATTGACTGTACTTTCTACACCCTACTTGGTTGCACTTTTCCCTAAAATTTGTTTTTGATTGGTCAATGTATGGCTATTTTAGAAAGTGTGATGAATGGTCTAATGGAAATCAAAGAATTTTATATGCAGATGTCATAGCCAAAGAAACTTGAAACAACTTATTCATAATGTCAATCAAAATGTTGTTAACTGGAGCAAGGAATGGCTTGATAATTTTAACACCTCCAAAATTAAACTGCTTTCTATTAAAAGTCTGGGAGAACTCTTTCTGTTTTCTATCAGTATGGCTGAAGCTAACCTCTAGGAAAGTGACTCATTGTGCTTTCTCAGGCAAACATTTTTCACTGATATGAAGTGGATAGATTATATTGAATCAATTGTTAGGTCTGCTTCTTAGAAAATTTGTTTACTTTGTCATAGTAAGCAATTTTTCTTGCCAGAATGTATCTTGCACATTTAAAAATCTACTATTCATCTATGCATTGAATACTGTTGTCATGTCAAGGCTGGTACTTCAGCTAAGTACTTCGAGATTCTTTCAAATCTTTATTCACTTTAAAAATTTGTCAGTCACCAAAAAATGAACAATCACCAAAGTTAGGAAATGTTGAGCCTTTCAGTAGCCAGATTGGTGACCACTTGGGAATACTAGGTGCTGTAAACTTGGATGTGTGGGTTGTGTAATGGATAATGACTCGAAATTGTTAATTTGAGAGCCGAGTTCCAATTTCAGTTGGGTTTTTTATATTCATTTACTGTTACGTGTTATAAGTTGTAACAAAAGAAGAAAATGATTGATCAAAACACAGAGCTAAATCACAGACAAATATTTAATTTACAAAAAACACCAAATAAAATATTTACAAATATACAATTTTTGTTGCATTTAAAACAAGAAACATAGAGTTTTCTACTGGCAAGTGTTCCAAGGAGAGAAGGGGAAGGTAAGGAGTCAAATATCTTTACCCAGTTAAGTTAGCAAAGTAGTTTAAGTTCTATAATTTTTGGAAATCCTCAAATGTGTATTTAAAGAATAATTCTTTGTTTGGTCAAGGAAAGTGTCAAAAAATTCTATTGACCCATTTAGTTCCAAGAGTTTCTCTTTCAGGTTTTAGTTTGTCCTCAATTTTTAGTAAAGGTTCTTTTGACTGGATATACAAATCCTGAATCGGGCCAGAGTTGATAATGTCAGCAAATACTTTTAACAACTAATTACTTTCTTCCCAAAACCTATTTTCATCGGGGCCAATACCTAATTTGCATATTTCTCAAATAATTTCAAATCTTCTAGGTTTTTCTCGAATATTCGAGAATCTTCCAAACATTCTATTTCTAATTTCTCTACTTAACAACTACTTCATGAATTAAAACTTTTTGTACTAACAAGTAGGACTCAATAGAATCCCTTACTATAACTTTTTATATATTTTTATATAAATGCATCCTTGTAACATGACATGCAAATATCCTTGGGAAAGGTACGAATGCACTTCTTCTCACTCCAGCTATGGATTAATTAGTAATAACTTGTGTCACTAAAACATTATCATCTCCAAAAACTCAATAAAAATATGTACAAAAAATCTTCAGATTTCAGCATTAAATGACTCATAGAGGTTGATATACTGCTGAACAAAAACAACCAAAACTGATTAGTTAGATAGCAAGTCCATTAAATCCAATATGAATCTTTGGATTAAAAGCAACAATAACAAGATGGATTAAAACTAGTAATAAAATAATAGTACTAATAAACACTGTATTAACCCTGAGTCAGTCAGTCAGTTAAGTGCCATATGTGATACACGCTTGGGCAATCATGTCTCAAAAGAGACATGACTGACTGGGCAGAAGATTATCCTGCAGTAGGTTGCCATTGCTTTCTGCGGTAGACTGGTTGCCGACCAAGGCTATAGAACCCAATCTGTCCTGCTATTTAACCCAGAACTGGAAGGAAGAGACTGATTAATACCTTTCCTAAGGGTATTTGCGCGTAAGTGAATACAATGGATTCAACTGGAATTCAAACTCAGCTCCTCGGTTTCTCATTCCGAGCCGATATCCTCTGTACCACAATGCACATCCATTGAGATAAAAAGCAGCAATAATAAAATGGAAGAAAACTCGTAATAAATTAATGGTACTAATGAAAAGTGTATTGACCAAGAAATTTAGGATAAAAAGCAACAATATGATAGAACTAGTAAAAAAAAATAATAGTTGTAATGAAAAATGTATTACTAAACTGCTATGTTATACATGCCCTACTGTGTGACAGTGAGTGTTGGACAGTCTCAAAGATGAAGACGAGACCTGAAGCATCAAAAATAGGGTCCTACAGAAAGTTACCCTGAACTGAACATGTGAGAAATGACAAAGTCTGGGAGAAAATAAAAAGGAAAAGGAAACTAATATTTAACACCAGGAAGAGATAGTTCAGGTGTTTGGGACACATAATGAGGAAGAAAGGCTTGGTAAATCTGATACTCATAGGACAAATAAAGGGCAAGAGGGACAAAGGAATACAATCCATAACATACTTCGTGAGCTTGGGCAAATACTCCAGGAGAAATAACAGAAAGACAAAGTTTATTAAGAGCTACAAAAAAAAGGAAATTGTGGAGAGCCATGAGCGTCTATTTCTAGATGGGACAGAGAATATAAAAAAGAAATTTTCAAATTTAAAGAATGTGTCTTCCACAAGGATTGTGCACCTGAATGTCATAAATTGGTTTAGCTTATCATAAAAACAAAAAGAATGAGACTAATCATCTAAACATGTTTTGTGGTTATGTCTGTAAAAATCTGTATAGCTAAACCCTGTGGGGAAAATGGATTAATCTAGCTAGTAGAAATTTTCTTAAGTAAGCAGTGATCTGAACACCTAATCTCAGAATTAAAGAGTAGTTCAGAGATAATTAACCTGGCACCTGTCATATGACTTTCATTCTTCTAATACCTTACTGTTATAGCAATCGACCATTGGTAAGACTAAATACCAAGCAAAGCTAAGGGAAGTTGGTATGGGATAAATAATATACCAATCAGAAATCTTATTTGGCTAGAGCTTGAGCTTAGGTTAATTGCCAAGAAGATAAATTTGCTGAAAGGAGCTTTCACAGGTTCCTGTCTGTCAGTCAGTCAGTTAAATGCCATATGTGATACACACTTTGGGCAATCAAGTCTCGAAAGAGACATGACTGACTGGGCAGAAGATTATTCTGCAGTAAGTTGCCATTGCTTTCTGTGGTAGACTGGTTGCCAGCCAAGGCTATAGAACCCAATCTGTCCTGTTATTTCACTAGAGGAAAGAGACAGATTAAGACCTTTCCCAGGGGTATTTGTGCATGAGTGAATGTCATGAATTCAACCAGAATCCAAACTTGGCTTCCCGATTTGTCATTCTGAGTTGATATCCACTGCACCACAACACACCCACTACTCAAGAACTCTTGCTTGGTAGAACAAACTCCTACGTGGATGCTTCCCTGAACACCTCAGTTTTAACCACTTCAAATCAAAGGTTAATCATTATCTATCCTCTATAAGTTCATAATTACAAATATAGTGCACCTAGTGAGGATCTAAGTCACTTTGGTTTAAGAGTGAGTGAGGATTACTAACTAATCTTTTATGTTGAGGTGCTGAAAATATTTATTTAGCACCTGACAAGCAATACTAGAGAACCTTTGCTGCCGCAAATCTTCTTCAGACTGCACCTTCTTGGCCTGACTTTTTCAATCGACGCAAAGTGGAATGAATTCATCAAATCTATAGCTGCATCTACTGCTAAGAAGGTTGGGTCTCTGTGTTAGTCCAGAAAGTTCTTCTTGTCCGAATCCATCTTGCACATTTATAAATCTACCACTTTTCTATGGATTAAATACTGTTACCATATCTGGTCAGGTGCTCCTGCTATTCATCTCGAGGTTCTAGACATAATCCAAAGAAGGATCTGTAATGTAATTGGTTCTGACTTGGTATCTTAACTTCAGTCACTTTCTCACCGACATGATGTGGCTTTCCTCTATATATTCTACAAATATTTTCATGGCAACTACTCTGACTAGCATTTGTCTGGTGCTTCATCCATGTGAATTTAAGTGTGTTACTAGATTAGTATCTAAGTCTCACCCCTTTTAACATTGAAATAGTTAAATGTAACCACCACTTCTACTCAAACAGTTTTTTCTTGAACTTCCTGTCTGTGGAACTCCTTTCCATTTACTTGTTTCCCTGAGAACTACAATCTCCAAACATTTATACACAATATCAATTGCTATCTTTTATGTATCACTTTTTACACCTGACCTGAAGTGGAGTGAATATATCGGATCTATAGCTGCATCTACTGCTAGGAAGGCTGGGTCTCTATGTTAGTCCAGAAAGTTCTTTTTGTCCGAATCCATCTTGCACATTTATAAATCTACCACTTTTCTATGTATTAAATGCTGTTACCATATCTGGTCAGGTGCTCCTGCTATTCATCTCGAGGTTCTTGACATAATCCAAAGAAGAATCAGCAATGTAATGAGTCCTGATTTGATATCTTGATTTCAGTCACTTTTTCCCCAACATAACATGGCTTCCCTTTGTCTTTTCTACAAATGCTTTAATGGTAACTGCTCTGACAAGCTTTTTTCTCTGGTGCCCTATCCATGTGAATTTAAACATGTTACTAGATTGGCATGTAGGTCCCACTCTATTACCATTAAAATGTAACTGCCACTTCTACTCCAATAGTTTCTTTCCTCACACTTCCCACCTCTGGAACTCCCTTTCATATACTTGCCACCCTAACAACTACAATCTCCAAAAATTTCAATGCAACATCAATTACCATCTTCTGTCTTCTTGAATCCCATTCATCTTTTATCCTTTCCTTAATACCCTCTGTACCCAGTCTTTTCTCTCACTAAAACCCCCTGTGAACTAGTGGTGATCCTGCCTTGTTGGCATGAGATGAATAAAAAACAAAGCTTTAAGTAAAACACAACTCAACCCACATGGGAATAATCCACATACCTACCTTTCTTTAATTCTACAAGTGTCTATATATATATATATATATATATATATATATATATGTAGTCATCCGCAGACAGATCTGTTTTGCTGTATCAGAGCTCATCGGTATGGTTAGACAGCCGATTGCTTTTTACCCAGGATTGAAACTCGACTGAATTGGCGTCAGTCTAAGCTACGGGTGCTCAGTAGAAGGAGGCAGACTTTTTAGTGTGTATATTATCATTATACATGCCCAATAGCTGAGAGTGTTCTAATTCATTGCTGAATGAACAATGCGTAGATGCCAGAGTAGCTACTGTTTTTCAAAATATATATATATATATATATATATATATATATATATATATGTGCATTTATTCATTAATTGATTGATTGATTGATTTTTTATGGTTTATCAACCTTTTGTAGGTTATTTAAAGTCTTATCACCTAACTCATAGCTGGAGAGTTGAGAGGTGGATTCCTACCCTTCACAAGGGTGTTTGTGTGTACATGAATATCAGTCAGTTAAGTGCCATATGTGATACATGCTTAGGCGATCATGTCTCGTTTTCATGTTTTCCCACAGTAGGTTGCCATTAATTTCTGTGGCAGACTAGTTGCTAACCAAAGCTATAGAACCCAATCTGTCCTGTTATTTAATCCATAGCTGGAGGGAGAAGTGATGAATACTTTTCCTAACAAAAATGAAGGGAAAACTTGAAACAGCTGAAATGTGGTTCTGCAGAAGGATGCTGTGGATATCGTGGACCGAGCATATGAACAATGACAAGGTTTTGAAAATGATGGAAACGAAAAGGAAATTAATATTGAGCATCAGGAAGAGACAACTAAAGTTCCTGGGACATGCAATTAGGAAGGAGGGCTTGGAGAACCTGATACTAACAGGCCAGATAGAAGGAAAACGAGACAGAGGAAAGCAGCGGATAACATATTTAAAAGGCCTGAGCAGGTGAATGACAGAACTGGGGCTGAGAGACATTACAGGAGAAAGCGAGCTAAGAGATACCAGAGATAGGGAGACATGGAAGGCCATGATTGCCTACATCCTGAAGGGACAAGGCACATAAAAGAAGATTCACACATAAGTGACTCCAACAAATTCAGCTTGAATTAGAACCCAGCTCTCCAATTTCTCACTTCAAGCCAATATCCACTACAGCACAATGCATATCCCTGAATATGACAAACTTTATTGAAATGGAAAGCTGGATTTCCAGTTGACAATTTTGAACCATTATCCTTTACACTACCTGCACATCCAAGCTTACAACACCTGGTGTGTCTGCCCATCTAGGTACTGACCAGGCTCAACATTGCTCAACTTCAGTCATCATATAGGAACCAATGTTTCAAATTGATATGGTCATAAACCTATTTGTTTTATAATTGTTCAACATGAATAAGTTAAAAGGTGACTTAATGGTTACTAACTCACAATATGGAATCTGACAACTGAGTTCAAATTTCAGTTTAGGCTCTTTGTTTTCACTTTATACTCATGCTCTTAGAAAAGGCTTAAAGTCACTTCTCTTCAGTGTGGATAAATTGCAGTGTAGGTGAGGCTCTCCCATCTAAATTTATTACAGGGTTACTAACTCTGTCAATTTATAATAAAGGACATCAAACAGAATATTTTTTCTTTATAGCCCAATCTAACCCTCATTTTTGTCAGTTTTTTCCTGTTATCATATTTGAATTTGTTTACTTCTCTTAGTAAAGATATCAAATGAATAAGTTAGAGATTATTGTTTCTGTTTATGTTTAATCACTATAATTGGTATAATTCAAGTTAATTATCTTCTGAAAGACGAACTGGTAATTTACCAACTCTGTCAAGTCATAAATGAAGAACACAAAGAAAAAAATATATATAATATATATAAATCTTAATTTTTTTATTTAATTCCTGTAGATACACAATATAATTGAAAATGACATTATTTTTTTTACTTTCCAAACTCAGTAAATGACAAGGACAGAAAGAGCTAAATAAAGATGTGTCCTTTCCAATAAAGGACAATTGACAACTCAAGTTGTAAACTATTCTAGAATAATAGAATCAGAATGATACTTCTAAATCAATAGCAGATTCCTGGCACATGGAATGAGAAAAGAGGGCTTAAAAGAATCTGAAACTCACAGGTCAGATAAATGGAAAGAAAGACAGGGGAAAGTAATGTATAACATACTTGATGGGCTTAAGCAAATGAATGGCAGAGCAGGGTTTGGGGGTGGTAACAGGAGAAAGCATGTTAAGAGCTACTAGGGATAGGGAGATGTGGAAGGCCATGATCACTTATATCCTGAAGGGACATGGCATATTTTTTTTTTTTAATCGTATCACTCCAAGCAAGGTGATAACACCACTGATGTGCAAGGGGCTACATAAGAGTAAAAAGATTAAGTAGAAGAGAGTGAAGTGAAAGACGAACCAGATAGAAAGGAGCAAGAGAAGGATGGGAATACAGGTGTGATGACAGTTGCAAAGGTAGAGAGAAAGGAAAGGATATATAGGGTGGTGAAGAAAGAACTAGAGTCAACTGGTTAAGAGATGATTATTGACATTGCATTTAAATTCCTGGAGGTTGTAGCCATCAGAAAAGCAAGAATAAGGAAGCAAGTTCCACAGGCAGAAAGTGTGAGAAAAGAAGCTGCAGGAGTAGAATTGTCATCTGCATTTCGTTGATCTAACTGTGAATGGGTGAGACCCAGTTGCTATCTGGTTGCACAAGTAAACACCTGTTGCAGAGGCACCAGTGACTTAAGTTTGTTGGAGCAGAAGCCATGAAAGTATTTATAGAACAGACAAAGAGAAGCCACATCCCGTTGGTGGCTGGAGTCGAGCCACCAAATCAGTACCTATCACATTACTGATTCTCCTTTGGAGCTTGTCAAGAACACTGAGATGAACAGCAGGGGTGCCTGACCATATATGGCAGTAGTATTCCATGCACGGACGAATGCTTGATTTGTATATATGCAGGATGGATTCAGATGGGAAAAACATCCTGGCCCAACACAATGACCCAACCTTCTTAGCAGTGGATTTATCTATTGACTTTATGTAGTGGTTCCACTTGAGATTATAAGAGAGAATAATGTTGAGGAGGCACAGTGTATTGCTCACAGGGAGACTCATTTGGTCCATGCTTATGGGAGGCAGGAGAGGTTGCCTATGATGATTGACAGACAGCAGCTTGGTCTTAGACACATTGAAATTTACATGCCACTTCTTACCCCAATTCACCACAGAATGTAGATCCCTCTCAAGATCAGCAGCGAGATTATGTTTGTCCACCACACCGGGTTTCTTACTGATGTGGGAGTAAATTGTGGTGTCATCTGCATAGATGCCTATTTGGCTCTTGATCTCATCATTTATGAAAATAAGGAAGTGCGTCGGGCCTAGGATAGAGCCCTGATGGACACCCGCATTTGTACCTTAAGATGTGGAGGCATGGCCATTCAAGATTACCTTCATTATGCAGTTATATAGAAAAGATACAGAAGAAGAAGCAGACTCCCTTAATCAGTGATACAGTCAACCTATTTTCTTGTAACTGCTGCTGCCCCAAAAGCCATTGATTGTCATGACTCATTTTCTACTAGTAAAAATATAGCTGGTTGTGTTATCTCATTATGCAATTAGCAAAATGTTACCAATTGTGATGTCTCATCATAACATTGGTAAAAAGAGTACTGGTTATGATGTCTCATCATACTACTGGTAAAAATGTGAATAGTTATGGTATCTCATTATTCAATTGGTCAAAAGGTCACCAGTTGTGATGTCTCATCACACCAGTGGTAAAAAGACAACCAGTAAAAAGATGTCTCATCTTGCTGCCAGTGAAGTGGTGACTAGTGGTGATAAGATGACTATATTTTGTTATAACATAAATAAAAATGCAACTGGTTGTGGCATCTCATATTTGATTGGTAAGAAGGCCAATAGTTAAGATGTCTCATTATACCAATACTAAAAATGCCACTGCTTATAATGTCTCGTCACACCATTGTTAAAACAAGTTCAGTGAAAGTCAAGAGAGTACAATCAACCCCTGGCAATGAGAGTTTCACTTTTAAAATATTCACACATTTTTGCTGTACAAAATTTTTTATACACAATTTACAGACATCATTAGAATGGTATTCAGCCAAAAAGAGATTTAAATATGTAACTTTATGTGTATTAAATTGAATGCAAGAATCTACAGAAATGTTGTTTTCTGTGGCTTTAAAAGGAAAGAAAGGTTATCAGATGTGCATTATGGTGCAGTGGATATCAGATTGGAACGAGAAATTGTGGAACCGAGTTCAAATTCCAGTTGAATTCATTGCATTCACTTATGCACAAATACCCTTGGGAAAGGTATTAATCAGTCTTTTCCCTCCAGTTATGGGTTAAATATTGGGACAAATTGGGTTCTATAGCCTTGGCTGGCAACCATTCTTCTGCAGAAAGCAATGGCAACCTACTGCGGGATAATCTTCTGCCCAGTCAGTCATGTCTTTTTCAAGACATGATTGCCCAAAGCGTATATTACGTATGGCACTTAACTGACTGACTTGTTTTTCTAATCATTTCACTTAATTTTCCTTAAAGGTTACTTGTGATGTTCAGACACCTGAAGAAGGCTAGATATTACAAAACCTGAAACATTGTGAAAACAACAACAAAAATGTAGACATTAGTCTGACTGTAAATAAGAATAACTCATCAGAGAAATGATTAATCACACCTGAGACTCATATGTCATCAGCAGAGACAAAAGGTGATAATGCAAAGGTAACAATATACAAGACAGCTTCTGTCTGAATTTCTTATCTCTGCATCTTTGTTGCTTTCACAATGTTTCAGGTTTTGTGCTATCTGGTCTTTATTAGGTGTCTGTCATCTTAGGTAACCTTCAAGGAATTTAAAACTGAATCCTAGCTTAGTGGATTAAAGTGTTGGTACATGATTTTTGTGAGTCCATTCCCTGGGCTGGGTACTCAGTTGAAAAAGAGCAAGCTATATTTGAGCAGTACTAAAAAAAAACAAGATGATATATCCCTAGATATGAACAGTGGAACAAGAACAATCTACTAGATTAAATAATGATTTTAGTTGCAAATTCCCTGAAGGTTACCTGGATCACTAGTTACCTGAAGAAGGCCAAAAAGCACAATGGCAGGAAAAGTTATGATAACAATGATGAAAACATTGGTTTGAATTGAAATGATATAAATACTCAAGTAGATGTGGTGCAGTGGAGAGCTGAGTTTTAATTCCTGTTGAATTCATTGCATTCACTTACAAGCAAATACCCTTAAGAAAGGTATTAAAGCATCTCTTATCCCTCTAGCTATGGGTTAAATAGCAGAACAGATTGGATTCTATATTCTTGATTGGAAACCAGACTATCACAGAATATAATGGCAACCTACTGCAGGAAAATCTTTTGCCCAGTTGGTCATGTCTCTTTTGAGACATGATCACCCAGGCATGTATTACATATGGCACTTAACTGACTGAAATGCACAAGTGAGTGCAGTGAATTCATATGCAATATAAAGTGTCATTATCAAACTCTTTGAAGGTGTCATAAACAAGAAAGCTGTTGAATACTTCAACATAAACAAAATCCGGCATGACACTTGTGGTTTTTAATCTTCTCGGTCGACTGCTGATGTTCTATCAGTGAAGCTTTGGTCATAAAAATATCTCATGAGTGATTACCCTAGATATTCTGAAGACTTTTGACAAGGTTTGGAACAAGAGATTGCTACACAAACTGGCCAGCTATTGAATCTCTGGGAGATTCCTCTCAGTTATCTAGTCTTAACTGCCAGGTAGGTCTTTGAAGGTTATCATTAAAAGCCAGACTTCTGAGACACATAAGATCAATGCTGGAATCTCCTAAGTCCCTCTTGTCAGTCATACTTTCTTCTTTCTTCATATTAATGATCTGTACAAGAACATTCTCAGATTCTTTGTAAATATACATTATGGACTCTCCCGTCGATTTCGACATATGAGCATCTAACATAGTTACACGCCCACACAAAGAATTGTTTAAAGTGGAGAAGAAAATAAAAAATCCTGTTAAGCTTGAATCCAATACTTCTCCCTCTCTGAATTAATTAAAGATCAGATAAAAATAGACTTGTGTGGCAACTAGTCTAGAAGTAGGATCACTGTGAATTTAAAGCTGAGGAGAAGGCAATGAAAAATCCTGCTGCACAAAGACCCATGTTTTCTCCCTCTGTATTAGTTAAATATCAGGGAAAACTGTACTTGGTTGGCAACTAGTCTAGGAGAATCACTGTAAATTTAAAGCTGAGGAAAATCCTGTTGCACACTTATCCATGTCTTCTTTATCTCTGTATCTGTTAAATATCAAAGAAGAGAAGACTTGGTTGGCTGCTAGTCCTGGAGTAGGATTATGATGAATTTAAAGTTTTGGAGAGGGCAATTGGAAAATAACATACCCTAAACATTTATAGATAAAGGAAAATATCTCTGGAGAGTCATGATCCCTCATGTCTTGTGTGAATTATTTTAAAAAAATGACAATTTCATTTCTCATTATCTGTTACAAAATCTGTATTTATTGGATTAGAGCTGTTGTTATTTTCATCCTAATTTCTGGGTTTTTTGTTAAGTATTCATTAAGCCTAATAATGAAACACGTTGGAGAAATTTGAGAGCAGTGTTTGAATTCCTGTTGAATTCATTGCATTCACTTACATACTAATAGCCTTGGGAAAAGTATGAATCTATCTCTCTTCCCCCTGCAGTTAATGATAAATAGCAGGACAGACTGGATTCTATAACACTAGGTGACAACTGGTCTAGTAGAAAGAAAAAGTGAAATCAAAAACCAGCTTGGAGAAGATTAGGCTATGTTAAACTATCTTGCCTAAGATAAACCAATTCTACAGCAGCTCTGCTGCAGTATTGTGTTGTGCCTAAAACATTATTAGAAGTGATGGATTTATGCAAAACATGATATATATGAATATGAACACAAAATATAAAACTAAAGCTTTAACTCTGCTTGTCAATTCTGTTTTCCCCATCAGTAACTGTTGTTGCTCGAACATCAAAAACACATACTACACTTTGATTCTTGGCAGAGAGCTTGAAAATGACACTTTGTTTCTAGGATGAACACACAGTCTAATTTTTGGCTGATACATACATGAATGTGCGTTGTGGTACAGTGGATATTGACTCAGAACAACAAATTGGGGAGCCAAGTTTGAATTCCAGTTGAATTACTTGCATTCACTTATGCACATATGTCCTTGGGAAAGGTATTAATCCATCTCTTCCCTCCAGTTATGGGTTAAATAATAGGACAGATTGTGTTCTATAGCCTTGGCTGGCAACCAGTCTACTGCAGAAAGCAATAGCAACCTACTGTGGGATAATCTTCTGTTCAGTCAGTAATGTCTCTCTAAAGACATGATTGCCCAAAGAGTGTATCACTTATGGCACTTAACTGACATCCACAAATCTTTTTGGTATTAAAATGTTTTGATAAATTTGTTTGGTACCTATCCTACTATTTAACACATATCTCAATGGAAATGTGATCATGACTTTTTCAAAGGCATTAACATAAAGTGAATGAAACAGAATCAACCAGAAATTGAAATCAGCTCTCCAATTTCATTTGCTATGCTGACAACTGTTACATTATCTGTGCATCCATTAATAGGATAAAGGCAATAAAATTTAATCTAATTTGTTTGTTACTTGTCTCACTTCTCAAACCTCCTGACAAATTGTTTTGTGCATTACCACTTAAACTAAACAAATACAAGAAACTTTCAAAGATTTTTTTTTCTGTCTTTAGTTTTAGGTATTTCCTTTTTCATTAGTAAATCTCCTTTCAGATTCAATAAAATTTAGAAATCTCATTACATTCTGTCAAGAGTAAAATAATAAGTAAGGTGTGTAAATGTGCCTCAAATGTCTGTGGTACGTCATTTCTTTAAATGGGTCAATGACATTTCTCATCCAAATGAAATTATTTCCCGTAAAATTCAATAAACATCAGAATTGGAGATTGAAATTGACTTGTCTGTAATTGTAGTCTAAAAAGCATTCTAAAAACAAATTCTGCAGACACCAAACTTTTGACAAAACATCTTCTGGTAGATTTCTTTATTTTGGCATTAAGTTCTGATCAGATCATATTAATCTGGAACCAAAATTGTTTTAGTATGATTTGTCTCGCTTTAGGATGTGGAATTAGTGCTAAATACTTCAAATACCTTGGTATATGGATTAGTTCCACCAAAATCAAAGAAAAGGAAGTTGAAGATAGAATATTGCTGTAAATATTATAGAATTCATGTGGTTTCTCTCTGTCTTTTCTACAAATACTTTCATGGCTTCTGCTCCAATGAGCTTAGCTCCCTGGTGGCCCCTCTGCATGAATTTACTCTAGCTACTAGACTAGCAACTAGGTCCCTCACTTTTACAGTGAAACCAATCAAATGTAACCACAACTTCTACTCCCTAGCTTCTTTTTTTGCACTTCCCACCTGTGGAATTTCTCAATACTTGCTTCTCTGTCAGTTGACTCCCATACCCACCAACCCCTGCATACACGCACATAGTATCCAAAAAGATAAAATAATTCTTCTATCACTGGTTGAGCACGTGTTTTTTTTTGGTGGGGGGGGAACAACTTTACTAGTAAGTGATGATTTTGCTTTGATTTTATTTTATTTTAATTTTTTGTTGTGGCTAATTTTAAAATTTTCACAGTTATTTGAACGAGTGCGGTTTTTTTTGTATCTTTTACAAAAAAATTTTTTTTTACTGGACTTTAACTAAGGTAAAACTTAGTTAACTCAATACCCCTACTTTTTATTTTTATTATTATTTTTAGGATGTGGTTTCCGGCTTTCTCTTTTCCAATCTTTTCACTTTTCTTCTTTTTTTTTCTTTTTCATTTCTTTTTTTCAATTGGAGTAGATAGACTAAACTATCACCCGGTTCACACTCCACCCACATCTATTGTACAGGTGTAGAGGCTCATCCCTTGTTCCCTGTTCAGGATGTGGTTTCCGGCTTTCTCTTTTCCAATCTTTTCACTTTTCATTTTTTTTTCTTTTTTTTTCTCAATTGGAGTAGATAGACTAAATTATCGCCCTGTTCACACTCCACCCATGTCTATTGTACAGGTGTAGAGACTCATCCCTTGTTCCCTGTTTAGGATGTGGTTTCCGGCTTTCTTTTTTCCAAATCTTTTCACTCTCACGTAGCCCCCTGCACATCAGTGGCGTTACCGCCTTGCTTGGGGTGATATAATTAAAAAAAAAAAAAAGCTACAGTCTCCAAGAATTTAAATCCAGTGTCAATTGCCATCTTTTATCTCCTTGATTTGCATCCTTTCCCTGAGAACTTTTTTATCATATTCTTCTCTCTTTTCACTCTACTCTCATGCAGCTCTCTTCACGCCAGTGTTCTCATCCTTCTCTTACTCATTCTCTGACACCACCTGTAACTTGTTACTCCTTCTTATCACTCTCCTCTTATATAACCACCTGCACACCAGTGGCAACACTGCTTTACTTGGGGTGAAATGATCTGGTGCCCTTGCTCTTTAACTTGAGCTTCTTTATAAATCCAAAGAATCAGCAATATTATTGGTTCTGATCTGGTATCTCAGCTTCGGTCACTTTCCACCAATTTAATTTTCCCTCTCAGTGCCTTTTCTATTGATATAGTTGTTGTTCAAATGAGTTGAGCACAGTACTAGATTAGCTACAAGATCTCATCAATTTACAGTTAAGCTGGTTAGATGTAACCATAAACTCTATACTAACAGTTTCTTTTCTTGCACTTCTTACTTGTAGAACTTTCTTCTGGCTTCATACTTTCCAGTCAACTTTAATCTTCAAAAAAATGTTATCCTCAACATCCTCTTGTAGAACCAGACTTCTGTTGCTTCGAGTCTCTTCTTCATCTCTGAGGAGATTGTCCAGCCTTCGCTGTCATATATGAAAACAGACAGCACATAACAGTCCAGTACTCTTTTTTATTGTTTCTAACAAAATCTATTATAACTGATCCATACTTTAAGGGAAGTTAAATATTTCCTTAGAAACAAAGAAAAAGTACTGGAATGCTATATAATATAATATTTATTCCTCTATATGACAGTGAGAGATAGAGCAACTTCTTCACAAATAAAGAAAAAAATTAAAGCAACCTATGATTCTTTTTTTTTAATCATTTCACTCCAAGCAAGGCAGTACAGCCAGTGGTGTGCAGGGGGTTACAATGAGAAGAGAAGGAAAACAAAAAAGAAAATGATACAGGTAATGTTGTGGAAAAAGGTGAGAGAAAGGTGGAAGTCACGGCGATAGAAGATAGTAATTGATGTTGCATTTAAACTTTTAGTGATTGTAGCTATCAGTGAAGTAAGCATGGCGAAGGGAGTGCAAGGAAAGAAATTGATTGATTAGAAGAGGCAGTTACAATTGACTATTTTGATGATAAAAGGGTGGACATAGTTGCCAGTCTAGTTGCAAGGGTATATTCGTGAGGGCAACGCACCAGGGAATGAAGCTCATCAGAGCAGAAGACATAAAAATATTTATAGAAAAGACAGAGGGAAGCCACATTTTGTCAGTGAGAAAGTAATGAAAGCAACCAACCAAATTGAGACCAATTAAATTGCAGATTGTTCTTTGGATTTCATTGAGAACTCCAAGATGAACAGTAGGAGCACCTGACCAAATATGGCAACAGTATTCAATACACAAACAAAAGGTAGATTTGTAAATGTGCAAGATGGATTTTGACGAGAAAAACTTCCTGGCTTGGCACAGCAACCCAACCTTCTTAGTAGTAGATATAGCTATTGATTCAGTGTATTCATTCCACTTGAGATTGACTAAGAGAGTGAGACTGAGGAGGCACAGTGTATTGCTTTCAAGTAGACTAGTGTGATAATCTGATTTTAGGAAGAGTAACATTAAGTAATTGGCAAAAATTATAAATAAAGAAATCATCTTCAGTAAAATTTGAATTCATATCCCATGTCTTTGAGATATAATTTGATATTGACAAAGATTTCATTGTTCTGGCTACAAAAATTAACTAATAAGTTGAATTTAAAGAAAAAAACAATCAACTTACAGTAATAGCACTTTAATCTTTTTTTCATTTTAATCCCTTTCAAACTAATCTTATTGAGACTTCACTTACTTGTCTGATTACCCTTCCACTTTTCAAAGCTATCATCTTTCAGGATTAACATCAGCTGCTTCATAATGTTCTCCTTAATCTCTTCCACAATGTTTCAGTTTTGATTTTACTTTTGAAAAAAACCGAAAACCACTACTAGCCAAACTTGAACTTTAGAAAATGTCAAAAACCATGGCTAATGTTATGTTTTGCTAAATAAACTGTGTGAGACATGAAGATTTTACTTGCCTGTAAATGTGTCAGTCACTAAGTACACAACCTCACTCAGAGGTATCTCACCACCTATTGAGAAGCCTGACAAGAGAGTTTCTGTTTATGTATGTGCAGTAAGGTTCTCTCTAATGGTTTACCAAGTTGCATCAATGCCTTGCAGCTATTTGTGAAGATATTTAAAATCATGGGATACATTCCAAAGATATAGATAGATATGTATTAAGTTGATTTATAAGTAATTTCTGTTTTGTGGAATCAGTTCCAATGACAAACATATCATCTTAGTTAATAATCAATGTGGTAATCTAAATAAATAAATGACAGATTCTGTCTGTGCATGCTGAACCCTCTCTCACTCGGGCCACACTTGCTCTACATAGATATATACCATTTTGAAATCAAGATGATGTTAGAATTGAAAACATGCCCTCCATCTGGTGCTTTAATGACCAGTATTGGAATGTATGTCCATATGAAGAGGGAACCGTTAAAAATTTTAATGTTTAAATAACTGAAAAAAAATTAGTGATTTTAAATGTTTTTAATTTATATTGAGTTTAAAGTAACACAAAATCTTTGTGAATTTTTTAAAAATTGTTTTAAATTCAATTGAAAATATTTCAAAAACTTTGTGAATTGAGGAAATCAAATTTATTTCTTCAAAATGCCAAAGAAACAAAGTTAAAGTGAGGTTTCATAACATGAGATTTTAAAGTTTTAGTGAGTTTCTGATTAAAGGACTCAACTCAGTTGAAGTTCCACAAAGTATGTGATTTTAAGAACTCAGTTTTCAGCCTGAATTGAAATTTCAGCCCAAATCTAAGTTTTGGCCAGAATTGGACTTATCACCCAAATCAAAGTGAGGCATTGAAGTTCTGGGGAGTCACTTGAAGAATTGAATGTTATCTCTTCAAAATTATCATTGCTGTTTTCTAAGCTGGATCAGAGATGCCCGTACTTTTGGGGTCGGAGCCCCAGTTAGCCCTCCACAGTCAATCAGTCAATTAATTGCAACACCATATGCATGCATGGGTGATCATGTCTCTTTTGGGACATGACTGACTAGGCAGAAGATTTTCCAGCAGTAAGTTGCCATTTCTTTCTGACGTAGAATGATTATCAAACAAGGTTATAAAACCCAATTTGTCTTGCTATTCAATTTAGTCAGTTAAGTGCCATTTGTGATACACAAAATTTTCCTGTCTCTCAATACTCTACTCAGCATTGGGAATGCATTTGAGATAAAAAGTACTTGTGAAAAGTGTGTTTAAAAAAATATAAATTAAAGACCAGTGATTTTAATGAACACTCCTTTTCCATTACTTCAAAACTTACAGAAATTGCCATTAAGATAGCTCACAGAAATGGCTGTTGAAGAAGTGTCTACAGAAAATGAATGTTCTTAAGAATGTTATTACTGCAGCAGATTTTGCATGACTGATATTGCAGTGAAAAATCTGAACCTTGGGAATGATAATTCAATCTGGGCAATGTTACTGCAACTCTGTTTCGAGGATAAATAAGGTCAATGATAAACTGAACAGCTTGTCACATACATCTTTCAATTTGAATTCAGTCTGTCAAGAATCAGTTCTCATATTGGATTTTGGATGCAATACTTAATTTGGTTTGAATTCTGATATACAGGAAATATTTCTGCAGAAAATATTTTTAATTTTTCTTTTTTTGGGCTTTCTTTTCCTACAAACACCATTCAAAATGTAGAAGTACCTGTCAAATGGTCACAGCTTCACTTTTCTTCTGCCAGAGAAGTGAAACAAAAAGCCTAACACTATCCACCCTCAACAGAGAAAGCTAAGGTTTTGGAGTTGAATATTTGACAAGTTTTCATGGTTTCTAGTCAGAAAATGTTTACCCTCATATCATAGCTAAAACCAGTGTTGCATTAAGCAGTTGAAGAAAAGCTTCATATCTTATCATAAATATTTATTTTTCAGAACCGGAATGGTACAGTCAGTATCAAAGTGGCTTTAATATTGAACTAAATGTTATAAGATCTACAGTTACAAGTTCTCTTGTAAACTTGTAAAGTCTGGAATTTCAAACCTTGAAAATCAAAAAAATTATTTAAGAGCTTTGAGAATATTGAAAATATCAGTATATTAGTTGCAATTTTAAATTACCTCAGGATTGAGATCTTTATACTTCTGAATCTATATAATCTTGAAACTGTATTTTAAATTAATTTATGTCAATTTCATCTTTAGATATATTATGAGAAAAGATATGTAAATTTTATATACTAGACCAATGTTAGGAAAATCAATGAAAACATTTTCATTGCGTGTTTCATTCTTTTTGACTTCATCAAATTAAAGTCATTTTTACTTTGAAATGACTACATGTATGCACAAAGAAGAGTTAATTTTCTAAGCACTGCTTAGATTTGGCACAAGGCTGAAAATAGGAGGTACCCAGTGAGGATCAAACTCACTACTCAGTTGTAAGGAAAAACATGACTTACCTCGGAATTCAATATGAACGTGAGTATGTCTTGCTTGCATGATAACAAAAAAAAAGAAAGATGGCCGATATTGAAGAAACAATTTATGCGTGCCTATCTCATCTAAAACAAGACAATATTTGCACACATGCAAATTTTGGCCGTCTTGGAATGGCATAAAAAGCTGGGGCCAGCACTACTGTGGAGAGCGGATTTTGGTGGATTGTATAGCGGATTGACAGTCAGACTGACAAAGAGGAAGGAGAAGCGGCTTAGTTGGTGTCTGTTTCACAACTGCCCTGTGTAATGGCCGGGCCAGAAATTTATTTCCTTGAGACACCAAAGAAAGAAAGAAAAACAGCTGGTCTGCCAGCAAGCAAGCATCGCACTGCACCTATTGCACCCCTCATCATCATTCATCTTTTATTTTTATACTACAGGTTCTAGCAAGACAAGCTTGCTAATCATTACACCATGTTGAGGTCCCCCTCATGCACAAAGAAGAGAGTGTCACTGAGATTTTAGACTAATTTATTTAATATGTATTTGGTTATATGGTCTAGCCGATTTAATTTAGTTTGCTTATGTCTTTATCATGTTTGTTATTAAGTATCCCACATTAGAGGCACATTGGTGTAGTGGATAGTGTCTTAGATTGAGAAATTGAAGAGATGAGTTCAAATTCTAGTCGAGTTTATTATTATATTTCTTTACATGCTAATACACTTGGGAAAAGTATGAATCCATCACTTCTCCCTCCAGCTATGGTTAAATAATAGGATAGACTGAGTCATATAACCTTGGGTGACAACCAATCTAGGTGAAGGACAAGCCTGAATTCAAACCAGCCTGAAGAGGGTTAGAATAAGGATGTCAAGACACACTGCTACTGCTGTGGCTGCAGTAGATGTGTTGCCCTACAACATTAAGGGTCTACAGGACTCTTGTGTGATAATATAAATTTTGCCAAAAAGGTGACATGTGGTAAGAACCTGGATACAAATTTACTGTGGATGATCTAGCAATTAAAGCACTTTCTATACACTTGTGTAGTCACATCAACATAAACATCATTTTACTCTGATAAAGTCCAAAAGGACAGAATGTGTCACATGAAAATCTTTTCAATATATATATTAAAATACAATTATAACCATTTACTTGAATTTCTCTTGTGACCAATTTCTTTCTGTGATTCCATGAAGATGGTTAAAGTTTTATGAAAATGGTGTGTCAGTGACTTATCTGATAATATCTGAATTTTATCAGCAATAAATTTGACATTTTCTTTATGTGCCGTGTCCCTTCAGGACATAGGGGATCATGGACTTCTATTTGCTCCTATTTTTTGTTACACTTTGCATTTCTCCTCTTGATATCTCTTCCCAACCTTGTTTTGCCACCCACTTGCTCAAGCCTCTCACCCTATTTTTCCCTGTCTCTCTTTCCCTCTATCTATCCTGTGAGTATTATATTCTCCAAGCCCTCCTTCCTCATTATGCGTCCCAGAAACTGCAGCTGTCTCTTCCTGATGCAATGTATAAGTTTTCTTTTCATGTACATCCTCTCCAAACCCTTGTCGTTGCTTCGCATGCTGGGTCTATGGTATCATGAGTATCCTTCTGTCGAACTACATTTCTGTTGCTTCAAGTCTCTTCTTCATCCTTGAAAAGATTGTCCATCATTTACTGTCACTTTTCCAATCTTCTCACTTTGTTTTTTTTTTCAATTGGAGTCAGTCAGTTAAGTGCCATACGTGATACAGGCTTGGGCGATCATGTCTCGAAAGAGACATGACTGACTGGGCAGAAGATTATCCCGCAGTAGGTTGCCATTGCTTTCTGCGGTAGACTGGTTGCCGACCAAAGTATATAGAACCCAATCTGTCCTGCTATTTAACCCATAACTGGAAGGGAGAGACAGATTAATACCTTTCCCAAGGGTATTTGCGCGTAAGTGAATACAATGGATTCAACTGGAATTCGAACTCAGCTCCCCGGCTTCTCGTTCTGAGCCGATATCCACTGTACCACAACACACATTCAATTGGAGTAGATAGACTAAACTATCGCCCAGTTCACACTCCACCCACGTCTATTGAACAGGTTAAGAGGCTCATCCCTTGTTCCCTGTTTAGGATGTGGTTTCCGGCTTTCTCTTTTCCAATCTTTTCACTATTATGTAGACCCCTGCATATCTGTGGCGTTACCGCCTTGCTCAGGGTGATACGATTAAAAAAAATAATAAAAAACATATCACATAACAGTCCAGTATTCTTTTTTTTTTTTGTTTCCAATGAAGAAAAGAGTACCAAACTGTTATGTGATATCTGTCCTCCATTTGAGTACCCAGATTAATGAGGCAGGGTCAACCTGGACACTGAAACCTATTGTTTGGTTCAGAAAAAGTTTTTCAAAAAATGTTCTTTTGCTGTTTGACACAGTTTTTAGACTCTTTCAGCATTTTTCATTTACAATATTATAAAAATATGTGAACCAAAAACAATGTGATATTTAATATTTCTTAGTTTATATTATTTAGCATTTTATAAAGGTTTATTATTCACCATTTTATAAAGACATAAATTTGAAAAGAAATCTTTTTATTCAAAAACTTATAAAATAATAATTAAAATAAAAATCATGAAAATAAAATTAATAAATACAAAATTTTAAACAACTCAGTTAATATTTTGATGGTGGCAGATTTCTTCTCTAGTAAGTTGTAAATTAACCTTTTTTTTATTTCTGAATGTAAAATTTTAAAATATCTTATAGGAAGCATTTGCATAAATTTTGAAATTTAATATTTCACACTCAGCTCTTGATGTTTTGAATGTAGACATTTTGATCATGGTTAGCCTAATTTATTTTTCCTTTGAAGTTCTAGGTACTGATTGTAGTTCAGGGTAGATTTTTCAGCTTTTTTTTTCTCCTCTTTTACAGAAAATCATCTTTCTATTTTAAGGTGTTTCTGTTGGCATGAAATAGCATCACATTTTCTTCAGACAATGATTTGATATTTATTGAGTTTTTCAATCTGCTTTTTGCTTTTCTCTTTTGATTGATTTGATGGTTAGATTTACGGTTTCGGCCTGTAGCTAAATACAACAGTCATAATTAACTGAAGCCATCTTCAATCACAATTAATTATATACAAGTATAATATATATATATATATATACACTGGATATAATATGTTAGGATCAAGAAAGTTCTTGCCGATGTAATTATAACAACTGAAAAAAAAGTGAAATAAAAAATCACCATCATGAATTTTGAGTTTCCCTCATTTCAGTTAATATTCTGATGCAAGCAGATTTCTTCTATGGTAAGCTGCAATTGACTCTTTTTTTTATTTCTGAATGTAAAATTTTTAAGTATTTTATGTGAAGCATTTGCATAAATTTTGAAATTTAATATTTCATAGTCAGCCCTTGATGTTTTAAATGTAGACATTTTGATCATTGTTAGCCCAATTTATTTTTCCTTTCAAGTTCTAGGTACTGATTCTGGTTCAAGATAGATTTTTTTTGGTTTGTTTTATCCCCCTCCTCTCTTGCTCTTTCTTTTATTTGTATACAAGTATGTATAAATACTGGATATAATACATTAGGCTCAAGAAAGCTTCTTTCCGACAGAATTATAACAAGTGAAATAAAAAATCACCATGACGAATTTTGATTTTCACTCAACTCAGTTAAAATTTTAATGGAAGCAGATTTTTTTTATGGTAAGCTGTGATTGAACTTTTCTTTTTTTTTCTGAATCTAAAATTTTTAAATATTTTATGTAAAGCATTTGCATAAATTTTATTAAATTTAATACTTCGCACTCAGCCCTGACAGCAAAAATATTTTTAAAGACATTCTCAAGTGAATGTTTGTCCCCATGTGTGAAAGTAATCTTAAAATTCTCTTGTAGGGATCTCCTTACTTTAACTAAGTTAAAACTTACTAAATTTGTTTTCCTGAACTTTTTTTTTTTAAATTGAAGTAATTAGACCCTAATATCTCTTGGTTCATACTTCTTCAACATTTTTTGAACAGGACTAGAAGCTAATCTCTTTCCAGTTTAGGAAGGGATTCTGACTTTTCTTTCCTCTCCTCAGGTCTTAGTGGTACTGTTGCAAGTTTTTTTGTAATGTGTATCAATGGTGGTAAAGTCTCTTCATTCTGAGGGTACTGAGTTGGCAGTTTATTGGTTGCTGCTTCTGACTAGTAATTTGGAGCCCAAACTCTTGCATAACATCTTGTAAGGCTGCTCTGATCAACAGTTGAATAATATCAGAGCTCTTGTAGTGCTATGTCATGTATGGATGGGTGTCTGTGCAAGTGCCTCTGGTGGGCAACCCTGAGGCTACATTATGCTGCAGACTGCACCAGTTCCCTTCCAATACATGTTACATTTGACAACCATCTAATACTACTACTCTCGGCTCCTCCTTACCAAAAAAATCTCTAATCATGACAATACACGATCAAAGAAATAAAACTAAATCCATCAACATATTTTTCTCAAATGTCCATGGTATCCATACCAACTTTTACAGCATTAAATCCTTCCTTCACAAAAACTCCCTTGACATGTTAGCTCTCTGTGAAACTAACCTTGGCCCTTCTATCCCTTCCTCTGATTTCTATATCCCTGGTTACCTTCCTCTGTTTAGGAAGTACTCCAATGTCTGTATACATGGTCTCCTTCTATCCAGAATGATTTCTCTTTAATCTCCAGACCATTCCTACATGTACCGCCATCTCTCTCTACTAAGCTCAGTTACCTATCTTTTCTTTCACTACTGCTCACTTTCCTCTCCTGTTTTTCACTAAACAGTATCTCGAACAATATAGACAAGTCCATTTCCTCTCATCCATTTGCTAATATATTTGTGCTTGTTGACTTTAACACCCACCATGCCAAATGGTTGGAAAAACCTTTCACAGATCTTGCAGGTGTCATTACCAAGGACTTTTCAATCACTCAATCTCTCATGCATTTCCACAATAGCCCTAATAGACTCAGCTCACTGCTAGATCTCTGTTTCCCTTCTATCCCAAACTCTTGCCATGCCATGCAGCTCTGCCTTCTTGTCAACTCTGATCATGCCATGGTTTCCATTGATAGCTACTTCTATTTCCCCTCCTTCCAGAAACCTTCTATCTGCAGAATATCCTACAGTTATCAAAGAGGGGACTAGGAGACATTCCATGACTTCCTTTGTAACATCCCTTGGAACAAAGTTTTTACTCTCCTTGTTGAAAACTGTGCATTTGTGGTCTCCTCTTGGGTGAAAGCTGGCATTAATTCTTTTATTCCATCCAGGAAGTTCAAACTCAAACTTCATTCTTCTCCTTGGTTCTCTCCTTCTTACCTGGCTATTATTGCCCACAGGCACCATTTAGCACTTCAACAAAGCTGGATTGTGTCTGACCATAATAGGCGACTTTTTGTCTGTGCAGGCAATGAATGTAAGTGAGATTTAAATGATGCTAAACTGTTCTTTGCTCATAGAATGAAGCAGTGTGTAGCATCCCACAAGTTTGGTTCTAAGAACTACTAGTGGCTCTGCAAAAGTTAATCAATAAATTTGAGGTCCACACAGCTACAGCAGACAAGGCTGAGTGCTTTACTCACAGATTCTCCACCAGTTTCACATTTGATTTGTCTGGAGTATTTGCACCCAACTTCCAGCCTAAAAATGGGGTCCAACTGAGTGATGATTATATTACCTTCTTGATAGTGTCTAAAAACATTTCAAAACTTACAAATGAAGGTGATGGAAACCTAGTTATTGTCATGAAGAAATGTGCCCCTGAACTTTACAACTACTGCCTCTCTGCTTCTTGCTTTCCTGCCTCCTGTAGGCCTCCTCTGTGGTTCCAGTTTTTAAGAACTCTGGAGAACCCTCAGACCCCTCTAACTATCACCCTATTAGCTTCCTATCAATTTTTGGCAAAGAATTCAAGGCTATTATCAATGCTAAAGTGGTTTAACATCTTAAAGCTTATTCTCTAATAAACAGTAGGAGTTACACTTCACCAGGTTTACCACTGCTATGCTAATGACCATATACAGAATACATACACCAGGCTCTTGATAAGCATGATGAAGCTTAAGCTGTTGTCCTGGATATCTCTGAAGCATTTGATAGAGTCTGGCATGCTGGCCTTTTGCACAAGCTACAGGGCTATAGTATAACTGGTTGCTTGTTTGATTTAATTCAATCATTTCTATCAAATCATATAATGAAGGTAGTATTGAACAGGCATGCTTCCAGATTCTATCATATAAATGCCAGTGTCCCTCAAGGCTCTATCCTAGGTCCTATGCTTTTTTTGATCATTCATCAACAATTTCCCTGATGTGATCAGATCCCAAGTAAGTATCTACACTGACAACACCACCATTTACTCCCACATTGATAAGAAATCTGCCAAGGCTGACAAAGCAGACCTCCCTGCTGATCTTGAAAAGGACCTTCAATCTGTGGTAGACTGGGGTAAGAAATAGCTTGTAAATTTTAATGCTTCCAAAACAAAGTTGCTATTCTTTAACCACCCTAGACAATTACTCCAATCCCCCATCAGCATGAATCAGGATAGTCTCCCTTGGCTAGTCTTAGCCTAACTCTCACAGCCAACCTCAAGTGGAATGACTACATTGAATCTATAGCTAAATCTGCTGCTAGGAAGGTCAAGCCACTGTCTCAGTCCAGGAAGCTTTTCTTCTCTGAATCCATCTTGCACATATATAAATTTACCATCCGCCCATACATTGAATATTGCTGTCACATCTGGTTGGCCACCCCTGCTTTTAATCTCAGGGTTCTTGACAAAATCCAAAGGAGAATCTTCAATGTAATCAGTTCTGACCTGGCAAATGTAGCTTCTCTCTGTCTCTTCTACAAATAATTTAATGGCTTCTTCTTCAATGAGCTTAGCTACCAGGTGCCCCCTCTCTAGAAATTTACTTGAGCTACTAGACTAACAACTGGGTCCCACCCTTTTACAGTGAAAACAAATGTAACCACAACTTCTATCTAGTAGCTTCTTTCCTCATACTTCCCACCTGTGGACCTCCCTTCCATATACTTGCTTTGCTGATAGATACAATCTGCAAGAGTTTAAGTGCAACATCAATTGTCATCTCTTATCTTCTTGACTCTCATTCTTTCCCTGACATCTCTTGTATCATGTTCTTGTCCCTTTCTGCTCTACTCTCACACAACTCTCTTCACACCAGTGTTTTCGTCCTTCTCTTACCCATTCTACGACACACCTGTGATGTGTTCCTTTTTCTCTTCACTCTCCTCTGATGTAACCCTCTGTGCAACAGTGGCAGTAATGCCTTGCTTTGAGTGAAACAACTGCAAAAAAACATGTGAAAATTATCAAAACATGTGAACCCACTACAAGATTTATTATTTCCCATTTTACAAATAAAACCATAATGTAGCTTCCTGGGTTACTTTCCTGTAAATAGTTTCATGATAATCGTTCTGATTTTAGATAAAATACAAGAAAAATTTTATTGCTCCTGACCTGGCATCTTGGCTTCACTGATTTTTTTCACCACCATAATGTAGCTTCCCTATGCTTTTTCTATAAATACTTTCATGATAGTTGTTCTAATGAACTTTCCTGTTTAGTCTCTCCACTTTACAAATTTAAACACTGTGCTAGATTGGCAGATAGGTTTTTTTCATTTTCAAGTTGAAATGGTTAGATGGAGCTTGTGAATTTTAACAACTCGGAAACAAAACTGCTCCTTTTTAATTGTCTGGATAATTGTTTTTGCCTTCTTTCAACATGACTGATGTTAACGTTCCAGTGAGTGACTCCTTGCAACCTCTCAGGCTAACATTTTCTGCTGACATGAAGTGGAAAGATTATATTGAAACAAATGCTAGGAAAGCTGGTTCACAGTGGCATATTAGACAATTTAGCTTGCCAGAATCTATCTTACATAGATAAAAGTCTACCATTCATCCATGCTTTGAGTATTGCTGACATATCTGGTCTGGTTCTTCTATGTATTTAAATATTCTTGATAAGAAACAAAGAATAATCTGCAATATTATTGGTCCTGATCTGGCATTTTGACTTTAGTCACTTTCCCACTGCCATATCATAGATTTTCTGTGCCTTTTCTATCAATATTTGCACAGTAATTGTTCTGGTAAATTGTCCATTTTGGTTACCCAGACTTTATGAATTTAAGTGCATTACTAGATGTGCATTGTGGTGCAGTCAATATAAACTTGGAACAACAAATCAGGGAGCCGAGTTCAAATTCCAGTTGAATTCCTTGCATTCATTTGCGCACAAATATCCTTGGGAAAGGTATTAATCCGTCTCTTCCCTCCAGTTATGGGTTAAATAATGACAGATTAGGTTCTATAGCCTTGACTGGCAACCAGTCTACCACAGAAAGCAATGGCAACCTACTGCGGGATAATCTTCTACCCAATCAGTCATGTCTCTATCAAGACATGATCACCCAAAGTGCATATCACGTATGGCACTTAAGTGATTGACTGACTAAATTATCAGCAAGGTCTCATGATTTTATAATTGAAGTGGCTACATGTACCCATGAAGTTCTATACTAACAGCTTTTTTTCATGAAACTTTCTGGTTTGCAAATAAAATTATAACAAAGCTTCCTTTTGCCTTTCCTGTAAACACTTTCATGATAATTATTCTGATGAATTGTTTTTTTTTTTTTTGGTTGCCTAGTCTTTATGATGATGTGTATTGTGGAGCAGTGGTGGATATTGATTTGGAATAACAAATGGGAGTGCCGAGTTCAAATTCCAGTTGAATTCCTTGCATTCACTTATGTACAAATAACCTTGAGAAAGGTATTAATCTGTTTCTTCCCTCCAGTTAAAGGTTAAATAATAGGACAGAATGGGTTCTATAGCCTTGGCTGGCAACCAGTCTACTGCAGAAAGCAAAGGTAACCTACTGCAGGATAATCTTCTGCCCAGTCAGTCATGTCTCTTTTGAGACATGATCACCCAAAGTGTGTATCACGTATTGCACTTAACTGACTGAGTCTTTATGAATTTAAGTGCAGTACTAAATTGGTGGCAAAGTCTGATCATTTCACAGTCAAAATGGCTAGATGCAACAATAATAACAACTTTTATTGACACACTTCTCCCTCATTAAACTTTCTTCTGGTTTCTTACTTTCAAGTGGCGTTCAATCTTCAAAAATTTAAATGCAATGTCAATTTTTCTATCTTCTTAATTCCTGTTCTTTTATTGTTTTCACTTATTAATAATTTGTTTCCCTTTTTTATATTCTTTCACACTCAGTAAACCTCTGCATCTTAGTGGCTTTATTGCCTTGATTGAAGAGAAATGATTAAAATATTACTATGAAAACAAGTTTTATATTCATACATTGGACTTTCAAACTGGATCCTCATGAGAATAGATTGTTCTAGTTCCATATGCCATGTCTTTTCTGGATATCTCAGCATCAGTTAATTCTATTTAGTAACTCAATTCTTCAAGATCTTGTTCCCTCTGCTGTGGACAGGTATTGAACTCACAACTTTTTGGGTCATGTCATTTTTTTTATTTCTCAACTCACTTTACTCCCAGTGGACTAAATAAAGGACTCAGTTTGAAATTCTAAAATATATCACCTGAAGAAGATCAGAGCATACAATGGCCGAAACATTATGAATATGGCAATAGTTTGGTTTGGAAATTAAATAAAGGATTCAAACATATATCATCTGAAGAAGGCAGCAACAATAAAAAAAAAATTGTTTAAATGTTGAATGTTATTTTGTTTCTCTATGTGAAACCCATTTGAAGTACTCCAAAGAGTTGTGAATTCAATACAGAGGGAACAAAAAATTGATAAGTTGAGTTACTAAAGGGAAATAACTGAAATTGATATATCCAGAAAAGGCATGGTATGTGGAATTAGAACAATCTACTTCCATAAACTAAATAAAAGGTTTGGTTTGAAATTCCTAAGTACATTGCCCGAAGATAGCTGGAATGTACAATGGCCAAAAAGTTGTGAATTTGACAATAAAGATGAGGACAACAGTCTGAAAAATGTAGTTTCAATCGTAACAATTGATAAGTTCATCTTTAATTGTTCACTGTCAATGTAGCCATGATTTTCATTGTCTTTATTTCTCATAATAAATCAATTACTCATTGACTGTGACATCAAATTTTTTTTATATTGACTAATAATAGAAAGACATTTGTTTAAATACTGAATGTTATTTTGTTTCTCTAAGTCCATGTGAATGTCATTTTTCTTATTTCTGAACTTAATGTAAATAGTTACCTCATCTCAGAAATATAGAAAAATATTAAATAAACATGATTTTTTCTGGACATTATATATTTTCTTCTGAAATCATGTTATATCTCAGATTAGTTTTTGTTTTAATTTTCAAATTTTTTTTATAATCATGATGTAGGATCAAGGTTGCCTAATCAATAGAAATCCTGAAACTTCAGGAAATATAGATTACCATCTTTTTACTCTTTTTTAAAAGCATGTTAAATCATAGCAGATTTTGTAGGCATTTTTACCCGAAAAATAGAAGACAGATTATCTATACAATCAAGTGCTGACTGATGAAGAAATCTTAAATGAACAGTAGACACAAAGTACCTCAAGTAAAATACTTAGAAAATCTGCTGATAGATTATTTATTCTTAGTCAAGTGCTGACAACTGAAGAAATCTAACATGAAGTGGACACTAAATCAGTCAGTTGAGTACCATACATGATACACGCTTTGGGCAATCACATCTTGAAAGAGACATGACTGACTGGGCAGAAGATTATCTCATAGTAGGTTGCCATTGCTTTCTGCAGTAGACTGGTTGCTGACCAAGGCTATAGAAACCAATCTGTCCTATTATTTGACAACTGGAGAGAAGAGACAGATCAGTACCTTTCCCAAGGGTATTTGTGCATAAGTGAATGCAAGGAATTCAACTAGAATTTGAACTCAGCCCTCCAATTTGTCATTTCGAGTCAATATCTATTGCACCACAACGCACATCCACCTTGACTAAAATGCTTAGAAAATCTGCTGATAAATTAATTATTTTTAGTCAAGTGTTAACAGATGAAGAAAACTTAAATAAACAGTAGACCCTCAGCACCTTAACTCAAGCAAGTGATGAAGCTTGCAAATTGTGTTCTTTGGAACAGTTGTGAAAATACTGACTAATTGCCAATTGTTTTAAACTTTTTTTGTGGGCACAAGGGTTAAACTTTGCCAAAATCTATTATACAGCTTGTCACTCCAGGACACTTATTGATTTCATTGTCAAAAATACTAGAAACCTTCGCAATAGAAAATGACAACCTCACATTCATATAGATTTATAGCCTCATTATTTAGTCATGAACATGTTTGTATTGGCTTTCTATAACTTTGTAGCAACTTTAAGCTAAGTTGTATATTTTACATTAAAAAAACAATTTCACTTTTGATGTGATAAATTCTTAAAACAATTTTCCATATTTGTCAAAAATTTCTGAGAAATATATGCTACATGGAACTAACAAGTGACAATTTAAAGGTGAAAAATTACTTTTTGATTAGATTATAGATTTGATAGATTCTAGCTTTTATAGTATATAATATTTACATTATTTACATTGTTCAAACTCTTGTCCACAGCTTTATTTTCATGTTTAGAATGTTTCGGTGCTAGGAATTTTGAACCAAATCTTTTATTTCAATCACTGAAGTATATTATTCTCATTCCATATATAATGCCACTTCTGGTAGCCATGTAGTTATCTTCCTTTAGCTGTAGGCTGGTATTGAACTCACAACTGTTTGGGTCAAGTCACTGGAACTAACCAATGCCTATATCCACTGAGTCTTTGATAAAGAAGCCTGAAGTGTAAAATGGCTGAAATGTTGTAAACCTGGCAATAAAGATGAGGACAGCAGTCTGAACAATGTAAATACTACCTCATCTCAGAAGTATAGACAAATATATAATATTCATTCCATACTTTATCATAAAGTACTTATGTTTTTATTTTGCTTTTATAATAAAGCACTGAAGTGTTATTCTAGATTTTATAATACTACAATAAATTTAACTTTTAGATTGGACAATATTATAAAATAAAAAATTAGGACCTCACTATACAAATTCTTATTTCTAGATGTTATAATACTGCACTAAATTTTTATTGTAGATTTCATAGTATTTTTTTATTATCATATCGCCCCCAGCAAAGCATTTTACTGCCACTGTTTTGCAGGAGGTTACATAGGAGGAAAGTTATGAGAAAGAGTGACAGGTTATAGGAGGTGTCAGGAAGTGGGTAAGAGAACGATGATTGTGGCCATAAAGAGAGTGATCAGTTTATATATTGATTGTAGTGTAGAATTGATCCCCCACTTTATATCCACATTATAATAGTATAGAATTTTTATCATATCGCCCCAAGCAAGGCATTTTACTACTACTGTTTTGCAGGGGGTTACAAAGGAGGAAAATTATGAAAAAGAGTGACAGGTTATAGGGAGTGTCAGGAAGTGGGTTAGAGAAGGATAAGAATACTGATGAGAGTGAAGTGGATAGAGAAAGAAGCATGAGAGAGAGGATGCAGGTTAGTGCGATAGGCGATGACAATTGACTTTATGTTTAAATTCTTGGAGATTGTAGCTGTCGGGGAAACAAGTAAATGAAAGGGTGTTCCACAGGCGGGAAGTGCGAGAAAAGAAGCTGCTGGAGTAGAATTTGCATTTACATTTTATCATCGAAGCTACAAGTAATGTTTTATTATAGATTTTATAATACTGTACTAATTTTTATTCTGGATTTTATAATGTTACATTAAATATTTATTATAGATTCTTATAGTGTTGTACTAAGTTTAAATTGCATAGTACAGTCAGGGATGTGGTGACGTTTGATGTCTGTAAACAACTTCTTGATTGTATACCACTATGACTTAAGTAAGAGTGGTTTATAGGGTCTATTACTGAGAAATGAGAGGAAGAAAGTCATTTTAAATATGTAAGAACAGATAAGACATGAAAAAGTAACTCTATTGAAATTAAATGTTAATAAAATTTTTATTTCACTCTTTAAGTCAATACTCTCCCAATATGGATTCCTGGACTATTGCATCATCTGACCACAGCAGAGTATGGTACTAATTTTTATTTTCAATTTTGTAGCATGGCATTAAATTTTCATTTAAGATCTTAAATTTAAATTTAAGAACTTAGCTCACTGGTGCCTCCTATATATGAATTTACTTGAGCAACAAGATTAGCAACTAGGTCCCACACATTTACAGTGAAACCAATAAAATGTAAACACAAATTCTACTCCATCAGCTTCTTTTTTTGCACTTCCTACCTATGGAATTCCCTTTTGTTTACTTGCTTCCTCGACTGCTACAATCTCCAAGAATTTAAATGTAAAGTCAATAGTCATCTCCTATCTCATTAAACTACATCCTATCTCTCATGCTTCTTTCTCTGTCCACTCCACTCTCATCAGTATTCTCATCCTTCTCTTACCCACTTTCTGACACCCCCTATAACCTGTCACTCTTTCTCATAACTTTTCTCCTATGTAACTCCCAGCAAAACAGTGGCAGTAAAATGCCTTGCTTGGGGCAATATGATTATAAAAAAATTCTGTACATTTATATTCTAGAGAATAAATAAATTTAAAGACATGCATGTGTAGCTAATCAGTATTTCATTGACTGACTGATTTGTTTCAACAGACAAGAAATTATTATGTAAATATAAAGTGGGGGATCAATTTTATATTACAATCAATAAATAAAATGATCCCTCACTTTATGGCCATATACATCCTTCTCTTACCCACTTTCTGACACCCCCTATAACCTGTCACTCTTTCTCATAACTTTCCTCCTATGTAACTCCCAGCCAAACAGTGGCAGTAAAATGCCTTGCTTGAGGCAATAGGATTATAAAAATAAAATCTCATAGTATGAAACAGATTTAAAAAAAAAAAGATTTTATATTACAGCACTAAAATCTTACCCTAGATTTTATATTCTTATATTAAATTTTTATTTTACATTTGGTATTAATGGGCTAAATTTATTTATTGTAGATTCTATAACATTGGCACTAATTTGATTATTTTAGATCTTATTTTGAAGCGCTAATTTTTTATAGTAAATTTTATAATACTGTATAGTGCCCTTTAATATCAGTAGCAGCAGTTAAACATAATAATAGCAGCAGCTCTCAAATAAAAATACACTTGAACCCTAAGGTAACTCTCTCTTTCTCTCTTCCAGGTTTTCCTCTTTCAAGATGGTAATACAACTTTCCATACTGAAGCTCAAAAGAGCTGTGAATGCTTCACACTAAAAATACACCAACACAGTGTCCCACTCAAACATATTTATGAACATTTTGTTGTGCATGCAATTTACTTCTAACAAAAGAAACACTGGTTTTAAAATTTTTTTTGTTAATTTTGTTTTAATAAGTGTTATCTTGCATAGCAAATCAATTGATCTGTTATTCTGTGGATTTACTATTTATCACCATCATTATTTCATATTCCTGAAGAAACGGTACACATTCAATTATTGAAGTAGCAGATCAATAGAGTGAGTTTTGCTTAACAGCATATCAACCTTTGTCAGTCATTTAATGCCAAAAAGGTGAAGTTTTAAGGTATTTTTTTTTAATGTTCGGTTATAGTGAGAAGGTTAATTTAGTCAGATTTTAACAAAACTTTGGTTTTTATTCTTTTTTATTTTAGAAAACTGAAAATATATTCTAGTTTTGTATTCAAAAATGTTTTGCTCAGAATTTTTTCCTTCAAAAATGTGGTAATAATTTTTTTCTTAAAAAATGTATATTTTTCTATAAAAGTCTATTTTTATGTATATATATTTCTATAAAAGCATTTTCATAGTTTCATAGTGTTTTGACCCCAATTTTTTTTTTTGGGGGGGGGTAACTATTTGCCCATAGCTGGGACCCTTACAGGTGCTACCACTCCGGGTCAGTGTGGACCTGGGAACAACAGCAATTAATAGGTGGTTCCATGCTCCTCACAACCTCCCAATCAGTGACCTTGCTGCCAGATGCAGTTTACCATCATGCCCAGGACAAGATTAGTAGAACTACACTAAATTTTTATTCTATATTTTATAGTACTGTGCTAAATATTTGTTCTGAATTTTATTTATTACTTCAGTGCAGTATTATAAAGTAAAACTTCAAACCTCTTGACTCTTCATTTATTTATTTTCTGTATTCTTCAATGATAATTCAATAGAAGGGATGTGTCCGTGGGAATAGTGCCAGGAAATGGCAATCAGAACATTCACATTATTTGCTGCTCCAAACATCATTTCAAGAATTAACAAAAGAAGCTCTCAAAGAGTGCCAAATGCTGCACATTTTATGCGGTTAACTTTTTGCCCCTAAGTTTTGGCATTGGTTGCTATTTGCATTTCGGTAACATTCCTGCCATTAAAGATCTGCTTGTTAACAGCTGAGAAGAACACAAAATGCATTTTAATGTGATGCAAGAGACAGGCTAAGAGCAATATTAGATAAGAAGTAATTTGGATTTATTGATAATCAATCAACCCAAAGAAACATTTCCTGGAATTTATTTGCTTAGGTTGTTAAGTGCTAAGTATTTTTGATTAATGATTTTTTTTTTTTTTTTTTTTCATCTGTGTGCTTTCTTTTCGTTTCTTTTTGAAAGAACATCTCAAAGCAAAACTTAAAGATTATGAGAAAAGCATTAATCATCTTTCATCAATCCTTGTTGCATGTTTCTGATATGTTTCTCAGCAAGCATAATTTTTAATGTATATATTTGAAACATTAAAGCCACATGTGCGGACTTTTCTAAAGTTTAATAATACAGGAAAATTTCCTCACAGATGAAGAGGAAACTTACAGCATCAGAGCCGTGATTTTACAGAAGGATATTTAGAATGCCCCAAACAACGCATGTGATTAACAGGGAAATTTTAGTGAAAATAGGTGCAAAATAGACACTTACAGTTAGAATCAGAAATGGACATGTAAAATTTCAAAGACAAGTAATGAAGAAGGAGGGTTTGAAAAAATTGACATATTGTTGTGGACCCAGGATAGATCTGGAAGAAAAATACAAACTCGGGTATTAGTGAAACATGCATATTTAACGAGAAAACAAATACAAAGTGTGTTACACATCAGTCTGACTGCCAAGTATTAAACCAGGGTGACTCAACTCAACTCAACCCCAAGAGGCATATTCTCCTGGTATTCATAATAATAGGAAGAGTTCATTATAGTCCAAAAAGGGTAGGTCCCATAACACATATCAAAGGCAAAAAGGAGAGAGGAAGCAGTGAACAACCTAAGTGACGAGCTTCTATGAATAGATTACAGATTATCAACCTTTTGTAGGTTATTTAAAGCCAGTATTTTTTATTGGAAGAATTTTTTGGATTTAATAATGATTTACTGATACAAGTTTTATTTAACCCATATTTGGGGAGAGAGGTGTATTCATAACTTTCCCAAGGGTATTTCACATAAGTGAATATAATTAATCCAACCAGAACTTGGCTCACCAATCTCTAATTGACAGTTGTTATTCATTATACCACCTACATATCCAAACCTACTGAAGCTAGAAGTCCAAAATGGTTACCCTTCTAGATAGTAGTCAAGCTTAACATTGGTTCTCATACAATTTTCTAAATCAGGAGTCAGCAACCTTTTGGAGAGTGAGAGCCAAAAAGCTATGTAGAATCATGGAGGACGGCCAAATAGCTATGGATCCAGTGTCATGGAGAACCATGTTATTAAATATGCGAATAAATTTTCTATGTGTTTGAAGAAAGCAAGGATTCAATATAATTCAATATCTGATGGGAATTTTGTTAAAAAAATATTACATTTTAAAAATAAATGTTTCATAAATTGGTTGAAAATACTATTTTATATTCATCTAAAAGTGCCTGCTCAGGAAAGCAATTTTACAGAAAAAGTAAAAGTGAGGCCGTACACTAATTTTGGCGATCCCTACAAATAAAAAATAAAAGTAAAACACATTCTCCAGGTAAAAAAGAAATAATTTCTTTAATTTCGACGCAATATTTTTAGACTATCAACTGTCACTTTGGTTTGGTTTACCTATATTTATATCATGTCCAGAGTAAGGTAACAGGCCGGACAAGATTCACTTGAGGGCCAGACGTGGCCCATGGGCCAGGGGTTGCTGACAGCTGTTCTAAATTAAGCAATGTCTTGGCATGTTATGTTATGGCTGTAAGTCCACTGAATATAAGAAAAACAAAAAGAAACAAGGAACCTACCTAACGAGTTTTCGTAAAGGGAATGGATGGCAAAACAGTGAATAGGAAGGATAGTAAAAAGACAAACATTGGTAACAGCTGCAAAGGATGGAAGTAGTGGAGAGTTATGGTCGTTTGATTGCTTTAACAAGATTGCTTGATAACTGCTGAAACAGTTGGCTAAGTTCAATAGAATTTTAAGCTATTATTGACAGAATAATTGATAAAAGAAAAAAATGTAAATTTGATTAAAGTTTATGTTTAAAGTTTAATAACCTGATTTTCAAATACTACAGAAATATAAACTTGATTATTTCACTTTCACTGTAGATATTTCATTAAATGTTTTTTACATTGCTGAATTATCTTGGTAGCACTTTTGCAAGAGGCAGATCAGGCCAAAAATGGGTTACTGATGCCATATGTGGGAAGAAGCTACCCAGTCTTGATAGAGTCCAAATGTGTCTCTGCATCCTTGTGGGTGACAAATTTTTTCCACCCCTTTCTCTCAGATGAAATGTTGCAAGCCTCATGCTGCTTTTTCATTATTTCACATAAACTACATTCCTTAGTTCCAGTCTAGTTGGATTATTTAATGAAAGATTTTTCAACTAAAATATTTTTGAGGCCCCTAAAGTAACTAAGGTTTCACTAGTTTTAATATTCAGAGTGAAGACCTGTCACACCATCCACATTATAGGTAACTCCACCCTTATTCCCTTTAGTGAGATGTAAGTTCCACTTAAACAGCTTCTGCCCATAAACTTCTGCTTTTCAGAACAAACTTTGCTTAATGTTAAATTACCAAACTACTAGATTGGCAGCAAGGTCTCATCATTTTACTGCTGAAATTGTGAGAATAGAACTTACAGTTACATCTAGCTGTTTCTTTTCCACCAGTGAGAAGTCTTTTGGGTTCTTGCTTTACAGTTAACAATTGACACTGATAATCAAAAATTTAAATGCAAAGTTATCTTCTGCTTTCTTAAGTCCTGCTCTTTTATTGTTCTTGCTCCTTTATAATGTTTTCCTTTTCTTATATACTCTGACACTGAGTAACCCTCCACCCTTCATCTTAGTGGCTTTATTGCTTTGATTGGAGATAAATGTTTTAAAATATCAAAAAGATTTTTTATTCATTATTTTTTGAAAATATCTATGAACTATAGAACAATAAAATTTAAATAATGATTTTTTTTAACATTATACATTTTGTTCTCAAAAAATAATCTGACATATAAAATAATTTCTAACGAAACTTGGTTATAAACAACCGACAATTTGAAAGGAATTGTTTGAACATTATTTTTTATCGATACTCGTATTTAAGTAGATATTCTGTTTTTAATTAAACAGTATTATATATTTATATCTACCGGCCTGATTATTTACAATAAATTTTTATTACGAAAATGTGTCTCATTCGGCAGGATTCAAACCTGTGATCTCTATCGACATAAGGGAAGCTCCCAATTGATCTGGCAACGTCTTAGACTGCTTGACCATGAATGGCCTCCAGTCTAAACAAGGTTTTAATCAAGCCTATATAACACAATTTTCGATTCATCTCAACAACCATATCTGCTCTGAAATGTATCGTAATGTCAACAAATGTAAACATGTTACGGAAATTAACGAATTTTAACAAAACTTGGTTATAAACAACCGACAATTTGAAATTAATTGTTTGAACATTATTTTTTATCGATACTCGTATTTAAAAATTTATCATAAATAATCAGGCCAGTAGATATAAATATATAATACTGTTTAATTAAAAACAGAATATCTACTTAAATACGAGTATCGATAAAAAATAATGTTCAAACAATTCATTTCAAAATGATTTATCTTAACTTTCTACTTCTTTTTTATATTAATGTAAGACATTCTCTTCTGTCTTGCTCCTGTTCTTTTATTGCACTTTTTCCTTCATAAAGCTTTTCTTTTCTATATATATTCTTTAACTCTCAGTAAGTCCTTGCATCTTAGTGGCTTTATTGCCTTGCTTGGTGAGGAGGCGATGATAAAAGATAAATTTTAAAAGTATCATGTTTTTATTCTATATACTTTTATAAAACTTGAAACAAACAATTTTTTATACTACTTTAGAAGTATAAAAGAGACATTAAAATTAATCAAAAAGTAATAATTATTTTTAATTTAATAGTTTTTAATTATCATTTCATTAATATTTTTCTTTTTCTCATCTTTTTTCACTTTCAGTAACCCTTTTAATCTTAGGGACTTTATTGCCTTTCTTTGGCTGAAATGATTAAAGGAAAAGTTGTCTTTATGTTGCATGGGGGAAAAGTTAAAGATTATTAACAACTTTTAATTCATTTCATTTTAATGTTCAGTATTAACTCTTTACTAGAATATTGTATTTATTATAAATAAGAAAATGGTGAACAACAAAGTTTTTGATATAATATACAAGTACAAAACACCTTTAAAAGACACAGGTAAACTAGTATATTAATAAATAATAATATGTAAGTATATCAGTGTGCCTGCTAAGTGTCAAGGTGGAAAAAGGCTAATGGAAGAAGCCATTGGCCTTATAAGATCCGAGGAAAAGACTAAAAGCAGGGTTATTAATATCTTCAAATTTCCTTGAGAAAATTTAATGGACTGAATGATTCTTAATGCAGGTCATAGAAGATGAAATGCTCCCAGGTTTCTCTGATTGATTTAGCCAACAGGGAAAATTGAGATTCATTTGAGGAGTGGTGGAGTGAAATGTTAGCATTTGGCTTGTGAGAAAGCACATTGTCAATATGTTTGTAATGTCTCCCAGTTGGACATTCAAGCACAAGGCCAAGAAGCATTCAATATGGGTAACCTGCTAGTTAATGGAGTGAAATCATTTTTATAATGGCAACTCTAATTACAGTTGTCCCCCTTTATTTAAGAATTCACTTTCAAATTTTGTACTTTTACATGTTTCAGTAAAGAAATACCAAATTCAAAGATCTATCTAATAATGGTCCCAGAGAGCAAGAATAGTAATGTTGGCAATTCATATATGCCAAAGGTAAAATAAAAAAAAATGTTTGCTATAAGAGAAGAATTTGTACGATCTCATAAGGTAGAAAAAAAAAATCAAATTGTATTGTAATGTAAGAGAGATATAAATTAAGAAGAAATCTTCTATTGGAGTGTTTACTTGTGATGAGTGCTTATGTGAAATGAATTTCTTAAGTATTTATTATTAGGTCTTTTCAAGTAGGCATTTAAATAAATAGTATATAGTTAATTGCATTCTACTCTTATATATATATATATATATATATATATATATATATATATATATAATAATAATTTTCCCAACTACATAGTTGATGAACAAATACATTACTTTCTTAAAAAGCTTAACATGGAAAAAACAACACATGATACTAACCCAACCAATCCTAAACATATCACTCTCTTATACCGTAGCCAGATGCACTCCAACTACCAACTAGATGAAAACATCCTAACAAAACTCATAAATACTAATATTTCTCCGACAGACTCTAACAAAAGAATTAAGTTCATTATATATTACACTAAATCCACTACATCTAATTCATTTGTCCGCAACGACTCTTCCCCCACCGTTAGTGATTTGCAAAAGACCAATGTAGTATATAAATTCATATGTCCATTTAGAGAATGTATCTCTAACAATCTCAATAATATCTACATCGGCCACACCACAAATTCGCTCTCACGGCGTCTGACGTTGCACTTAAATAAAAATTCAAATATATTCCGTCATTTAGAACAACACGGTTATCAACGCACACTTCTGAGAAAAACGCTTGTTGATAACACGTACATACTCAAACAAGAAAATAATAAGCAGAAACTAAAAATCCTCGAAGCACTCTACATTAAACAGTTTAAACCTGGTTTGAATACAATCAATTTCGATATTTCCAACAACGTACTCAAATGTCTGTAATCAGACCAGGGACCACAACACCACTATTTTGTCACTGTCTTCGGCCATCCGCCACGGTAGGGATGGACTTATATTTTCAATTCAATTATCTTTATTGTTAATAGCTTAAATGTTCTATGTTTACTGTGTGTTATTATTTACTCTTTGATAATGGCTTATGTGAGCCGAAAGCTTAGACCTGATAAAAAATTCAACAAATACTGTGATTTTTTGTTGTCTTTTAACGACATCACCATCAAGTATATCAGACGGTATGAACGGATCCTACACAAAATTAATAGACAAAACTTGTCTATATTATTCAATGAAACCTGCATTAATGAAAAAATGCTGCCAAAATACACACAATATATATATATGTGTGTGTGTGTGTTTCTCTCTCTCTCCATATATATATATATATATATATATATATATATATATGAAATGAATTGTTTGAACATTATTTTTTTATTGATGCTCATATTTAAGTAGATATTCTGTTTTTAATGAAACAGTATTATATATTTATATCTACCGACCTGATTATTTACGATAAATTTTTATTACGAAAATGTGTGCCATTCGGCAGGATTCGAACCTGCGATCCTTATCTATATAGGGGAAGCTACCATTTGATCTGATAACGTCTTAGACCTCTCGACCACGAATAGCCTCCAGTCTAAACAAGGTTTTTATCAAGCCTATATAACACAATTTTCAATTCCTCATAAACAAACATATCTGCTCTGAAATGTATCTTAATGTGAACAAATGTAAACATGTTACGGAAATCAACAAATTTTAACAAAACTTAGTTATAAGCAACCGACAATTTATATAGGCTTGATAAAAACCTTGTTTAGACTGGAGGCTATTCGTGGTCGAGATGTCTAAAACGTTACCAGATCAAATGGTAGCTTCCCCTATATAGATAGGGGGTTGCAGGTTCAAATCCTGCCAAATGGCACACATTTTTGTCATAAAAATTTATTGTAAATAATCAGGCCGGTAGATATAAATATATAATACTGTTTCATTAAAAACAGAATATCTACTTAAATATGAGTATCGATCAAAAATAATGTTCAAACAATTCATTTCAAATTGTTGGTTGCTTATAACCAAGTTTCGTTAAAATATATATATATATGAGAGAATGAAGAAAAAATTTTTATGTCCAAAACATTCATTTAAAACAGTGCTCGATATATAATATATAGAGCTGTGAATATTTATTATAAATTATATTTTAGAACATGTACAAAATTTTATATATATATAAATTTTATATATATATAAAATTTTGTACATGTTCTAAAATATAATATATATATATATATATATATATACACAAAAAAATTGTTTAAAATTTTTGTCAGCTAATATTTGTGAATGTAAGTGTAAAGATTCGAACTTAAGGATGTGCATTGTGGTGCATTGGATATCGGCTCGGAACAAGAAATCGGGGAGCTGAGTTCGAATTCCAGCCGAATTCATTGCATTCACTTACGCGCAAATACCCTTGGGAAAGGTATTAATCTGTCTATTCCTTCCAGTTATGGGTTAAATAACAGGACAGATTGGGTTCTATAGCCTTGGTCGGCAACCAGTCTACCGCAGAAAGCAATGGCAACCTATTGCAGGATAATCTTCTGCCCAGTCAGTCATGTCTCTTTCGAAACATGATCGCCCAAGCTTCTATCACGTATGGCACTTAACTAACTGACTGAAGTGTAAAGTCTATCGCCAATTTTTCTTTGTAAATCTATTAATTTTTCTTTCTCTTTCTCTTGCTCTTTATCTTTGTGATGATTATGTTCGTTCATATTGTTTATATCTTTTTTGTTTGGTTCAAATGATAACATTCATTTCTCTTGTCAAAAACTGTCTTTTGAATAGTCTAAGGGAATTTAACTCTTACTTTTTTTATGGTCTAAATGGGAAAAAAATTTATAATGAAAATTGTAGAAAAATTATTTTAGGTAATTTTTTTTATTTTCTAAAAAATTTTTGTTTTAAATAAAATTTGTGACTGTATGTGTTTCTGTCCCCTTTCTCTTTACTCTTTTCCTTCTCTCCCCCTTTTTTTTGTAGATATATATATTCCTTCCTAAATAATGTGTGTGTAATTAATTCTGTCTGGGTGTTGTTTTGGGCATGTATATCCCGTCCTCCTTTTTGCGTGAATATAATTGTATTATGTATGTGTGATTTAATTTCTTATTCTGTATTGTTTTATATGTGATTTGATGTATGTATTCTCAATTGATTTCCGGTTTAAAAATCTCTCTGTTATAAACTGTTTTTGAAAAATAATTTGAATAAAACTAACATTTATTTATTCACTAATGGTCTGACAGAGGCAATTGTAAAAAAATTTTTTTACATTGCTAAAATAACTTCTTAATTTAAAACCATGTAATTATGTTTTTATGAGTTTTCTTCTCAATATATTTGCTCTGGATTATATCCAGTGTTATATATATTTTATCAAATTAATATAAAATATCAATTGGATAAAAAATTTTTGAAATATTTTTTCAGTCTTCATGGGTTGCCATTCTCTCCTATACCATACAATGCTGCAGTCTGTGCCTTGCATGTGACTGTCAATGACCATCTGCCACCTCTACTTGAAGCTTCTCTTTACCAAAACAACCCAAAAATGAACATTCACATTCCAAGAAACAAAGCTAAACCAGCCAAATGAAAATCATGTAAACCCTCAACATGTCTTTCAAAAACATCCGTGGTATGTGTACCAACTTCTGCAGCAGGGAATCTTTCCTCCATGAAAAGTCCCCTGACATCTTAGCATTCTGTGAAACCAATCTTAACCCCTCAATCCCCTCCTTTGATTTCTCAATTCCTGGTTACCTTCTGCTTTTAAGGAAGGACTCCTTACATGCATGGAGGTTTATCTCAGCAAACATCTCCCTCTTGCTAGTCTGATTTGTTTTGAATCTCCTGACTATTCATACATTTGTCTCTATCTCACACTTCTAAACTCAGTTATCTTTTCTTCCTCTACTGCTTCACTTCCTCTCCTGACTGTTCCTTGTTGGATAGTATCCCTAACAATATAGATAAGGTTATTTCCTCACACCCATTTGGTAATACATTTGTGTTTAATGCCCACTATGAAAAGTGGCTGAAAAACTGTCACTGACCCTGCTGGCATACATGCATTGAACTTTGAAATCATTTAGACTCTCATGTACAGAGTAGATTTCCGCATATGCTTCCCCAGTATCCCTAAAGGACATGCTTCTCTGCTAAATCTCTGCTTCATTTCTATCCCTGACTACTGCCATGCCATGCAACTTTGCCCTAGTGCAATCATGCTGTGGTTTCCGTTAATATCTCTCTCTACACATAGTCCCCCAGGAACCTGCTGCCAGCAGAATTTCTTATTGCTACCAAAGAGCAAACTGGGATTCATTCCATGATTTTCTGTGTGACATCCCTTGTTTAGCCTCCCCATTGAGGATAGCACCTCTGAAGTCTCCTCCTAGTTGAAAACTAGCATTGATGTTGTCATCGCAGACAAGAAGTTCTGTCTTAAACCTCATTTGTCCCCAAGTTCTCTTCTGCTTTCTTGGCTGCCATTGCTCACAAGAATTGCTTCTTCAAAGCCACTCATCTTAGTATAATGAGTGCCTTTTTCCTTCTGCTTATATTAAGTACAAGAGGATCCTAAATGATACTAAGCTACTACTGTTTGCTGACTGAAGGAAGCAGTGCATAGCAGCCCACAAGTTTGGCTCCAAAGACTATTGGCGACTCTGCAGAAGTGTGAGAACAGCAGCAAATCCTCCATCTTTCTTTTAACCAATAAATCTGAGGTTCTCACAGCCATGGCAAACAAGGCTGACTGCTTTGCTTGCAGGTTCTTTATCTCCACACTTGACTCATCAGGAGTATCCACGCCCAATTTCCTACCTAGAACTGAGGGATGTATACACAACCACCTCTCTAGTCCCTAACATAATTTCAACGATGACCCCCACAAGGCATGTGGAAGTGATGGAAACCCAGTCATTGTCATGAAGAAATGTGCCCCCTGAACTCTTCTCTGTCCTGTTTATACTCTATAACTACTGCCTCTCTGCTTTTTGTCTACTGGAAGTTTTCTTCTGTGGTTCCTGTATTTAAGAACTCTGGAGAACCCTCTGACCCCTCTAATTATTACACTATTAGCCTCCTACTGATTTTTTTGCAAAGTGTTTAAGGCTATCATCAATGCTGAAGTGGTTCAATATCTCATAGCCCATAACCTGTTCTCTGACAAACAGTATGGCTTCCACTTTGCCAGGTCTGCCACTGATGTGCTAACGATCATCACTAAATACATATACCTGGCTCTTGGTAAGAATAGCAAAGCTAGAGCTGTTGCCCTGGATATCTCCAAGTCATTTGACAGAGTCTGGTTTGCTGGCCTTCTGCACAAACTACAGGGCTATGGAATAACTGGACACTTGTTTTATTTAATCCAATCATTTTTATCACACTGCGTAATGAAGGTTGTATTAAATGGGCATGCCTCTAGTTGCTATTATATGAATGTGGATGTCCCCCAAGGCTCTATTGTAGGTCCTATATTTTTTCTGATGTTCATCAACGATCTCCCTGATGTGATCAGATCCCAAGTAGGCATTTATGCTGATGACATCACCATTTATTCCTGCCTCAATAAGAAATCTGCCAAGGCTGACAAAGCAAACATCAATGCTAATCTTGAAACAAACCTGTAAACTGTAGTGGACTGGGGTAAAAAAATGGCTTGTAAATTTTAATACGTTCAAAATGAAACTGCTATCCTTTAAACACCATAGAACATCTCTGCTAGTCTCCTGGAAAGCAATACACTGTGCCTCCTTGGCCTCACTTTCTCAGCTAATTTCAAGTGGAACGACTACATTGAATCAATAACTAACTCTACTGCTAAGAAGGTTGGGTCACTATGTTGGGCAAGAAAGTTTTTCTCACCTGAATCCATCTTGCACATGTTTTTTTTTTTTAATCATTTCACCCCAAGTAAAGCATTCCACTGCCACTATAAGCGCAGGGAGTTACATGGGAGAAGGTGCTGAGAGAGCGATTATATATAGGAAATGTCAGAAGGAGGTTGATAGACGAGTAAGGAGGTACATAAAAAGAGTGTTTGAGAGAATGGGTGCGAGTTAGTGTGTTAGGAGATGTCTATTGACCTTAAATTTAAACTCCTGGAGATTGTAGCTGTCGGGGAAGCAAGTATGTGGAAGGGAATTCCTTAGGCGGGAAGTGCAAGAAAAGAAGCTGTTGAAGTAGAAATTGCGGTTACATTTTATCGGTTTCACTGTAAAAGGGTGGGACCTAGTTGCTAATCTAGTATCTCATGCAAATTTGTACCTAGAGGGCACCAGTGATCTAAGTTCATCGGAGCAGAAGCCATGAAAGTATTTGTAGAAGAGGTACAGAGAAGCCACGTCACACCAGTGAGAGAGTGACTGCAGTCGGTCTGCCAAGTTGGTATTGATCACATTGATTCTCCATTGTATTTTGTCAAGAAACCCGAGGAGAATAGCAGGGGCACCCGAGCAGATGTGGCAGCAGTATTCAATACACGGGCAGATGGTAGATTTATATATGTGCAGGATAGATTCAGACGGAAAAAAACTTCCAGACCCTGCACAGAGAACCGACTTTCATAGCAGTGGATTTAGCAATGGATTCAATATAGTCATTCCACTTGAGGTCCGCCAAGCAGGCGTAGTGTTTAACTCTCTGGGAGGCAAACCTGTTTCATGCTAATGGGAGGTAGGTGCAGTTGTCTATGATGGTTAATTGATAGCAGCTTTGTTTTGGAAGAATTGAAATTTATGAGCCATTTCTTACCCCAATCCACTACGGATTGGAGGTCCTTTTCAAGCTCGGCAGCGAGGTTCGCCTTGTCACCCACACCAGATTTTTTATTAAGGTGAGAATAAAGTGTGGTGTCATTGGCAGACATGCCTACTTGGGATGTTATGGCACCAGGGAGATCATTGATGTAGATCAGAAAGAGCGTAGGACCTAGGATAGAGCCTTGAGGGACACCCGCATTTGTATGGTAGTTTTGGGAGGCATGTCCGTTTAATACCACCTTCAATGTGTGGTTAGAGAGGAATGACTGGATTAGGTCAAACAAATGTCCAGTTATACCATAGCTCCGCAGTTTCCGTAGAAGGCCAGCATGCCAGACTTTGTCGAACGCTTTAGAGATATCCAAGGCAACGGTTCGGGCTTCGCCATTCTTGTCGAGAGCCTGGTATATATACTCGGTGATGGTCATTAGCATATCAGCAGTAGACCTGGTGAAGCAGAAGCCATACTGTTTGTCCAAGAGGAGCCTGTGGGCTGTGAGATGCTGAACCACCTCGGTGTTGATAATGGCTTTGAACACTTTGCCAAAGATCGGAAGAAGACTGATAGAACGGTAATTTGTGGGGTCTGAGGGTTCTCCAGTGTTCTTAAATATAGGAACTACAGAGGAAGACTTCCAACAGGCAGGAAGCAAATAGGCAGAAGTTGTAGCGTTTAGAAAGGACAGAGTAGAGTTCAGGGGCACATTTCTTCAAGACTATGATTGGGATTCCGTCCCCAATGCTCGCTTTGTGAGGGTCAAATTTTGAGATTATGTTAGAAATCAGCGAGGATGTAATGTGGACGTCATTCAGTTGAGCCTCAGTTCTAGGTGGGAAGACAGGTGTAGAAACTCCAGACGAATCCAGTCTCAAATTAGTCGAGAATCTGTAAGCAAAGCATCCAGCCTTGTCTGCTCAGGAGGTGAGGACCTCAAATTCATTGATTAGTGGGGATATTGAGGACTTACTCTTGTTAAGCTTGCTTTTACAGAGTTGCCAGTAGTCTTTGGCGCCAAACTTAGGTGATGCTATGTGTTGCTTCATTCTGGCAGCAAACAACATCTTAGCTTCATTAAGTATCTTTTTACACTTATTACGAGCTGAGGCGAAAAGGTGCCTGTTTTGGTCTGATGTGTGGCTATGATAGAGCCGGAAGAAATGATTCCAGTGGGCAATGGCAGCCGAGTAAGCGGGTGAGAACCAAGGAGACGAATGAGATTTAAACTGAAATTTCCTGGCAGGGATAAAAGCATCGATGCCAGCCTTAACTCAGGAGAAGACCTCGGATGCACAATCTTCGATGGGAAGACTAAAAACGTTGTTCCAAGGGACGTCACAGAGGAAGTATCGGAACGAATCCCAGTCTGCTCTTTGGTAGCAGTAGGATATTCTGCTGGTCTGGGTTTCTTGGGCAGGGGGGAATGGAATGAGATGTTGACAGAAACTACGACATTGTCAGAGTTTCCAAAAGGGCAGAGCTGTCTGGTAGTGCAAGAGTCTGGGATGGAAGTGAAGCAGAAGTCTAGTAGCGAGTCCCTTCCGTTAGGGCTATTGGAGAAACGCGTGGGGAAGGGATTGGGAGATTGAAAAATTAATGGTGTGGACACCAACAAGGTTGATGACAGAGTTCTCCAGCCACTTGGTGTGGTGGGCGTTAAAGTCACCAAACACAAATATATGGGCAGATGGATGAGAAGAAATGGCCTTGTCGATATTGTCAGATATGCTGTCGAGTACCGAACAGTCAGAGGAGGAGGGGGAGCGGTAGAGAAAGAAGAGATAGCTAACCGAGCTTAGAAGTGAGAGATGAAAGCACATGAAAGAATGGTCCAGAGATTCAAGAGATGTCACCCTAGCTAGGGGGAGGTGTTTGCTGACATATGCACCAAGCCCATGCATATGGACATTGGAGTCCTTTCTGAAGAGGGGAAGGTAACCAGGAACATAAAACTCAGAAGAGGGAATAGAAGGGTCAAGGTTAGTTTCACATACGGCTAAGATATTAGGTGAGTTAGTTTGAAGGAATGATTCTACGCTGTAAAAGTTAGTGTGGATACCTCATATGTTAGTGAAAGAGACGCAGACAGGTTTATACATATACAAATGTACCAATTGCTTGTGCATTGAATACTGCTATTCATTTTGGGGTTCTCAACAAAATCCAAAAGAGAATCTGCAATGTAATCAATCTTGAATGTTGGATGTGCATTGTTGTGCAGTGGATATTGATTTAGAATGACAAATCGGGGTGCCAAGTTCGAATTTTAGTTGAATTCCTTGCACTCACTTATGCACAAATACCCTTGGGAAAGGCATTAATCCATCTCTTCCCTCTAGTTATGGGTTAAATAGTATGACAGATTGAGTTCTATAGCCTTGGCTGGCAACCAGTCTACCACAAAATGCAATAGCAATATACTGCAAGATAAACCTCTTGCCCAGTCAGTCATGTCTCAAGACATGATTACCCAAAGCGTGTATCATGTATGGCACTTAACTGACTGAATTGATCTTGACCTAGAATGTCAACTCCAGTCACTTTCACACCAACAAGATGTGGCTTCCCTCTGTCTCTTCTACAAATATTTTCATGGCTTCTGCTCTGAGCTTAGCTCCCTGGTATCTTCTCTACATGAATTTAATTGAGACACTACACTGGCAACAAGGTTCCACTCTTTTACAGTCAAAACAAGCAAGTGCAACTTCCTCTTCTACTCTACCAGCTTCTTTTCCCACATTTCTTGCCTGTGGAACTCCCTTATGTATACTTGTTTCCCTGATAGCTACAACTTCCAAGAGTTTAAATGCAACATCAATTACCATCTCTTATCTCCTTGACTCCCATCCTTTCCCAGGCAACCTTGTATCTTATTCTTCTCCTTTTTAAATCTGCTCTCATGTAACTTTCTTCACACCAGTGTTCACATCCTTCTTTTATCAATTGTCTTGCACCCCCTGTAACCTGTCCATCTTTCTCTTCACACCACTTCACTTGGGGGTGAGAGGATTATATATATATATGCTTAAGTGAAAAGCTACACTTTCTAAAGTAGAGACGAATTAGCAGTGTTATGTAAACATCGAAAATATTTTTCGTTAAAATTTAATTAACTAAAAAATACCTCATTCACATAAATAATCCCCCCTCTAAAAAGGTAATAAATACGCATGTTTAATAATCAAAATAATAAAAAACATGAACATTGTATAAAGAAAAGAAAATAAACTCACACAACATTAATAGTAACTTAATTCCATCCACTAATAGATAGTAGTAAAATAAAAAGTATCTACCCTTTCTTAAAAAACCTCACATCTCAATATAAGAATTACCCAGACAAAACTAAAAAGTGACCTGTCCAAAACTAAGCTACTCCGCATCCATCTCCTAACCCAAGGCTGTATCACTATGGCTACAAACGGCCAGCTAAATCATACTAAGCTCCCATCACATTCACTTACATATCATATTACCAAAAATAAATTGTTTTTACCATTTATTTTTCATTTAAACTTATTACCAGATGAGGGCAAACGTAGCTCTGAAACACGAAAATTTTTGTGCAGTGATACTTCGCTTTTATAAACCATTGTAACAACCATTACAATATATTCTTGAAATACATTTACAAAATGCAGCGAGCGGTAGAGGTCATCAGTGATGTTACACTGGTTTCAGTACAGAGTTCATGCATTGCAACATTAGATCTATTCTGCTAGCTACCCTGACCTGTTAACAGGCCACCCCTCTGCTTAATTTGCTCCCTGATGAAGTTTTAATCATTATATCAGGAGGTAGATCTTACTTTTATAATGGCATCAAGGTTTGCAGTAGCCAATCAAATAGTTTGTTCTTATACCTGTAGACAGGAGACAATTGCATGGTTTGCATGTGCCTTTCAGTTTTGCCTTTTTTGTTAAGTCCTTTACATTTACTTAACAGAGGAATTCCATATGGCATAACTGGTGTATTGTATCATGTTCTTCTTAACCTTCATCCATGCAGTCAGTCAGTAACTTATAAGACAGGGTAAAAAAAAAACAAAAAAAAAAACACACAAACAAACATGAAAATAACTAAAACAAGTGCGTGAATGCTATACCACAGGCCTTTATTGTTACGGAAAGTCAAAATCAGCAGGTGGAATTTAAGTTGGGGTGAGATCATTAAACTCAAATGATATTAAATCTATTGACTTCATTAGTTTAAAAAGTATTTATTGCTAATACTAATCAATTTGTCCATCTGTTTAAAACCCTTTACCCCACACCTTTAAATGCCTAACTACGGTGTTTAAAACTAAAGCAAGCTATTAGCTTGCAGTTTCTAGATGGGTTGGATATGAAGCCAGCTAGCTTAACAAAATGGGAGGAAAAAAAAAAGAAGTAAACGTAAGGTCATTGTTGTGGATTTTTGTCACCAAATTGTTGTGGAGTTGTGGCGAAGTAACTGGTTTGTGCCGAAAGTAAGACACGGAACAGAATAGATAGGTTCAAAACAGTATATTAGTATAACAAGATATTCAAAGGAAGTGTAAATAATAAGTAATTAGAAATAAGTAAGTCTGAAGGTATCATTACGCGACTTATTGCCTGACTAGAAGTTGTCCTCAATTGTTGTTAACTGCTTTGCAAAAGTCATGCAGGTAATTATATATAACAAGAGGAAGAGTCCATTCCTTGTAGGAGGGCACCATAAAACCCTCCTACTCCACAGGAGTCTGCAGAAAAAAATTTTTTTTTTTTCAAGTTCGGTAGACAGTTTTGATAACTTTTATCTGTCTGTGGCCTTAATATCTTTTCCACTTCAGATTGATCACAATTAACTCCATTGCTTTTTTTCTCCTTTTTGAACAGCATATTTTGGGAGTCATTAGAGGGGTTAGAATATTAAAAGTGTCATATATTGTATCAATCACTGTTTCTTCAAGAAACTCGTTATTAACCTCATCAGTTGGGCATTTCCTAAGTTGATTTATGTGTCTTTTATGTATAAACTAGCAGTTTAGCCCAGTTTAATTTGGGTAGTTTTAGGAATAATAAGAATAAAAAACATGAATTTACATAGCAAATACTTACACAACATCCACCCTCATTACTTTTATAGATATAGATTACAATGTAGAATGTCTCTATTAGATTAGGGTGGGAGGGGCAACATATATAGATATAGATAATATAAAGTGGGGTAATCGATTCTATATTATAATCAATACATAAGCTGATCCTTGACTTCGTGGGGGTGATAATATATATTTTTCTACCCCTAATTTTAGCTTTCTGAAAAATTTCAAGGTGTCGTTAGTGTTCTAAAATTTTGATCTACATCTGAGCACAACTTCCTTCGAGCTAGATTGCAAAATACAGATGCTAAATTGAATCTATCTATCTATCTATCTATCTATCAAACAAACACACACTTACAAAACGTCCACCCTCATCACTTTTATAGATATAGATTGTGAACTCTTTACTATATAAATCATATTCCAAATTCTTTTTTCTCTCATACCTTTTATTATTTTCAAGTGGAGTAAACTATTGCCCGGTTCACACTCCACCCACGTCTATTGAACAGGTGAAGAGGCTCATCCCTTGTTTCCTGTTTAGGATGCGGTTTCCAGTCTTTTCACTCTTTTCTTTTTTTTTTTTTTTTTTCATTTGGAGTAGATAGACTAAACTATCGCCCGGTTCACACTCCACCCACGTCTATTGAACAGGTGAAGAGGCTTATCCCTTGTTTCCTGGTTAGGATGTGGTTTCCGGCTTTCTCTTTTCCAATCTTTTTACTCTTATGTAGCCCCCTGCGCATCAGTGGTGTTATCGCCTTGCTTGGGGTGATATGATTAAAAAAAAAAAAAAAAAAACCTATCTCCCAAAAACATTTGTCTTCTTTAAACATTTTGAAAAAGACTTTTTCACCTGGGTTATATCGTCTTGCAGGTATGATGTTTATTCTTTTTGGCTTCATTTGTTTTCAGAGACTTTGTTTCCGTTTGCAGCATACTTTTTTTACCTGAGCAATTCTCGATTCCTCAATATTTTTAGAATCCTCCTTTATACTGACGTACATTTGGCATTCTTCAGCAACTTGCTGAAGTTATATTTGGTTCATTCTCCAATTTGCTAAGTATTTTTTGTCTAATTTTTGGATCTTTTGCTGAAACTAGTCTTTGTACCAATATCAAACATTTGAAGTTGTTTGCACTTAGCTCTGCCAACCTAAAATCAGTGTTTATTAACTTTTGATGTGAAAGTGGTATAATCGTCCGATTCATTCTTATTTAGATAAAGATGTTTCTGTCTTTTATGAAAAATAAAATGTCTTTAGACTGAAAAGTTCAGTGAATAAATTCACTGCTTCGGTGAATGTTAAGTTCACTAGTCTTCCGTGGCAGAATGTAATCAACGAATTTTGTATGCTCACTTGTTCCCAGTTTTCTTAGATGTAACTTTTTATCATTTTTTCAAAATTTTACAATCTGTATCATAATATCCTCATACCTCTTAAAGTAAGATGCAAATATCATGGCTTCTTCAGGAGCATACGTAAAATTTTCTATCGCACTCCAAATTGTGTCTCGTGAAAAAGAAGAATTTTCTTTTTTGCAGGTTTTCATTCGACTTACTAGTTCCAACACTTGTTTCTGAAATTTGATTTGTTTTTCTTGATTTTCCTTCTGCACTTGAAGGAATAATTTTTCCATTTTTTCTTGTTGTTCAGTTTGGAACTTTACCAGCTGTAATAAGATGTTCTTGAAATTCTCCATTTTGTGTCTTTTTTCTTTTCGTGTAGTACATTACAAAAACTCATGTGATCCGATGGTTTCATTTAATCCCGGTGGTCGTCACAAATATTTGTCGCCAAATTGTTGTGGAGTTGTGACAAAAATTCTTCACAAAGTTGTCGTGACTGGTTTGTGCTGGAAGTAAGACACGGAACATAAAAGGTAGGTATCCTTACCCGTCTATCACCCTCCTTCTGACATTTCCTATAGCTAACCATCATTTCTCACCACTTTCCCCTCTATGTAACCCCCTGCGCAATAATGGCAGTGAAATGCCTTGCTCGGGATGAAACAATTATACAAAAAAACTATATTAGTATAACAAGATATTTCTAGTTACTTATTAACACTTCCTTTGTATATGTAAGTCCGAAGGTATTATTACGCTGCTTATTGCCTGACTAGTAGCTGTCGTCAACTGCTCTGCAAAAGTCATGCAGGTAATTATATATCACAAGACGAAGAGTTCATTCCTCGTAGGAGGGCACCATAAGTTATATTCATTCTTAAATCCATTAGTCATTCCTTTTTAGCCATATCCACTGAGATTCTTCTTCTGTAGTACCAGAGTTTCCTTTCATGACATTTTTTTTTATGCTCCCAGTTTTTGCCAATGTCTTGCTCAATGAGTATCCTACAAAACCTCTGCACCCCATGTTTATTGGATCGAAATAAATCTGACCATTCTGCTGGCACCTTTTCAATAAATCCTTGTATTTCTCTCACATTCTTTCATTGGCAAGAAAGATATTCTCTTCACAAGAGCAAGACTTCAATACCTCCACTAATTAATGAATTTGAAGTTCTCACCTCCCCAGTGGACAAGGCTGAATGCTTTGCCCGTAGATTCTCCACCAATTTGACACTGGACTTGTCAGGAATACCTACACCCGACTTCCTACCCAGAACTAAGGCTCAACTAAATAACGTCCACATTACACCCTCGCTGGTCTCCAAGATAAATGCACAACTTGACCCATGGTGATGGAATCCCAATCATAGTACTGAAGAAATGTGCCCCAGAACTCTCTTCTGTCCTCCCTAAACTCTGCCTATCTGCTTCCTGTTTTCCTGCCTGTTGGAAGTCCTCCTGTGTAGTTCCTATATTTAAGAATTCTGGCAAACCCTCAGACCCCGCCAATTACTATCCTATTAGTCTCCTTCCGATCCTTTCTCCACTCTATGTAGCCCCCTTCGCAGTAGTGGTAGTGACATGCCTTGCTCAAGGTGAAACGCTTATTAAAAAAAAAAAAAATGCAAGCAATAATTCCTAAATTATTCAAATAGCACAAAGCAATTCAGAAATTAATGTGTCTGATTGAAGTGTTGTCTGCACTATATGACCTGGGAGTTTCAATTGTTTTTTTTCACATCTGTGATCAGCTGCCAATCAGGTGGTATTGGAAGTAAAAAATACACCAAATATGCTTTCGTTTCCCCCACCCACCCACCCACTGGCTTTAATAAAACATATTGATGGCTCTCTATAACGTACTTTATATTTGCATGCCCTGATAGCTGTCATAACTGTGTCTGCTATGGCTCTGAGGACCTAGTCCTGGTGCCAACGACACCAACCATCCCCTAAAGCATTGGGGCAGCTGGTTAATGTTTTGCACACTCATTGAGAACAGTTGGGCGTTTCATTAATTCTGCATAAGTCTAGATATGCTGTACACTGATTTTATTAGGATCTGATTTCTAGAGAAGTCAGCAAGCCAAAAATCTGACCAATTTATCTTAGGCTGTTCAATTCCTACCCATTTTATCCATGCTCCTAACAAAGCCCAACCATACATATTCATACATACTGATGTAATGAATATGCATAGACCTTGATTCCCCCACCCACTCACAGTGATATGATTGGCTGGTGTCAGCCATAAATGCAGACTAAAGTGGGGATGCCTAGGACTATGACGAATACCAGTCCATTACGGCTACTTGCTAGTTTGCCAAAACCACCTATTTACTTCAAATAATATATATATATATATATATCCCTTTCTGGAACACACATACATATATACATTAGCTCACTGGTACCCCCTATGTATGAATTTACTCAAGCTACTGGGCTAGCAACTATGTCCCACCCTTTTACAGTGAAATCGATAAAATGTAACTGCAATTTTTACTCTAACAGCTTTTTTTCTCACACTTCCCACCTGTGGAATTCGCTTCCGTATACTTGCTACCCCGACAGTTACAATCTCCAAGAATTTAAATGTAAGGTCAATTCATCTTCTATCTCACTGACTCGCATCCTTTCAAGCTCTTTTCTCCATCCACATCACACCATTATTCTCATCCTTCTATTACCCTCTTCCTGACACCCCCCCATAACCTAACCCTCTTTCTCATCACTTTCCCCCATGTAACCCCCTGTGCAACAGTGGCAGTAAAACTGCCTTGCTTGAGGTGAAATGAAAAAAAAAAAAAAAACAACATATATGTATATGTATGTCTTCAAGGACATCTGGCGCAGTTTATGAAAGCATTGGTTTCATCCAGTCAGTCAGTTAAGTGCCATACGTGAAACATGCTTGGGCGATCATGTCTCGAAAGAGACATGACTGACTGGGCAGAAGATTATCCCGCAGTAGGTTGCCATTGCTTTCTGCGGTAGACTAGTTGCCGACCAAGGCTATAGATCCCAATCTGTCCTGCTATTTAACCCATAACTGGAGGGAAGAGATGGATTAATACCTTTCCCAAGGGTATTTGTGCATAAGTGAATGCAATGGATTCAACTGGAATTCGAAGTTTCTCGTTCCGAGCCGATATCCACTGTACCACAACGCACATCCTTCATCCAGTCCTATTACCAAATACAATATTGCATATATGGCTACAACAGTAGAGAACAAAAACAATTACCAAGCTGAAGTAAATGTAGATTTTGACATTCGTAGCACCTGACAAAAGCCAGTGTGTACACATGGCAATAGAGATGAAGACAAGATTTCAAACAATGTACAAAACTAATATAGTGTGCAGTAGAGAGTTGTTTTTTTCCCTACTATGAAAATTTGAATTATCAACCTCATTTTCATATGAAATAAAAGCAACTTTTTCCCACTTCTGAGGGAAAAAAAAAAAAATTCATCATGTCTCAATGGACATAATTAGGCATACAAAACAAAGAAAAAGGAAATATAGAAAAACACAAAAACAATGCTATGAAAGCATTATATCAAAACAAATTTCTGACACACATTTAATCATAATAATTAAATTTATTTACTAAATTTTCTCATTAATATTCACATGGACTTCGTTTTTTTCCTGCATTTCCTTTAACATATCTCTTTGGAACGTGATTGGCAAATGTTTCATGCGAAAAGAGATTTTCTCATTTCCACTAAGTGTGTAGCATTTCTGTCCATCCTTGCCAAGTAAGTGGTACAAAGCACTATTCCTCTGCAATAATTTAGTATAAAACTCAATACCGCCTTCAATAAAATCATTTCCGAGTTCTGAGGCTCTGATCAAAGTCTTCCTGTCTCTCCGACGTTGATAGACATCTGACATGAAACTGTATGTTCCCATAGCTGCTATTCCAAAGGCTCCCAATATACTCATCCGACTAAACAACCTTATACGGGACCTCAGTTGGTAAATTTCTCTTAAAGCATAATAGCCACAATAAGCACCGCCAAAGTTGATCATCACCAGGCCACAATCAAAAGTGATGCTGTTACTTATAACATAGTAAATCTCACGTGCAATTGCAAACTTTTTAGCATTATCACTCAATATTAACGAATCAGCAAATTTTTTTCCTGCTTCAGACTCCCAGTCAATAGATGCATTCTTGAGGGTTAATAGATTCTGATCAATATCAGATGTTTGCTGGTACCTAAAATGAAAAGGTAGTCCAACAATGGCACCAGTTTTTAGATACAAGTTTCCTTTGTGTACCATGTTTTGTCCATAAGCAACAAATGCCTCGAAGCCAGTCTCTTGGTAAGGGTCCATATTGATTTTGTATAGACACTGAAAAATAAAAATAAGAATGATAAAAACAAACAAAAACAGTAACCATTACAAAGGATTTATACATGTATCAACAGATATCTTTCTCTAACAAAGTGATCCTTTGCCAAGAATCAGAGTGTAATATAATCTTAAAAAAAAAGATTTTAGTGTTTATAGATAATGTGTTACTGAAAGATATCTCCTGACCACTGACAATGCTCTTTCTTCCACTTGGAATGTAATGTACAATACACTTACCAGCACATACCAGCTAGTGTGTCTGTCATTGAGCTCAGTGTATGCACTCAGGCTTGCCCCACACCACATCTCGGTGGGGGGGGGGGAGATGAATATAATGTTATACAGGACTGAGTATCTAATCTTGTTTAAAAAAAAAAAAAAATTGCTGTTGCATTTTTACTACCACCTACTAATATTTAAATTGTATACAAATGCACACATTCTAATTACTAAATTTAGAGTTGATGTAGACATCTGACATTTGCTTCTTCCAAATTTATCTTCATATTGCCATATAATATATTTGGATGCCTCTTCTAAAACATGAAACGTTGTTAGAGATTCTGTTTTAAAAAGATAATATATTGACTATTACCTTAAATATTACGTGAGCATCAGATTTTTTTTTTCCTGTTTCTAAAAAGGGGAGGTTATTTTTCTTTACTTTATGTTACATGGAGTTACTTCCCTTACATAAGTAAACTAACTGTTCCCTCCCCTTAATTCAAACTACTTTAGATAAAGCTGATTGAGTTGAGTCAACCAATTTTTTTTTCTTCATTGTAGAACTATTTGAGAAAAAAAAAAACAAAAAAAAACAGTTATTGCATGTGAAAAAATTAGATAACAGAAACATTAGAAGATTAATCAACAGACAGTAGATAAGATTTAAAATTGGCCTTCAAAAATTCAAATGCAAACATGGCTGGAAAGCATGTAGCCAGAAGAACATTCCATCTAGCCATTTTAACTGTGAAATGTTACTTTGTTGTGAGTCTAGTATTGCACTTAAATCTAGAAAGTCTACCTAACACAGCAAAGAACTTATCTGAACAATTATCCTGTAAGAATTTATATAAAAGTCACAGTGAGGCAATTTTATGGCAGTTAGAAAGTGTCCAAAACAAAGATTCCAGTTCAGGACCAATTCTTTTTCGGGTCTATCAAAAATCTCTACATAAATGTTAACGGCCCCAGACCATATCAAAGGGAAGCAGACAATCTCATACACAGCATAAAATAACCACTAAAAAAAAAACACACAAACATTAGAATGTGTTCATTTTTAACTTTGATTTAATTTCACCCCAAGCAAGGCAATACTGCCACACAGAAGGTTACAGTGAGAGGAAAGAGAAAAAAAACAAGAAATCACAGTACAGAGGCTGACTAACAAAGGGTAATAGAGAGATGGCAGTCAAAGAGATAGAAGATGGCAATTGACCTTGCACTTAAACCTTTACAGAGTGTAGCTATCAGAGAAGCAAACATATACAAGGGAGTTCCATAGGCAGGAAGTGCAATAAAATAAATTGAGGGAATAGAAGTGGCAGTTACATTTGCCTATTTTGACAGTGATGAGTAAATTTGTGAGGGCAGGGCACCTGAAAATGAAGCTCATCAGAGCAGAAGCTGTGAAAATATAGAAAAGATGGAGGCAAGCCACATTGACTTTTGTCACAAATAAAACACTTTCCAATTTTGGTTAATACAGGTCAAGTGTGATTTATCCAATAGCTTTTCAGACATGACTTAACAAAAATAGAAAATTTCACAAAGCACTGAGAAAGTTTGTACGTGATGTGCAGCTGTTGCAAGCATCTGCTCAAGGTGGGGGTTCCTCAGCCCATCTACATGGCCTCCATTAGCTCTAGTTTTTGTTAATCATCATAGCAACACCTTCCTTCATGGATTACTTACTAGGTGTTTCATGCTCAGTAAAGATATTCAAAACACATAAATGCAAGACTTTTTGATAAGTAGCAATCATGTTTTGTTTTTTTTATACATGTACAGAAAGTACAAAATGAAATCTTAAATTCACCACTTAATCACATGGATTTTTAACATCATTATCTGTATGTACAGAAAATATATTACATTTTATATAAAACTACTTTCAGGGTCTATGTTATACACATACTTTGAAGGTAGTTTTATAAAAATAAAATGTGTTATGAAATGTAGAAGGATATAGTATTTATAAAAAGGAGTAACTGAGGAATAGAACCCAAGCATAGTTACAAAAACAAAACATACACATCTGAAAAACAAAACATTTTCAATTCCAGGATTCTCAACCTGTATAGCAAATAGATTGCAAACTTCCTAAATAGACTGGTTCACTTATTAAACATATTGGGAAAATTTCTCAAACATAATTTTCTGTATATTACCATTACTAACACATTTTTTAAGGCCTCACATCTGTTAAATTTTAATATTTTTATAAGATGGATCATGTTCATATTATAAATACAGTTACAAATTGATCTTTGCCCCTTTTACAAAGTTAGAGAGTTGTTTTTACAGAAAAATTTCTTTTAAATAAAGAATATTTCTATATATTTTTAATTTAGTATAATTAAGCTCACTTATTTTTTTATGTTGTCTAGTCAATTTACTTTTAGCCTTTTCCAAACTGAATTACCTTCTGCAAAACTGTTCAAACATTTTAATCTCATAAGCCATTGTAAGAGGATTGACGGAAAGAAATTCAGTAGAACATTATTATGCTTTTACAAAAAAAAAAAATTGCTACTTAAATTATCATGAAAAATAAGCAGATATAGATATATACTTATTTTAAGATGAACAATTATCTACCAATGTTGATGAATGCACTTCTGAAAAAAAAAAACTCAAAACATTTCCTAATACCAATTATGAAAGCTGAGTTTCCAACTTGACATTTTTTAAATGTTCATTGCCATGCTAGCATGGGTTAAACATGGGGTTTTCTTAGTTAAATTATGGTGCCATCATCATGAAATATCAGAACAAGTTTTACAGCTGTATACCCTTAGAAACACCAACCAGTTTAGTAGACTGGAAACTCCGTGTTTTTTTTAAGGAAGATGGCCTATCAAGGTTAAAGAGTTCAGCCTACCCTTTTCTACAGAGTAGGTACAAAGGTTTTTTTTTTATCAGAGATTTCCTTCACCTAGACAAGTTGTCATGTTAAGTTATATATTCTTACCCAGCCTCCCCCCCCAAAAGAAATTGTACGCTATTTTTCAGATACTATGTACAAAAACTATTCTCCTTAGAATTTTTGCCTATTTCCACCCCGCCTCTCAACAAGAACAGTAGTCTAATTAATACCAAAGATTGGCTTGCGTGGCAATTGTGAAACATTTCCAGATTCTGCAAAGAAAGGCTAAGATCCAAAATAAGGCAAACAAAGGTGAAAAAACTTTTTTCTCAAATGACATTTGCCCATTTAATATTTGCCAAAAATTAAAATTACCTTACCTGCAGTACACATGTCAAGATATGAGACATTTATTAATACCAATTAAGTTCTTAGTTGCATTTCACACAATCAGGATGAACCAACTTGAAAGTGACAGGCTTTTAGTAATATGCTGAAAGTGTAGGTTATTATAGTAACTTGCAGTGAAATTTTACAATAAATTACTAATAATTGTTTAAAAATAATTTGAGCAACATTATGAATGGCAGCGGGGGGGGGGGGTATTCAGTAAAATATCAAAGCTCTTAATCACTAATTATTACATGCATAGTAACATCCCAAAATATCGCAAGAAGTATATAATGAATATATTAAAACAAATATATTGATTCCTTCGTCTATTTACATTATTTATTGCCATATTCACAACATTTTGCTTCTTCAGATGATTGGAATTTCAAACTGAACCCTTTATTTCTATCACGGAGGTAGATTGTTATGCTTCAATGAGTCGAGTTAAAATGTTTCTTTTTTTGCTTTTCGTTTAGCACTGCTGTAGCCAGGTATTGAACTCACAACTCTTTGGGTCAAGTCACCAAATCCAACCACCACTTTTATCCACTGAGCCATGTGTAAGAGAAGAAACTTTATGCATAAAACTTGTAGGGAATATGGAATTAAAAGTATTCTCTTCACATGGAATTGTGAAATCTAAATTTTGATAAATAGGAAAAGGATTGACGCCATACTTAAAGGAAAAAAAAAAAAATGAACCAAATTTTGCGATCCAATGTTAAATTAATTTTCTAACCAATGAAAGGAAGCAATTTTCAAAACTGAGAGAGAAATTAACAAGCTGATATGAAAAAGTCTTTTTGCTATAAAAGAAAGAAAGTCAAATCACTCAGAGATGAAAGCAGCAATATCATACACTGGCAAGATGTAACAAAGAATCTTCAAGCCACTGACCTGGACATAAGGTCCTGTCACACATTCATTTTCCTTCTTCACCATTTTCACAGTCAACAAAGACAACCACAACAACAAGATACATCAACTGACTCCTAAAAACATCCGATAAGTACAACTTTCCTTAATTATTCATGGCCAGTAAAAAGGAAGGTAAAGCAATAAAAAAAAAAAAGGGACACAGACTTTAACACATTCTGCTTCTTGCAACTACAATCTCTGGATTCACTAACTCCTTACTACACTTCCTCATTGACCTTTTAACTCCTACAAATAGATGATAGAATTCTATTAATAGAACAGGATAATTTAAACATGCAAGCAAAATACTTTTATTCATTCCAGCCTTTAACCTTCAGATGAGTTGTAGGAAGTTCAGTTATGTTTGACACAAGGTCAATTAAAACATTTAACCTTCTCCCTACTTCAGTTACATCTAGCCATTTCAACTGCAAAAAGATGAAACCTACCTGCCAATCTAGTTAGTCAAATGCCATACAAGATACATACTTGAACGATCAAATTTCTTTCTTTATTTCTGACTAGGCTGAAAATTTTTCCCACATTAGGTTGCCATCTTTTACTGTAGTAGACTGATTATCAACCAAGTCTATAGGACACTGTCTGTGCTGCTATTAAATCCAAAGCTGCTGAAGAAGGGATTATAAATTCATACCTTTCTCAAGAGTATTTGCACAAAAAAAAAAAAAAAAAAAGTACGAATCCATCATTTCTTCCCCCAATCTGGGTATTTATCAGAAACCACCCCCACTGAGGCCAGATGTGACACAAGGGTTTTTTTTGGGTTTTTTTTTTTTTTTTTACACCCGGTAATTCCAAGCCCTTAAGCTCAGGAAAAAAAAATTCCATAAGAACTTGCCTAAGGCAGGGTCAGGCTCTTATTTACTTTCCCCAGCATAGCCTTGTCTGGGTTCCTCTCTACACAAAGAGTTCGACAAGGTTAGTTTTGAGTGAAATTGTCAACTATTATCAAGAATTTGAATGCAGTACCAGATTGGATGATGTGTGAAAAACAAGATCTCCCAAAGCAGACTAAGATTTATCTGGAAAATATATTTCTGCAACACACTTGCTATGTACAATTTTTTTTTAGTTTTATGAAGATTAAAATTAAATTACTATGATATAAAAAAAAAAAAAAGTTTCAGAATTCACTATCTTTCCAAATCACTGTATGCAAATTCCAATTAAGCTTTCTAAGTTTTTAATTCAAAACCAAAAATAAAGTCAAGAGGAACAATAAAATTAGCTTCCAAGATAAACACCTTTGCAGTCTATGGTTATTGATAGAGGAAATTTTTGCTAAGCACCCTGCTTCGACTATGAGGTGACCCATTTTTTAATACAAATCAGAAACAAAATCCTTCATCACAACTTTTGGGTTCTTGTTTGTATTGACAATCCTAGAGATTTTTTTACTATTAGAACTCTTCCAGGAAGTGGCTAAAAATCTTTGACTGTACAGTAAGCCTTAAAAAAAAAATATCAAGACAATTTGGATTCATAAACCTGCTTAGCTGCTGTTTGTTAACTTTCTTCAATTGCAAACATTTAAAAAGTATTTTAAATACAGTCAACTCACTTTTGATAACTAGATTGAAATTAACAAATATATACAAGTTTTTAAAGGATTTTCTGAAATAGATATATACGAATACATACAAACTACGAGCATCTCATTCATACACATATGTAGTCATCATAACATCAACTAACCCAGCCCAATGAAGTCCTAAAAAAATGAAATGCATCCCATGTAAACTGTTCCATTTTCTCTTACAATTTCCTCAATAATGTTGTCATATATATATATATATAGAGAGAGAGAGAGAGCACAACATCTGTTTCAATATTGGAAAAATGAGTTATTGCTCTAAATGAAATTGATTGTACTGTACAGATAATTTTGTATATGTACAAAACAATATTGCATGGTGACTTAATTTCACATAACCATGTGTTACAAATTCCTACTACACTACCTACAATCATACTACTAAGTACAAAGATTAAACAACCCATATGTTATATATATATATATATATATATATATATATATATACCTATGAACATTAATATGTATGTTCCAATTTTCATAAATATGTTGGATGCTACTGTAAGGGGGTGAAATATTGCTGTCTAGCAGTTCACCACTAGCAGTGGTTATCTACTTCAACAAAATACATTGCTATTTCATCATGCAGCTCACAAGTAATCATTATATTTTCAAACCTATTTTAATTATTTTTTTTATTCAATAACCTTTTTAAGTTACAACACCATAATATGAAACTACTAAAGCTTATTTCAAATAAACTTTAGAACTAGAACATGTTTGCATGAAATACAGAGGAACTTCAGTTTAAAAATTTTATCTGTTCCTTAAGGTTGTTGGTGACCATCAATGTTTAAAAACCAAAACTATTTTCCTTAGAGAAATCAATGAAAAAATTGATTGAAACATGAAAGAAACAATACCAGTAAAATAAAGATGAAACTTAGTTTAATTTTCTTGTACCCATACAGAGGAGAATTTATGGCCCAAGTGGAAGGTGAAGGGAAAAAGTATTTTTTTTCTTGGAAGGAAACTCCACTTTTAAACAATAACAAAATTATCAGGTAATTGTCTTTCTGAAGTTTCTTCTCTTTCCCTATTCTGTCTCTTACCACCACTCAACTTTGCTTGAGCCTGGCTGGACTTCTGCTTCACTTCCCTAAAGTGATGTTGAAGGAGAGTCCCCTTTCTTAAAAAAAAAAAGCATCAGGTAACAATCATTCTGTGGTTTCTTCTCTTTCCCTATTCTGTCTCTTACCACCACTCAACTTTGCTTGAGCCTGGCTGGACTTCTGCTTCACTTCCCTAAAGTGATGTTGAAGGAGAGTCCCCTTTCTTAAAAAAAAGCATCAGGTAACAATCATTCTGTGGTTTCTTTTCTGTCTCTGAGCCCCACTTGTTGTGGATGTGTGTTGTGGTACAGTGGATATTGGCTCAGGGCACCAAGTTTGAATTCCTGTTGAATTCTATGCATTCACTTATGCACAAATACCCTTGGGAAAGGGTATTAATCCATCTCTTCCCTCCAGTTATGGATTAAATAATAGGACAAATTGGGTTCTATAATCTTGGCTGGCAACCTGTCTACCACAGAAAGCAATGGCAACCTACTGCGGGATAATCTTCTGCCCAGTCAGTTATGTCTCCTTCAAGACATGCATGTATCACATACAGCACTTAACTGAGCCCCACTTGACTCATACAGACACCCAGAGAATCTCAAGCAGTCTAAAAATTTGTCAGAGATTTGTTTTTGTTTCAAAATTTTTCTAAAAGTGAGATATCGCATTGTTATTAAAACTATTTATGCTGCAGCTTGCTACTGCTTTATCAGGGTGATATTGTTCCATGAAACTTTGCTCATCAGAGAACTAGGAACGTCCTCCCTTCCTACCTCTTACTCTGAGGACATTTCCTCCACAATTGTCTTTTGCTGTTCTGGTTCTTCTGTACTGAGCTTATTGTTGTGGTCCTGCACATCTGCATTGTTACCTTCCAACCCTAGCAACAATATCATCGACAACAGCTAAATCCTCAATGTTTCTACCTACAACACAATTCGGCCAAAATTTCTTTTTTAATCATATCACCCCGAGCAAGGCGGTAACGCCACTGGTGTGCAGGAGGCTACATAAGAGTGAAAAGATTGGAAAAGAGAAAACCAGAAACCACATCCTAAACAGGGAACAAGGGATGAGCCTCTTCACCTGTTCAATAGACATGGGTGGAGTGTGAACCGGGCAATAGTTTAGTCTATCTACTCCAATTGAAAAAAAAGGAGTGAAAAGATTGGAAAAGAGAAAACCAGAAACCACATCGTAACCTGGGTATTAAAACAGTGTTGCACCATGCATGGCAGAATAATCGCTCATTCAGTTATTTAAGTGCCATCACGTGATACACGCTCGGGCGATCATGTCACTTTTGAGACATGACTGACAAGGCAGAAGATTTTCCTGCAGTTGGAGCTAAAGTAGGGGATCTGTTTTGAGTGGATAATTTTCAAGCATATATATATATATGTGTATGTGAGATGTCTGTAGACTCATTAGATAAGTATGACCATCACTTCTTCTATGTGCCCTGTCCCTTCAGGACGTAGGCGATCATGGATCTCCATGTCTCCCTATCCCTTGTGGCTCTTAGTATGTTTGCACCTGTTGCTCCTGGCAACCCCTGTTCCGTCATCCACCTGATCAGACCCTGCAAATATGTTATCCGCTGCCTTCCTCTGTCTCTCCTTCCTTCTATCTGTCCAGTCAGTATCAGGTTCTCCAGGCTTTCCTTCCTCATTCCATGTCCCAGGAACTTCAGTTATCTCTTCCTGATGCTCAGCATCAATTTCCTTTTTGTGGCCATTCTTTCTAACACCTTGTCGTTGCTTGTATGCTCAGTCCACGATATCCGTAGCATCCTTCTGTAGAACCACATTTCGGCCGCTTCCAGTTTTGTCCTCATTTTCGATGATATTGTCCAGCATTCACAGCCGTATTGAAGAACAGACATCACGTAGCAGTCTAGCACTCTTTTCTTCGTTTCTATTGAGATTTTCCTGTATGTTAGTATTTTGCTCAAACATGCATTAATAGTCATGAGACTGACAATAACTCTTGCATAGATGGTAAATGTAGGCCATTGTTAGGGATTTTGTGTCTCTTGGGTTCACTGGTTATGGATTTTCAAGTGCCTGATCACTCCACACAAATAGTTGGCCAAAGTCCCCCTCATTCTGTCATTAGACATTTAATTTTAACTAAATCCATTCAAAAATGGTTTTTACTAAACTGTAACAGCTGTCATATTAAATACCTTTTCACGATTATTAAATTAGCTATTTTTTATGCTTATTCTAATACAATAAAAAGAGGAATTTTTATGCTTATTTTAATACTATAGAAAGAGAAAACTAAAATTTTTAGTACATTCTGCTCAAAGATATTCTGTTGGCATTGAGTTCTTACCATTTCCAGTAGTTTTTTGGTATTATCGTCCAATGGTTGCGGTTCTGTCCCATTATAAAACTGTAAAAATTCTTTATATTTGTAGAGCCCAATTGTTTGCGGAAGTGCTTTGATCAATGTACCTGCAGCCAGAACAGCTGTGGCTAATACTTGACCTTTGTCCATGGCTTAGGTTTCAAACTGTTTTCTCTCAAGTCAGCAACTGAAAAAGAAAGAAGCAACATTTTCTATGCATGAAAGCAATTTAAAAGTGGTACAAAATTCTTAACCTGCAAACAATATTGATAATTTCTTGCTTTAAGTAAATTATTTTCAGATTGTAAAAACTTTCTGAAGATAAAGATTTTAATCATACTAATTAATCTATATATGGAGAGAGAGAAAAGTTGGATTATAATTTTTCCAAGGGTTAAATTCTCAGTAAAATCATTGTAAAGATGCATCAACACAGAAAACAACTTTTCAATACTTAGTAAATTTTATGCATAATGAATGGAACTTGAATCCTGGCAAATCATTGCAATTATATAAGGTGTCTGATCAAAGATTCTTTAAGATTCAGGTTGCCTTTTAAGAGGTAGGAGATCAAAAAGTAAGTATCCCAAACTAAAATTTTATTTTTAATATAAAACTTAATACAGTCCCAGAGAGCTTGACAAAATCTATAAAATAAGAAAAGACCAAATTTATGTTGGTAGTTCAATTAACAAAACAAAAAAAATAAAAAGACTATTCAAACTTTGTCAAAAGTAATTTTTTTTTTTTCATTTTTTTAAAATGTGCATCCTAAAATTGATACAAATTATCTTGTACATATTCTTAGATTTAAAAAAAAGAAAAATACTAATGATGCAATGAATATTTTTTTTACATCAGACAAGACTAAACATTGGAAAAAATTATGTCCTGAAAAAAGATACAGAAGAGCAATTCTAATTGCTCTTATCAGTTTCATTTCAACACCAAATGTCTTGTAACTTCTTCCTAGGATAGCACAAGAGAGATGAAGCTAAATTTTTACTAGAACATCAATAAAGAGCAAACAAAAACTATTTATACCATGTGCTTAGAGTCATATCACGTTGAATACAATGGTTCTTGCTCGATCACTGAAGTTAAGCAACATTGAGCCTAGTCAGTACTTAGATGGGTAACCACTTGGGAATATTAGGTGCTGTAAGCGTTTATTGACGGATGTGCATGGTGGTGCAATGGATGTCGGCTCAGAAAGAGAAATCGGTGAGCCGAGTTCTAATTCCAGTTGAACATCCTGCATTCACTTACACACTCGTACACTTGAGAAAGGTATTAATCCATCCCTTCCCTCCAATTATGGGTTAAATAACAGGGCAGGACTTTGGACCCTACCCTTAAACAAATCCCAATGAAACTTTCTCCATCGGGGAGAAAGCCGGCTCAACCCCAACCAGGGTGAATGTGGCTTGGATTTACACCATGTCAAAACCCAGAATACATTTTGACAGTAACACAAAAACTAATTCCAACAGTAAATATTTATCTTGTAAATTCTTACTAGGATTAATAGTACAGAGACAAAGCTAAATTTCCAGTTGTGTGTGTGTTATATATATATATATATATATATATATATATATTTATTTATTTATTACTAATCCATATACAAGCCTTTTTCACTGTATCACAGCTCATCAGTGTGGATAGACATTCACCTGCTTCTGGCCGGGATCAAAACTCGACCGATTTGGTGTTAGTTGGAGTCACTAACCCCTAAACCATAGGTGCATGGCATCAGAGAAGGGAAATTTTAGCGTGTTATATACAAGCGGTGTATACCCATGCCAGTCACTGAAAGAACTCAATTCATTGCTGAAGAGTAATGGTTGAAGTGGGAACTGTTTTTAAAATTTTCCTCTCTAAAGAACTCAATTGTAATGAGAGCATTATAAAATATGCATTTTCACAGGAAGACAAAAACTGGTCAAGATTATTGTTTTGGCACCCTTCTACAAGGAATGGACTCTTCCTCTTATGAAAGCAGTTAACAACAGCTACTACACAGGTAATAAGCAACATAATAATACCTTTGGACTTATTTCTAGTTACTTATTATTCACACTTACTTTGAATATCTTGTTTCTTATTATACTAATACACTGTTTTAAACCTACCTACTTTGTTCCATATCTTACTTCCAGCACAAACCAGTCACTATAACTTTGTTGTGGATCTTCATCCCCAATTTGCAGAGAAGTATTGGCCACAACTTCACAACAATTATACTATCCATACTCTCCTGAACTGGCCATTAAAAAACAAAAAAAAATAATTTATCCATTGGGGTAAATGTATGAAACTTTAATTTTGAGATGAGGAATTTGACAAAACAGTTCTTTTTCTATCCAACTTTAAAACAGCACCATCTCACATTCACAGGTTAATATTTGATTTTTCTTCTTTGGTAAGAAAATCAAGAAAGCTTAAATGCAAAGATTAAACATAACTAAATCAGTAAACCTCTGCTAAGACTAAGGCACACATATTTGGGCTGGACTTCCAAGTTTTTCACTACTCTGCAACACAGACTTGCCATGCCATGTATACAAAGTTAGTTCATCCTCATTCTCTTGTTAAAAGACAAATGAGGAGCCATTCTGTCAAAAAGTGTCTGACTGTCACTGACAATTCCCCCCACCCCCACTCCAGAAAAAAAGATTTGGTCCACTTATAGAGCTTAAGGATATATATTGAATGGTATCTATTTTACCTATCAAGGTCAAAAGGTTCCTGAGATATGACCCTTTGACTATTTTCAAATTTCAGTTTTTTAAGTTTAAAATATCATTATCTCAGTGCTTTTTTTTTACCTACAAAGCTACATTAGTACTATTTTAAAGTCCTTGGATAGATCAAAGGTCATATAATTTTATTTACCGTGACCTTTAACAGTTGACCATTAATTTCGCAAAAAGCATAAATATTTTTCTTTTTTGAATTTGTCTGTTTACTGACAAGATATAAAAAAAAAAACACCAACATTTTCATATCTCCCATTATGGTCAAGTTATATGTCTTTAGAAAGCTTGCTGGTTAATATTTACAAAAATCATTCTGTTGATTTTATGATCATAGTTTATATTTTCTACTGAATTGGTTAACATTTAAACACAAATAAAACAACCTTATTTTTGGTTTTGTTTACATTTTTATTATACAATAAAGAGACTTTTACATGAAAAAGTGACATTAATTCAAGATATTTATTTAAAACATCCTCTTTTCCAATCTTTTCACTCTTTTCTTTATTTTTTTTCAATTGGAGTAGAAAGACTAAACTATCGCCCGGTTCACACTCCACCCACATTTATTGAACAGGTTCATCCCTTGTTTCCTGTTTAGGATGCAGTTTCCGGTTTTCTCTTTTCCATTCTTTTTACCCTTACGTAGTCCCCTGCACATCAGTGGCATTATCGCCTTGCTTGGGATGATAGGATTTAAAAAAAAAAAAAAAGTATTTTGATTGTCACTTTTTGTTATCAATTTAAAAAGCTTTCACCATAACCTTTGATTTCTCAAATTATATATATATATATATATATATATATATATTTTATTTTTGTTTAAAGGCCAAATAAAATATCAGGTTTTAGATCTATCCAAGTACTTTAAAGTAGTATATAATTTAGCTTTGTAGGTGAGAAAACAACTGAGATATTGATATTGCATTTAAATTTTTTTATTGTAACTATTTTCCAATAGAAAGTGGTGGGAGAAAAAAATTTTTTTTTTTTTTTTTTTTTTTTTTTTAAGTCTGCCATAAAAAGTACTCAACAGTACCAGAGTGATAGGAGACATGAAACTGGAAGCCATGTCGGGTCAGCTGTATGCTGATTTTTTATTCTTAGGGAAGAAAATCAAGAAGACTTGAATATAAAGATTAAACATAAGTAAATCAGTAACCCTCTGTTGAGACGAAGGCACACATATTTGTGCTGGACAAATCAATCTTTGTCTAACAAAAATTTTCACACAATGTCTTCATATTTTCAGATATCAGGTGTAGACTCAACCACAAACAGTTAACTTGGTCTCCTTTAATTGATACTCATAAGAAAAATCAACAGAAAACACCAAATTGACATGTTTTGTTAGAGAGGATGGAAACAAGGATAAAACTCATAATTAACATAAGGAAGAGACAGATGAGGTTTCTGGGACATGTAGTGAGGAAGGAGGGCCTAGAGAATTTAATGCTCACAGGACAGACAGCGGGAAAGAAAGGCCTACCAAGTAGGTCTCACACCGCTTTCCCCTATCTGAGCAAATGGATGGCAGAGCAGGTTTTGAAAAGATACCAAGAGGAAGAATTTTGAGAGCAACAAGAGACAGAGCCGAGTGGAAGTCCATGATCACCTACTTCCTAAAGGAACAAGGCAGAAGAAGAAGAATGACATCACAGCTATTGTACACTCCGGCCTTCTTCAAGTGCTAGGAATTTTGAACTGAACCCTTTATTTCTTCAAAGACGCATGGTCCAGTGGATATAGGCATGGTTAATGCCAGTGACTTGACTCAAAGAGTTTTGAATTCAATGACTGGCTACAGCAGTGGCAAACATAATTAAAAAGTTGAGTGAAAGGGAGATAACTACATGGCACTGCACATGGAACGAGATCAAAATAAAGGGTTCAGTCTGAAAGTCCAAGCACCTGATGAAGGCCAGAGAACATAACAGCCAAAACATAAAAATTTCAATAAAGATGAGAGCAACACTTCAAATAATGTAAATACTACCTCATCTCAAAAGTATAGACAAAAAATAAGGTGAGGTGATGTTTTGCAGGTGAGATTTTTGGTAGTGAAATGAGGGATCCATGGCAAGTTCCAGATGATATAAGATTTTCAACTTGTTAATTTTTCTTGAAGGGATGCATGGAGCTATTGTTAAAGAAGGATCCAAACACTTTCAGAAATATGATTTTCATATACAACAATACACTTTACACTTGAAAAAAAAACAAAAAAAAAAAAACTAATCAGTAACTTAATAAAAAAAAATGCATTTGAAAGAAACTAATTTCAAATGACCAGCTTGTTCATTCAACCATAACCAACAGAAAAGTTGCGGCACATCTTGAAGAGGCAGATTAACATTAGGGAATAACAATTTCCCAGCAAAGATTAACTTTGGAATGTCATTATGTTTGCTATGCAGGCTTGATTCATATGAATAAATAAAACACTCGCAAAATCAATAGACTTACTTCTAAAACTAGATTCAGAGCATGAAGCACATGTTTCACATGAATTATCTTTGCTTTTAATTTTTTTTGTTGAAAAGAAAGTATTACTGTAATGAAAACATTACTTCTGTAAATTTTACTCATTCTGTAATTATAGTTTTCCATTGTAACAATGTGAAACTTATAAAAATTCATAAAACCATTACCACATTGTAAGAATGAGTAGTCTACTATGAATTATGCATATGACATAAAATAACCTGTAGAACAGTTTTGTTTGTTTGTTTCAAGATTTAACGACCTATCAATCCTTATGGGATCATTTAAGGTCATAACAAATGATTTTGGGTAAGGTTATATTATTTTTACAGAATTTTAGAAAATGTCTTGCTTTTTAAACTTTTCCATTGCTTTCAAGTTACATAACTTTTTAAATTTTTTTCCCTGGTGAGGGTCAGATCTATTTTTGATCTTCGGATCTTTACTTAGATTATATTTTGTTGTATAGTTTGATCTTTTTGAGGAAGGTTAAAATAGTATTAGAGTTTATTTTTTCAAAAAGATCTTTCAGGTTGTTTAACCTGCAGCACAGAAGAGCAAATATATTTTCATAATCACTTCATTTTCTTTCTAAATTTCTAATTTGATATTTATATTGCTATACTTATAATTTCAAAATTTTATGCATCTTACATAAAATAACCAGTACATTAATAACAGAAATATTTCCAAAATTTTTCTCAGTACTAAGATAATAGATGAAAGGATTTAGTAGATAATATCGGTCAGTTAAGTGCCATACATGATACACACTAGGGCAACCATGTCTTTTGATCTATGACCAATTAGGCAGATTTTCCTACAGTAGGTTGCCATTTCTTTCTGTGATAGACTCGTTGCTAATCAAAGCTATAGAACCCAATTTGTCCTGCCGAAAGGGAGAAGAGACAGATTAATACCTTTCCCAATGGCATTTGTGCATAAGTGAATGCAACAAATTCAACTGAAATTCAAGCTTGGCTCTCCAATTTCTCATTCTGAGCAGATATTGGAGTAGATAGACTAAACTATCGCCCGGTTCACACTCCACCCACATCTATTGAACAGGTGAAGAGGCCCATCCCTTGTTTCCTGTTTAGGATGCGGTTTCCAGTTTTCTCTTTTCCAATCTCTTCAATCTTATGTAGCCCCCTGCACATCAGTGGCGTTACTGCCTTGCTCGGGGTGATATGATTAAAAAAAGGAAAAGAAAAAGATATCCATTGCACCACAATGCGCCTCAAAAAATCTCATGCACTAGGTTCCAGAAATAGACAAAGAAAATCCTGAAAGAATATAATAGAATAAAAAATATAGTAGAATAGAACATAAAGAAGTGCTCATTAATGCAATGGCAGAGTCTTTACATTTTTCATGCAATAATCTGGCATATACATTACTGATCATGACAGCCAGTTTCATGTGTGCTATTATATCTAGTCAACAGGCATTTATACTTCACTTGGCTAAACAATGGTATTGCAATAAAAGATGATGATGTACTCACAAACTAAAATCCAAATGAGAAAAGACCCTACAACAGAGATTAGAAGAGAAAAAAATGCTTGCCTAAAACACCAGAATAAATTTATAACTGTGCCATAAAAAGTAGTTGATAGCACAGGAACAATAATGAGCATTGAGCATGAAACTTGCAGTTCTCTCTGGTCATGTTTATGCCAGTTTACTGTAATGAAACATAAAAATCAATCTTTGTCAAACAATAAAATTTCTAGGCATTGTTGTTATGTGGACATTTTTAAGATGTCAGGTTTAAACTAAAATGATTAAACATGTTTGATAGGTAACTCAGTCTCCTTTTGTTTATGTTCTAAACATAAAGAAAAATTGGCTAATCAGAGGTAGAAGTGTACATCTATGTACATATGTGCTTCAATAATATTGTCTTTTGTTTGTTTTTTTAGATAGCCACAGTCCAAAAGAGACACAGACTAAAAACATCACAGATTGACTCAAGCATTGTGAGTGAAATTGCATTGAAACATTGTAATAGCACAAAATCAGAAATCATCAAGACCAACAAACTGGCACTTTTTAAGCTGTTGATCATAACAAATGATGCACTCTCTTTCAGGTCTACTCAGCATAGTTACAGGTAGTCTGTATGTGTTGGACACAAATTTGTCTGAGCAGGTGTGCAACAGGGATTGGTTAACAGCCATAGCTGACAAGTGTGCATAGAAGCCAGTTATAAGATATATTTTAGATAAAGAAAAAAAAATTAGCAAATATTGGAGGTTTGTTTTTTGTGGCTTTTTTCTTCTTTTAAGAGGTGTTAAAGAAACTAGAAGAACGGTGTGTCATATATATCAATCAAACATCTGTTTCACGACGAGATTAATGAAAACTTCTCAGCCTGATCAAGAAGAATGAACTAAACTGTATACCTAAATAAAAAGGTTCTGTGATACCGAAAAAAGCATTGTTACATTTTCTCTTTTGGTTCTGAGTGTCAAAGATAAAGAAGAAAAAGGAAGAGAGAGAGAGTGAGTTTAAGGAGACAAGAAAATGAAAAAGAAGAAATAACTATAACATTTGACATATGTACATACTAGTAGTATAGCCCGGCGTTGCTCGGGTGTAATGAAAGCTTTAAAACTAATCCATGGTCCTGGAGCTCAGACTCTTTGGACGTTGACACGAAAGACTAAAAAGCAATAGTTATTTCCAGTTTAAGTGAAACTGGAGACTGAAAGAAAAATGAATGGATGTAAGTCAAATTTTCATTTCCTGGTATCGATATCAAATAAGTTTTTTCATCATAAACTGAATTTTGAAGGCTAAATAAGTCCTCTGAGTAAATGGTATCATGGCTGAGATAAAGAACTACAATTATACTTAGAGCCAAACCTGAATCAAAAACTAAAATAAAAGGGCTGAAAAAAAAAAAAAAAAAAAATACAGGCAGATAGACACACACTAACATCTTGCCCTTTTATATATATATATATATATATATATATATATATATATATATATTATCAATTTTCTGCACTATTGTAAGAACTGCAACCTTGAAACTTCTGAAGATCATTTATGTTTTTGTCTATGAGTGTATCAAATTTGATTAAATCGGACCACTTCTTCTATAACCTGATTTTTTCAATTATCGATATTTATCGGGGGGTACCTCAACACAAAACCTAGCTAAGAACACTCACAGGCACTTATAGTACAACTGTGTAAATTTTCAAGAAAATCGGTTCAGCCGTTTCGGAGTCGATAGGTAACATACAGATACAGATACACACACAAAGTTCCATTTGTAAATAAGTTTAGATTAGATTTAGATACACAAGCACAAATATTGAGATGAAAGAAAATTCAACCTAATGCTAATAAGAAAATCCCAGCTGGTGCATAAATTACAAACTTTGTGTAAAAAAGACACCGTCTGTAGGGTGGATTGAACCACTACAAAAAAAAAAAAAAAAATGTTACTACAGAATTCTAGGTACTGAATATAACATCAATCAGCCAAGTTAAAGATTTCATTTGTATTAACCATATTATATATTTCTTAATACTTAAAACATTGTGTTGATTAATCTTCTACAATATCAAACTTACAAAAAGGATAGCATTAATCTATATCATTCAAAACTAAAAAAAAATATTAAAAGCCAAATGTATCAAAAAGACATTAAAAACATGAATTCATTTTTAAACAATCCAAACTTGAAAGAAGCTGCCTACAAACACAAAATTATCCAATTTATCAAGCCAATAAATCTAATATTTTCTTGGTATTAAATAAAGATGAATACTAAAAAAGCTACTATTAATATATGATGCAACAAGATGCAAAATATTACACAAAAACAACTTCCTATCTGAACACACATGTTAACCAACTAATAATTATGAATGGCACTGAAATCAGTTAAAACTTATTAAAATGAATATAATCCTGGTTATATATACAGGAAGGTTAAAAACCATAAATTAGCCAAGAGACAAACAATCAAACTCCAAACTACCACCAGTCATGAGGGACAGATGTTCCCTCAAGTAGGAACCACTCCTTGAGAGAATATTGGGCCTCAAACTCACATATAACCTCAAGTTAAACTCTCACATACCATCCATTGCTAGAGATGAAGATGAAAGGGGTCAGAAAATCTTTACCACTCTAGTAAGTACCTGTCTCCTCATGCTATCCTTTTTTTTTTTAAGAGCAAGATCAAACCCCAAATAGAGTACTGTTGTGGTATTTCAGCATGAGCTGCATATTTCTCACTTTGATAGAGTTCAAAAGAATCTCAGTCCTATGGGTGACAAATTATTTTCCAACCTCTAACAAGGGTTGGAGATGCGGTGAGTATCTCACTGCTCTCTCACAACTTCCATGGAAAGTGCTCAGATGAACTACATTACTTAGTTCTGCTAGTCTTAACCTTCAGGGTCAGCACTGGCCTTGCTATTTACATTCTTTTTTTAATCATATCACCCCGGGCAAGGCGGTAAGGCCACTGGTGTGCAGGGAGCTACGTAAGATGTGGGTGGAGTGTGAACTGGGCGATAGTTCAGTCTATCTACTCCAATTGAAAAAAAATAAGGAAAAGTGAAAAGATTGGAAAAGAGAAAGCCGGAAACCACATCCTAAACAGGGAACAAGGGATGAGCCTCTACGCCTGTTCAATAGACGTGGGTGGAGTGTGAACCGGGCGATAGTTCAGTCTGTCTACTCCAATTGAAAAAAAGTGCAATACGCGAAACACGCTTGGGTGATCATGTCCCGAAAAAGACATGACTGACTGGGCAGAAGATTATCCCGCAGTAGGTTGCCATTGCTTTCTGCGGTAGATTGGTTGCCAGTCAAGGCTATAGAACCCAATCTGTCCTGTTATTTAACCCATAACTGGAAGGATTAATACCTTTCGCAAGGGTATTTGCGCGTAAGTGAATGCAATGAATTCAACTGGAATTTGAACTCGGCTCTCTGATTTCTCGTTCCGAGCCGATATCCACTGCACCACAACGCACATTCCCAAGGGTATTTGTGCATTAGTGAAAGATTGGGATTCAAACTCACTTCTTCAATTTCTCATTCCAAGCTGAAATCCATTGCACTACAATGCACGTCCTTGTGCATCAATTGTGTAATCAAACAAAATGCTCATGTGTAGGGCACGTTTTTAGCTGAACACAAACATTATTTTTTTAAATCTGTGTTGTGATTTTAGCTTTCAAGGAGAACTTGGCAGGACATACAAATTCTGATCTGACAAATTTTTTTTTTTTTTTTTTAATCATTTCACCCCGAGCAAGGCGTAAATGCCACTGATGTGCCGGGGGGCTACATAACTGAAAGAAAATTAATTAGAGGAGGGAGAAGAGGATTATAAGCCAATTAGAAAGAAGCAATAGAAAGATGAAAATGCAGGTGTGATGACAGTTGCAAGGGGGGAGAGAAAGGGAAGGATATACAGGGTGGAGGAAGGGCTAGAGTCAAGTGGTTAGTAGATGAGTATTGACATTGCATTTAAATTTCTGGAGGTTGTAGCCATCAGGAAAGCAAGAATATGGGAGCGAGTTCCACAGGCGGGAAGTGCGAGAATTGTAGCAAACTACTCACATTCCTTACGTATTTCATTGTAGAAAAAAGTTATTCAAGTGAAACTAACTGAGCACCAAACGACTTCTCTGTAGAACAAACTCCCAAGAGGATATTTCCCTGAACACTACAATCTTAAGTTATTAAAGTTTAGATGCAACTGTGTTTGACTAATAGTTTCTTTTCTTGTACTTCTCACCTGTGGAACTCTCTTCAGATTTCTTGCTTCCCAGCCACCTACAATCAGCAAAAATTTACATGAAACACCAATTGTTATCTTATGTCTTCCTGAAATTACTTTCTTAGCATTGTTTAGGTGTCTAACAATGCTGAAATTATGGAGAACCTAGTGGTGATTGAACTTACTAATCAGTTACAAATGAATTAGCAAAACAAGCTTCATAACCATTACACCATGTTGAATTACCTAATGTGGCTATTTATGTGATAGTTCAAAATTCTTTCAAATGGACATCCTCTGTTCTTATACTGTCTTTTCTCCTCACTAAAGTCTTTTCATTCTTTCATTTGTCCTAATGGTATTATAAAAATAAAAAAAAATAATGATCAACCAACTACTTGTTAACAATTATACTACGAAGTTCTTGTGTAATTTTGGATTATTTTTAATAATTAGATAAAAAGTTTGAAACATTAAATTAATAGAATTTTAGTTATATGATTTTTTTTTTTTTTTTAAATATAGCCCCTGTCCCTGCATAACAGATAATTGCTATCTAGATTCTTTTACTTTGTTAACAGAACTTCTGGCAAAGAGAGTTAAGTCATTTCCCCATTTTGTACTTAGAGTTTACCTTCTCTTACATTGGTGATCAACAAAAGCTAGAAAACCTAGTCTATTCTGTTTAACCCATAGGTGGGGAGAGATGAGATGGATTCATGTCTTTTCCATGAAATTAACATAAACTTGAACTCAAGTTGTCAGTTCCACCATCAGCACCAATAGCTCATGCTACTGACATATACCCATTTTTTTTTTTTATTAATGAATTTCTCACATCATAAACTTGCCCTATTTCTATCATTAAATCATTGTAACTTTATCAATCCATGAAGGAATATAGACATAAACAAAAAAATTAGTAATATTATTGGATAATACATCAGATTCAAATGCATATTTTTGCTCAATCTGTCTGAGAAACAGATTCAATCAATCATGGCATACTTGGCTGGGTTTCAAATTCCAAGAATAGTCAAACCTTTCATAACACAATAATTCTGATTCCCATTAGACTTAATGCAAAAGAAACCAAAATAAGCAGAAGCTGTCCCAAATAATCAAATCTGACATACCATAAATAAACTAGATAAGAATTTCGTTTGACAACTAGCAAGGTTATTTGATATTGCCTGGATAAAAATAACAATCACCTAAATTGGCTAATTTTAAAATTGAATTAAAATAATGTTCAACATTAATTTGAAGAATATTGAGAAGAGACCTATTCAAATGAAGATTATCTTTACAGAATCCATTTGCTTGGGATTTTCATCTCTTTTCTTTCTTGAAATTGAAATAAACATTTTACAAATGGTTTCTGTTATTTTTCCTCAAACTCATGCACACCTTTCTTTACAAAGAAAACTACAATTGGAGGATAAGCCGGGGGGGTGTACAAATAAAGGAATTTTTTTTTTTTTAATCGTATCACCCCGAGCAAGGCGGTGACGCCACTGATGTGCAGGGGGGCTACGTAATAGTGAAAAGATTGGAAAAGAGAAAGCCGGAAACCACATCCTAAACAGGGAACAAGGGATGAGCCTCTTAACCTGTTCAATCAGTGATGGTAAAGAAAACACTCCCCAGTGATCATAAATGTTTCCAAACCCATGTTCAATTGAGTCAAATATTCAGGAAGAACAAGAGAGTTCTTATGAACTAAAGAGTTTGTTTTTTTTTTTTTTTGCTAAAACCAGTCGTTTTGTTTCAGTAGTTCAAGTGAAAACGGGAAGTTATCAAAATTGTTTCTGAAACCACAATTATTACACATACAATGGCCAAATATTCATGATTATTAACAGTTACTTTTTTCTTATCTGAGTGTTATTAATAGTGATTCAAAACAAGAAATCAGAGCAAAGTGTCAATTTCATTCTCTATCCTTGGAGGTAGAGTTAAAAACCACTTTTCATGAACCATGTCACTTTTAACCACTTTTCATGAACCATGTCACTTTTTCTGAACATTTTTTGGTTTCTCTGTCCATAATTTTATATCTGTTTGCTTTAGTATGAAATTAAGTGAACTTCTCTCTAATTTTAAGATCTGTTGTGAGATGTGCTTTGAAGTATAACGGATATTGACTTGGAATGAGAAACTGAAGAGCAGAATTCAAACTCATTTCATTCACTAATGCATGAATACACTTCGATAAGGTATGAATCCCTCTTTCTACCTCCAGCTATGGGTTGAATAGCAAAACAGATTGGGTTCTATAGCCTTGGTTGGCAACCAGTCTACCACAAAAAGAAATGGCAATCTACTGTGGGAAAATCTTCTGCCTAGTCCGTCATGTTTTCAAAGCATGTATCACATGTGGCAATTAACTGACTGACTGTGGGGGTAAGCAAGGAATTAATATATCCACTACATCAGTTTTATAGTGTTTGAAAATAAATAGAAAAATTGACTTGCATATAATACCAAGTTAGGCAGTAGATAATATCCTGAATCTTGACCAAGTACAAAGATACTCCATTGATCCGAGGCTGTGGGATGGGAAGCAACAATTAGAGCAGAGGTGGAGTGCGTAGGTACATCATTGATCCGAAACAGTTGGGTAGGGAGTAACATTCCAAGCAGAAACAAGGTGAACAGGTACTACATTGATCCGAAACAGTTGGGTAGGGAGTAACATTCCAAGCAGAAACAAGGTGAACAGGTACTACATTGATCCGAAACAGTTGGGTAGGGAGTAACATTCCAAGCAGAAACAAGGTGAACAGGTACTACATTGATCCGAAACAGTTGGGTAGGGAGTAACATTCCAAGCAGAAGCAAGGTGAACAGGTACTACATTGATCCGAAGCAGTCTGGTTAAGAGCAACATTTTAAGCAGAGGCAATGAGGTGTCGAGCAATATTTCAAGCAGGAGCAAAGCACACAAATAATGTGAAACAATGCAACACTGAAAAAGTGTCACATAGGAATAAGATGTGGCTGCCGACAGTTTTAAACGGATCTACAGAGAGCAAACAGTCAACTTCATCTTGAAGTAATTACAAGTATCATGCTGCTGGGATCATGTGACATGTAAAAACAATATATTTTTTTTTTTAAATCATCTCACCTCGAGCAAGGCAGAAATGCCACTGATGAGCGGGAGGCTACATAACTGTAAAAAGATTAATTAGAAAAGAGTGAAGAGTACAAACTAGTTAGAAAGGAGCAATAGAAAGCTGAGAATGCAGGTGCGATGACAGATACATAGGTAGAGAGAAAGGGAAGGATATACGGGGGTGGGGAGAGAGCTAGAGTCCAGTGGTTAATAGATGAGTATTGACACTGCATTTAAATTTCTGGAGGTTGTAGCCGTCTGGAAAGCAAGAATATGGGAGTGAGTTCCACAGGTGGGAAGTGCGAGAGAAGAAGCTGCAGGAGTAGAATTGTCGTCTGCATTTGGCTAACCTGACAGTGAATGGGTGGGACCCAGTTGCCAGTCTGGTTGCATGAGTAAACACCTGTTGAGGAGGCACCAGTGACTTAAGTTTGTCCGAGCAGAAGCCATGAAAGTATTTATAGAACAGACAAAGGGAGGCCACATTTTGACGGTGGGGAAGTGGCTGCAGACAAGCCGCCAGATCAGTACTTATCACATTACAGACTCCTTTAGAGCCTGTCGAGAACACTGAGGAGACCGGCAGGGGCACCTGACCATAAATGGCAGCAGTACTCCATGCACAGACGGATGGTTGACTTGTATATATGCAGGATCGATTCAGGCAGAAAAAACATCCTGGATCGACATAGTGACCCAACCTTATCTAAACTTATTTATAAATGGAACTTTGTGTGTGTGTATAGACTGAAACGGCTGAACCGATTTTCTTGAAAATTTACACAGTTATACTATAAGCATCTGCGAGTGTTGTTAGCTAGGTTTTGTGTCTAGGTACCCTCGATAAATATCAAAAACTGATAATCAAAAAAAAAAATCGGATTATAGAAGGAGTGGTTCGATTTTAATCAAATTTGATACACTCATAGACAAAGACATAAGAAACGATATTCAGAAGTTTCAAGGTTGCAGTTCTTACAATAGTGCAGAATATTTATAATATATATATATAAAAGGCAAAATGTTTGTGTGTGTGTGTCTGTTTATCTGCCTGTATGTTTGTATCTTTTTCAGCCCTTTTATTTTACTTTTTGCTTCGGGTTTGGCTCTAAGTAGGTATAATTGTAATTCTTAGTCTCAGCCATGATACCATTTACTCAGAGGACTTATTTAACCTTCAAAATTCAGTTTATGACGAAAAAACTTATTTGATATCGATACCAGGAAATCAAAATTTGACTTACATCCATTCATTTTTCTTTCAGTCTACGGTTTCGCTTTAACTGGAAACAACTATTGCCTTTTAGTCTTTCATGCCAACGTCCAAAGAGTCTGAGCTCCAGGACCATGGATTAGTTTTAAAGCTTTCTTTACACCTGAGCAACACTGGGCTATACTGCTAGTGGGTATATAATAAGCATTTGGGGATTAGCATTGAGAAGGATATGTGTTTTATATTGTATTTAGAAAGCCTTATTATTCTTGTATCTCTGACTTTACAAAGCAACTTTACAAAAAAATGAAATAAAAATTTTTAAAATCTATATATTGATGGGTCATATTTTGAGTGCAGCGCCAATTAATAATAACACCTGAAATTTTATACACTGAATATGACTAGATGAAAAAATATGGCACTAAGTAACAGTAAGATAATGAGCAATTTAGCTACATGATTAGCATATGAATGTTAATCAGTAAATGTCATTCAAATATAATCATATCAGATAAGCTCCTAAGCATAAAAGAGACAGATTCAAATGCCATAAAAATTATTTATTTTTGATCTGTTCTTCTTGCTTAAGGGCGGTAAAGTGTCAAAATCTGAATGTTGCAACAAAGAAACAAGATAAAAGAAGGACTGACCAACAATTAATAATAATGATGACCTATCTGGATAATTAAGGAAAAAATTTAATTTTAAAAAGATGGAATATGTGGGCATCAGCAAAAGGCGCAGTCCAAGGTGCAAGCTATTTGTTGGGGATGTCACAATCAAGCAAATGCAGAAATTAAACTACCTGGATAGTATAGTTGGTGAGTTGATTTTGTTTAGTGGTATACTAGCAGTATAGCCCGGTGTTGCTCGGGTGTAATGAAAGCTTTAAAATTAATCCATGGTCCTGGAGCTCAGACTCTTTGGACGTTGGCACGAAAGACTAAAAAGCAATAGTTGTTTTTAGTTAAAGCGAAACTGTAGACTGAAAGAAAAATGAATGGATGTAAGTCAAATTTTGATTTCCTGGTATCAATATCAAATTTTCTGCACTGTTGTAAGAACTGCAACCTTGAAACTTCTGATGTCTTTGTCTATGAGTGTATCAAATTTGATTAAAATCGGACCACTCCTTCTATAACCCAATTTTTTCAATTATTGATATTTATCGGGGGTACCTTGACACAAAACCTAGCTAAGAACACTCACAGTACATCTGTGTAAATTTTCAAGAAAATCAGTTCAGCCATTTCGGAGTCTATAGGTAACGGATACATAGACACACACAGACAAAGTTCCATTTGTAAATAAGTTTAGATCAACCTCTAGGGATTATTTTATATCAAAATATTTTGCATACAATTTGATGGTTTTAGCTACAGAATATTTTCAACACAATTTTATACTTTCAGGGAATATGTTTTTGTTTTAAGATATATATTTTTAGATGATAAAATGTATTGTTAGTATTTTTTTAATAAGAAATGTATTGTTGCTAATTTTACGATAAAAAATAATTTTCATACTTTCATAGTGTTTTGATGGGGTTGGGGGGGTCACTATTTACCCATAGCTGGGACTCTAACAAGTACTCCCACCTCAGGTCAGCAACAACAATCAGGAGGGATTTCCATACTCCTCAAAACTACCTGATCAAAAAACTTGCTGCTGGATGTAATTTATGCCCATACCCAGAATGGATAGTGTAGTATCAAATGATGCAAAGTGAGAGAGAGAGAAATTTCAAGTTATGTTGGGATAGCAAAAGATGCTTTTCAGAAACTGAGCAAAGTATTAAGAAATTGAAAAAATAAAAACATTTTTTTAAAAAGTGCTAGATGGTGATTTAATGTCTATCTTCTAATACAGCACTGAATACTAGATACTTTTCTCATAAATTGATATAACCAAGATATGGTTCTACAAACAAATGTTGGGAGTGCTATGAACAAAATATATGATGAATGAAGAAGTTTTAATGAGAATAAAAACTACAAAGAAATTGTTACTAACAATTAGAATAACTCTAAGCAATAGAAATGGAGTTTTACTGATATCTATGGATAGAGAATGTGAGAAATGACATTTTAATGAGAATAAAAAATACAAAGAAATTACTGCTAACAATCAGAAGGAAAAAGTTAAAATTTCAGGGACATATCAAACATCGTTTCCATGCCAGCATGGGTTGATGGGGTTTTCTTGATGGCTCTGTAATTGAACCATCATGAAATATTGGAGAGAGTTTTACAGATGTATGCCCTTATTAACACATCAATTTATGACACTAACTAGCAGTATAGCCCAGCGTTGCTCGGGTGTAATGAAGCAAAAACTAAAATAAAATGGCTGAAAAAAAAATACAGACATACAAGCAGATAAACAGACACACAAACATCTTGCCTTTTATATATAGTCGATTTTCAGCACTATTGTAAGAACTGCAACCTTGAAACTTCTGAATATCGTTCCTTATGTCTTTGTCTATGAGTGTATCAAATTTGATTAAAATCAGACCACTCCTTCTATAATCAGATTTTTTTTATTGATATTTATCGGGGGTACCTTGACACAAAACCTAGCTAAGAATACTCGCAGACGCTTATATTACAACTGTGTAAATTTTCAAGAAAATCGGTTCAGCCGTTTCGGAGTCTATAGGTAACAGACACACACACAGTTCCATTTATAAATAAGTTTAGATAAAGTAGTAAGAATGTTTGCAGGACACATCAAAGACAAAAGAACCTGACAGGTTTGCACAAAAAGAATGGAGGAATAATGACAAAGAGACAGAGGGTTCATGAAAAAGAAACTGAGAGAAACAAAAGACAAAAAGCTGTGAAGAACATTGATTAGTCATATCCTGAAAGTACATAGAGGTCTTAATTTAAGCAATTCAATTTTCCCAGCGTTGTTTTCATTACATGTCAGCAACTGTACCAGTCAGTCACACTCAAGTGTTGGCCCTCTTCAGTCAGTTAAGTGTCATATGTGATACACGTTTGGGCGATCATGTCTCAAAAGAGACATGACTGACTGAGCAAAAGTATCTCGCAGTAGACTGGTTGCCAGCCAAGGCTATAGAACCCAATCTGTCCTCTTATTTAACCCATAACTGGAGAGAAAAATGGATTAAACTTTTCCCAAGGGTATTTGCTCATAAGTGAATGCAATGAATTCAACTGAAATTCAGACTAAGCTCCCTGATTTCTCATTCTGAGCCAATATCCTCTGCACCACAACGCACGTAGCCTTGCAAAAAAAAAAAAAAAAAAATTATTTATTTATTGGATTCACGAGAGAAAAATAATTTCATTTCTATATCTGGAATAAATGGATGCAGTGAGTCAATAATTGTTAATGTCACAGAAAGTAAAATCTGTATGCAGGGTTCAAGTTCTGGCTGATTTTGTTATGTCCACTTAACACGAATGTTCTCGGAAAAGGTATGAATCCATCTTTAGTAACAGGGAGGATTAGGTTCTCTTGCTTTGTGCGGCAACAAGACTAAGAGAAAAAATTGAATTCAAACTGATGAACAACTAAAATTGCCCAACAATAGAATCTTGTTTATCAGAATTCTGTATTATAAAAACTTATCAGAAATTCAAACAAAAGTTGTTATTGTTTTGAAAATCTTAAAAAGTGTATTGCTATAAAATATCATGACATTCTTAAAAATCAAAAACACCTTTTCATACGTTTGAATAAACAAAATTATTTTCTATTTTATTTCTCTTTAACAGTTGCTGATCTCAAAAATGACCTACATTCTGTTGTTAACTGGGGCAAGGAATGGCGTGTTAATTTTAATACCGTCAAAACAAAACTACTCTCAATCATTACAGAGAACCCTTTCTAACCTCCAGGAGAAAAACTCATTATGCTTTCATTGGGAATGATAAGAAGGAATCAAATGCTAGGTCTGCTGCTAAAGTTGGTTCACTGTGTCATGCTAAACAATTTTTCTTGCTCGAATCTATCTTACGTGTTTATAAGTCTACCATTTATCTATGCACTGAATATTGCAGCTACATCTAGTCTGGTGCTCCTGCTATGCATTAAGAAATCCTTGATAAAATCTGTAATATTATTGGTCCTGACCTGGCATCAGTCATTTTTTCACTGCCATAATATAGCTTCCCTACACCTTTACTATAAATACTTTCATGATAATTCTAATAAAGCTTCCTCTATGCTACCTAGACTATGAATTTAAATACAGTACTAGATTGGGGCAGTACTAGATGTATATTGTGGTGCAGTGGATATTGGAAATCAGAGAGCCAAGTTCAAATTCCAGTTGAATTCATTGGAATCACTTATGTGCAAATACCCTTGGCAAAGATATAAATCAATTTTTACTCTCTGCAGCTATGGGTTAAATAATAAAACAGATTAGGTTCTACAGCCTTGATTGGCAACTAGTCTACTGTAAAAAGTAATGGCAACCTATTGGGGGGGGGGGGGGTTTCAGCCCAGTCAGTCATGTCTCAAAAGAGATGATCGCCAAGCATGTATCACGTATGGCACTTGACTGACTGACTAGATTGGTGGTAAGGTATCATCATTTTAGAGTTGAAATGGCAAGATGTAGCTCTGCTGACATTTTCTTTTCTCATATTTCTCATTTGTGGAACTCTTCTGGTCTTTTGCTTTCCAATCAACTTTGATCTTCAAAAATTTGAATGCAATATCAATTATTATCTAAACTTATTTATAAATGGAACTTTGTGTGTGTATCCATTACCTATTGACTCCGAAACAGCTGAACCGATTTTCTGAAAAATTTACGTAGTTGTACTATAAGCGTCTGCGAGTGTTCTTAGCTAGGTTTTGAGTCGAGGTACCCCTGATAAATATTGAAAATCGACAATCGAAAAAAATCGGGTTATAGAAGGAAGTGGTCTGATTTTAATCAAATTTGATACACTCATAGACAAAGACATAAGAAACGATATTCAGAAGTTTCAAGGTTGCAGTTCTTACAATAGTGCAGAAAATTTGATATCGATACCAGGAAATCAAAATTTGACTTACATCCATTTTTTTTTTCAGTCTACGGTTTCACTTTAACTGGAAACAACTATTGCTTTTTAGTCTTTCGTGTCAACATCCAAAGAGTCTGAGCTCCAGGGCCCTGGATTAGTTTTAAAGCTTTCATTACACTCGAGCAACGCCGGGCTATACTGCTAGTCTTCTATATTCCTGCTCTTTTGTTGTTCTCCCTTCTTAAGGCTTTTCTTTTTTCTTATATTATTTCACTCAGTAAGTCCTTATGTCTTAATGACTTTATTACATTACTTGGGGTGAAATGAAATTGGAGGGGGGGCACTTAAAAAATATTCATTAATAATAGTGAAAGAAATTTCCATTTTTTCAATTATGCAAAAGCATTTGAAAAGGGTAAAGGCACAAGGATCCATTTAAACTGCTAAGGGAAATTTGATCTATTTGTAAAAGATGTTAGAATGATCCAAAAACATATAAGAACAAACCACCTGTATATGGAGAGAAAATGAATTGAGTAGCAATGCAAAAATAAAAAGTAGCATAAGACAAGGATGGGTCTTCTCCCCAGATTTATTAAGACTAACTGAATGTATGGTCATCAGCAAAAAGATCCTAAAATGCTAACTGAGGCAACTAAAATAAATCAAGTAAAGAAATTTAAATACCTGGGAAGTATTCAGACAGAGGATTGGAAGTGTGATACTGAAAGCTGAAGAAGCATTGGTATGGCCAAGGACACATTTCAAAAGCTAACCAGAGTACTGAGAGACAGAAAAATCTCATTTGAAACAAAGAAAAGAGTGCCAGACTGCTATGTGATATCTGTCCTTCTGTATGGCAGCAAATATTGGACAATTTCTTCAAGGATGAAGGAGAGGCTCAAGGCAGTAGAAATGTGGTTCTGCTAAGATGCTAAGGATACCATGGGCCAAGCACATAAGCTATGATGAGGTTTTTTTTTTTTGGTTTTTTTTTTTATAAGCGTTTCACTCCGAGCAAGGCATGTCACTGCCACTACTGTGTAGGGGGCTACGTAGAGTGGAGAAAGGCTGATTAAATATAGGAAATGACAGAGGGTGGGTGATAGGCGGGTAAGGATACCGAGAATGAGGGTTGGGTAGATAAGAGTGTTGTGAGAATAGTTGGGAGTTAGTGTGATAGGAGGTGTCTATTGACCCTACATTTAAACACCTGGAGATTGTAACTGTCGGGAAAGCAGACTTGTGGAAGGGAGTTCCACAGGCGGGAAGCACGAGAAAAGAAACTGTTGGAGTAGAATTTACGGTTACATCTTATTTGTTTAACTGTAAAAGGGTGGGACCTAGTTGCTAATCTAGTATCTCGTGTAAATTCGTGCTTAGGCAGCACCAGTGATCTAAGCTCATCGGAGCAGAAGCCATGAAAGTACTTGTAGAAGAGGCACAGGGAAGCCACATCACGCCGGTGAGAGAGCGGCTGCAGCTGGTCTGCCAAGTCAGTATCAACCACGTTACAGATCCTCCTTTGTATTTTGTCAAGAAGCCCAAGGAGAGGTGTTGGAAAGATGTAATGAGGAAGGAGGGTTTGGAGAATCTGATACTCACAGGACTGATAGAGGGAAAGAAAAAGGAAAGCAGTGCAAAAGACATTTGATGGGCTTGAACAAATTGATGGCAGAACAGTGTTTGGGAGAGATACCAAGAGGAAAAATATTAAAAGAGACAGGGACAAGTTAAAGTCCATGGTCACTTACATCCTGAAGAAAAGACAGCACGTGAAAAAGGCGGCACATTTCAAACTTAGATAAAATCATTTAGAGCCCACTTTGTGAGTGGGCTCTAAATGATCGCTGGGTTTTGTTATACCACAGTTGTAACATCAATAGTTGCTTTAATTCCTAATCACTGAAAATTCCTTTCTTCCTGAGTTTCTATAATAATAATATTTAAGTGATCTTGTTTATGACATTAACATCATATAACAACCATGTACGAGAGTGTGCTAAAAATTTCTCAGCCTGACCCTCTTCCCAAAATTTGAACAAATATCAAAATTGTTTTTTCTTTCATTCCTTCTTGGTAGAGCTGAAATCTTTTCCAATTCTCCTGACAGGTTCAACCTATGCATTAATATTATTTCATCTCAACTTATTTACACTTTCTAAGATCACTCACTCAAAGCCATTTTGAACAAGCATGAAACATGTGGGTCTTGGCAAAGTCTAGACTTTGTCGAACTTTGTGTACTGGTGCCACAGAGTCACAAAGAAGTATACCAGACAACAGAAACCATATCACTTGAGGATTTTCAAGAGCAACAACTAAAATGGCTATCAAATGGAAGAATAATGTCATAGTGAAGATGTTGATATTCCATGCTACTTCAAATAAAAGGTGATGAACACCCCACCTCATTAATACTGAAAAGAGTAGAAACAGCCACTGGACTTTGAGAAACCTATTTTCCTGAAAAATTGTTCTCAGAGAAAGATTTTATAAATTTCAACTGAAAGTAGTAGTGTCTGCTTGGTCAATGAATGCCAAATATTTTTTTTTATAAGGAAATGTCTAATATTACCATTACACATGGATGCTCCTCTTTGCCTAATAAGTTGGAGGAGAGGCAACTTTCAACATTTCCAAATTGACAAACTCCACCTATTATGAACCCTGCAACTTTAAGTGTTTATGCATTGTACTGACACTCTTGATTTAGATATTAAAACAGAAGGCACAAGAAGTACCAAATTATTTTGTTCCTCTACCAACCTGAGGTAAAAAGAAAGAGAGAGAGAAAAGAAGGAAAAAGAGAGAGAAAAAGTTTCTACTCTCCCTATTTATTAGGCATGAGATCACGTTCAAATTAAAAATAATTCTAATTTAAACTTGAACAGTATACCTAATATTCCTATTTAGCAAATATCCCAGTCATAATATTCATTTTAAAAACTCCCCAACAAATCTTTGAAAGTTGTAAATGATTTTACTTAAGTAAAAATGGCAAGAAAAAAAGTAGATGTTTCTATAATGTGAGTGTTAAAAAGAGACTTAATTCAACATTTTTGTGTGAGACAATGCATCAAGCTGATATTTTTTGTTAGATTTGAGTCACAAATGTTATATCTCACTTGAAAATAGAGGCAATAAGGAGACAAACTTTTTTTTGTTTCACCAAACAAGCAAAACACATTGTTACAAGTAAAACGGTACTTATGAATAAAATCATCTTTTTTCCTGCTACACAAAAATAATTAGAAAGAAAGAAAACCAAGCCATCATCATTATCACAGCACCATCATCATGCATAACTAACTTCCCTTCTTGTTAGTCATGTGGTAAATCTCTACTCTGCCTAATGTCATAAGAAATGCCAGAGGGAAAGAATTATGAAGAAGACCAACTGGGGTATACTTGCCCCCCCCACACACACCTTTTGAGAGGTGAGAGTAGAGGACAAGCACTAGAGAGGAAGTAAGCAGGACTTTTCAACTACTAAGTAACCAGCATCTTTCAGAATTCTTCTCTTTCCCATGCCACTGATACGTCATTTCTTCACTCAAGTGTTTAAAAAGATACAAGCACTACTGAAGGACAACAGCAAGGGTATATATATATATATATATATATATATATATATGACTACTGAAGCAGCCACTTATATAGATATATATTTGTGAAAAATGATAGGCATATATGAGTGCAAGAAAATAAAAATATATCTTAAATATGTACAAGTCTACCATTTTTCCTGGCTTTAAATACTTTTTTTCTTTTTTTTTTTAATCATATCACCCTGAGCAAGGCGGTAACGCCACTGACGTGCAGGGAGCTACATAGGAGTGAAAAGATTGGAAAAGAGAAAACCAGAAACCACATCCTAAACAGGAAACAAGGGATGAGCCTCTTCACCTGTTCAATGCCACATCTAGTCCTATGTTCTTTCTATATATTCTTAATAAAAATCCAAAGAAGAATCTGCAATAATACTGTCTTGACTTAGCAATCATTTTGCTAACACCGTAATGTAGCTTCCCTGCGACTTTTCTATAAGACTTTCATGGTAATTATTCTAACGACCCTCCCTATATAGTACCTATAAACTTAAGCTCATGACGAGAATGGCAGCAAGGTCTCATCATTTTACAGTTGAATTGGGTAGATGTAACCGTAAGTTCTATGCTAAAAGTTTTTTTCTCTTGCACTTCTCGCTTCACAGTCAACTTTAATCTCCAAAATATTAAATGCAACATGAATCATCTTAGCTTCTTAATTCCTGTTCTTTTACTGTTCCCTCTTTAATAGTTCGTTTTTTCCCCCTCATATTCTTCAAGTCTTGCTTAGGGTAAAAAAAAAAAAAATCTTTCCAAGAAAAATATGTATCCTCCACAATTTCTAACATATAGCACATATTGGCATATACCAGACAAGCCATTTTTAACTAAAAACAAATTTTGAAATATTACACCATTGTGCTAGTATATTACACGAGTGTGCTAGTATCAAGTATATTACACGAGTGTGCTAGTATCAAGTATATTACACGAGTGTGCTAGTATCAAGAAGAGGAAAGCACTAAAATCTGAAAATGCATGATAAGAGGATCAGAATGAATTATAGAACATTAATAAAATAAATATCTTTCTAAAAACTTAAACATAATAGCAAGATTTATATTACCTTGTTCTTAAATATTGATAATAGTTTGCTTTGAAGACTGAGCTCAGAGAAACACTTTGATCTAAAAGTGATTTAAGTTGTGGCCACATCAAAATGAACAAAAATTTGGAGAGTTGAGTTATCAACGGAAATTAACTAAAACTAAGATCACCAAAGGAATGAAATGTGGAATTAGAACAATCTACACCTGTGGACAAAATAAAGGGTTCAGTTTTAACTTACAACAAATATCACCTTAAAAAAAAAAAAAAAAAAAAAAAAAAAAATGGAGCATACAACTTGAAAGGTTCTGAATATGGCAATAAAGTTGAGGAAAACAGTTCAAACAATGTAAGTAATGTAACATTTTTTTTGACCTTCAGAATTTGCAACAAAAATATTAAACACTATTAGATTGTTTATATACAAGAAATTTTATAACATTCTCAAAATTAATACAAACTAGCAGTATAGCCCAGTGCTGCTCGGGTGTAATGAAAGCTTTAAAACTAATCCATGGTCCTGGAGCTCAGACTCTTTGGACGTTGGCACAAAAGACTGAAAAGCAATAGTTGTTTCCAGTTAAAGTGAAACCGTAGACTGAAAGAAAAATGAATGGATTTAAGTCAAATTTTGATTTCCTCGTATCGATATCAAATAAGTTTTTTCGTCGTAAACTGAATTTTGAAGGCTAAATAAGTCCTCTGAGTAAATGGTATCATGGCTGAGACTAACAACTACAATTATACCTACTTAGAGCCAAACCCGAAGCAAAAACTAAAATAAAAGGGCTGAAAAAAATACAGACATACAGGCAGATAAACAGACACACACAAACATCTTGCCTTTTATATATATAATAATATCGATTTTCTGCACAATTGTAAGAACTGCAACCTTGAAACTTCTGAATATCATTTCTTATGTCTTTGTCTATGAGTGTATCAAATTTGATTAAAATCGAACCACTCCTTCTATAACCAGATTTTCTCGATTATCGATATTTATCAGGGAACCCTCAACACAAAACCTAGCTAAGAACACTCGCAGACGCTTATAGTACAACTGTAAATTTTCAAGAAAATCGGTTCAGCTGTTTCGGAGTCTATAGGTAACAGACACACACACAGAGACAAAGTTCCATTTATATATATATATATATATATATATATATATATATATATATATATATATTATAAATTATATTTTAGAACATGCACATAATTTTTTTTTATATATATATATCCACAACAAATCGTATATTTGTTTCGACATTGAAACTTCAATGTCTCATCGGGCGGGATGGATAAGAATGGAAAATCTCTTTTTTTATATTTGGTCAGTTGTGTGTGGGATGTTGGTGGGGGTGTAAGTGATAAGGGAACAAGTCTGGTGTATTGACTGTTAGAATTTTGAAGAAAGTGGTGTGGGTAGTTAAAATGGTTGATTAATGAGTGTCTTAGATTTCTAGACAGATTTAACATTAGCGGTTAGAATGTAAGTTTTTATTATCTTGCATCTAGACTATATCCTTTGGATTTCTTAGAAGAGCCGGTAAGAAGTGGGATGCTTATTTTGTACAGAATATTTTTGTATTTAAGCAGAATCTTTATAATTAATGTAAATTTGTATATTTAATCTTAATTTTGGATTTAGGAAATAGATTTTTCCTATTAAATTTTAATTAGATCACAGTTTGGAAACTGATCTTTTCTATTAAATTTTTAATTTTAAATTTCTTTTCTTATACTTGGTCAGTTGTGTGTGGGATGTTGGCGGGGGTGTTAGTGATAAGGGAACAAGTCCTGTGGATTGACCTTTAGAATTTTGAAGAGAGTTGTGTGGGTAGTGAATATGTTTGATTAATGAGTGTCTTTGATTCCTAGACAGATTTAACATTAGCAGTTAGATATAAAAAAAAAATTACATTCTATCTTGTGACTAGACAATATCCTTTTGGATTTCTTAGAGGAACAGGTTAGGGGTGGGATACTTATTCAGTACAGAATATTTTTGCATTTAAGCAGAGTTTTTATAATTAATCTAAATTTGTATATTTAATCTTAATTTTGGATTTTGGAAATCGATTTTTTCAATTAAATTTTAATTAGATCACCATTTGGAAACCGATTTTTTTCTATTAAATTTTAAATTTTAATTAGATCACTGTTTGCGGTAAGATTTAATGTAGGAGGTAAAAAGTTTTAGGTAATAGGTGTGTTTGTATTTAAGGTAATAGTTGAAGTTTAATGTGCGTATTAAGGACAGTTTTTATAATTAATCTAATAATGGATATTAAACCTTTCTTTAGAATTTAGTAAATCTATTTTTTCTACAGAATTTTTAATTTTTTAGAAAAATTTCTGATCTAATTATGAATATTAAACCTTACTTTAGAATTTAGTGATTCAATTTTTTCTATAGAATTTTTAGTTTTTTAGAAAAATTTCTAGGTGGTCCTAGCTCTGGTTTTTGTAGTATTTTTGTAGGGTGGGGACTGGGTGAGAAGCAACCTAAATGGTTTAATACTGAAAAATTATCTATTCTTGAATAAAAGATTCTCTGATTTACGTCACGTTTAAAACAAATATAACTTTTAAATATTTTTTTTTCCAAATAAAGACTTTTGCTATTAGACACAAATCACAAGAGAAAACACTCACAATCAGAAGAATGGAAAAACCAAGGAGATAAATTTCCTATATATATTAACAAAATGCCAGAGAGGTGTGTGTGTATGTGTAAAAGAGAGATAAGCACAAAATATATTTATATAACCCATGATGCTTCAAGGCAAGATTTATTCACATAACTAAATGTTAATACAAATGACCAACAACCAGCTATACAACTACACTGATGAGGCTGTAAAAAATGTCATTCCATTATAAACATCTAAATTTATTTTCAGAAAAACCTGATAAGCTTATGAACATGGTGGTGGCATTAGACACACAAATCACCAGCCCTATAGTTCGTAGACTGGCATTTACCTCAATGTCTTAAGGCCTCGGAGAATCACTCCAGCAGTTTGTGGTCAGCCTTAAGGGTGCAGCTCAAGATTGCAACTTTACATGTCTCAGTTGCAGCTACAACCTATCTGAGGTCAATATCAAAAACCAACTAGTCAGGAGCACAGCAAATGATGCCCTCCAAGCAGACTTACTAAGACCAGCGTATTGAAGACCCTCAAGCAAAACATTAACCACGTCGAGGCATTCAAAGCAGCTTTGTGTAACCAATCACAAGAAAAAAATATATATACGCCACCTGGTAGCAAGAATTCCCAATCTGATCCTCCCCCATAATGAATTGCAAAAAACAATGTAGTGGATGCAGCAGTCATGAACATGGCATTCTGAAGATCAACACCTGTCGACAGGCATGCCCGGCATGGGGACAAGCATGCAACTCATGGCATTGAGACCCATTTCTTGAGTGTCTGCTGATCAAGGAAAAAAGGTTGCTCTAGCACAGATGATGATACGCATATGGATAACCTCTTCACATATAGAGTTTGACCAGCAGAGAGGCTCATGTGTGTCCTCTAATAAAAATTGTGTTGTGGAGATTGACACAACATTGATTCCATTCTCTCCAAAGCCAGACTCTAGACATCTTGAAAAACATTCTGAGTACCCACAGCACTCAGTTGAAAATGTTTCAACAGTGGTGCATGGGTCTCAAAAGAAATAACTTGATCTCATCAAACAAAGTGGCATGTGCAGTGGGAGGCTCAACCCTCATATGCCAGGGATGGCTACCTGTTCAATTCATTGTGAGAAAAAGTCCACCAAGCAGGCCCTCTATATCTGCAACAAAAGTGATGAACTATATTTTAGCAAGATTGACTGTATTGATGTAGGTTTACTGTCCTCCTGCTTCCTTACACCTATGGACTGCGAAGTGAATTAGATGCCTGGTGACTCTCTCCCAGTAAATGGACTGGCCCACTCTGATAGTGAACTGGCCTTTGTACTAATAAATAGTGCCCTAATCTCTCTTGGGGAAAGTTTGCTTAGTTAATCTCTGTTGCTACTTCATACTGTTATTATTCTTCAACCCGGATTAATCTTGTGACATCTCAACAAATTTGGTATTACAATATCTATACAAGTTTTCCCTTTCTTAAAGGGTCTATACATTTTTGGGACTGTGTGTGTGTGTGTGTATATATATATATATATATATATATATATATATACACACACACACACACTTTGCATTGTATATTTAACTGGATTGGATAAGAAAACTTAATGTGTCAAAAACCTATAACTTTTTTTTTTGTTTTTAGAAGCCTATAATACCTGTCTTCTAATTTCATTTTTATCATTACTGCTGGATTTTACAGCAGACATTAATAAGTTAATAAATATCACAAAATCCAGAGGAAAAAAAAACTGATATTTCTGTTGTTCTGTTGCTTTAAGAAAATGTACAGATAAAAAGATCATAAATTTAAAGGCTAATAAATTGTGTATACATTTTTTTTTTCAAGGACACTTATCACACAGTCATGTATAATAACTGAACAGACTAACTTTTTGCACGTTTCTTTGTTTCTCTGCACACATCTGTTTATTTCCTGTATAGGTTGAATTGCACAGAGATAAAATTAACAAGTGACCCAATTCAAGTGTCTAAGCGAACATGTCAAACTGGCCGTTGTAAAAGAAAATGAATGAGTGAGCATTTGGGCCAACTCCTCTCTCATAACTATGTCATCATCACAACTAATGTCTATTTCAACTCCGTATTTTTAACATGTCTGAACTCAGATTTTATATACTATTTCTTTTTTCTCCTCAATAGGAGTAGATAGGTCTGTCTATCATCCAGTTCACACTCTTCCCTAATCTTTTAAAGAGGAGTAGAGGCTCATCCCTTGTTATCTGTTTAGGATTGGGTTTCCAGTTCTTTCTAAGGTCTTTTCATTCTCTTTCACAGACACCCCCATTGCATCTTAGTAATATTATTGCCTTGCTTGGAGTAAACTGAAAAAAAAAAATAGGTGGCAACAGCAAAAATCTGTTGACTCTTTAGTCAACCTTTTTTAAAAGTAAAAATCAAATGATTTCTTTTAATTTATTAGATGCACTGTGAATATGCGCCAATTTATTTGGACTGGTATCATATTGATTGTTGTCAAAGTCACATTTTAGCTGTTATGCCATCTAACACTTTGTAGCAATAAAAGTAGTCACTTATGACATTTAATTGCCATACATGATACACACTTGGGTGATCATGTCTCTTTCAAGATATGACTGACTAGGCAGAAGATGTTCCTGCAGTAGAATGCCATTACTTTCTATGTAAGACTTGTTGCCAACCAAGACTACAGAACACAATTTGTCCTATTATTTAACCTATAACTGGAGAGAGAAGAGATGGATTAATATTTTTCCCAAGGGTATTCGGGCATAAGTAAATGAAACAAATCTGATTGGCATTCGAACTCTGATTTTTTTGTTTTGAGCTGATACACTACAAGGTATACCCACTTGTATTATTATACATTAAGAGTTTATAAAAATATTTAGTCTTTTTTATAATAAAATAAAACACACATATATATATATATATATATATATATATACACACACACAAAGACAGAAAATCTTTGTTGTTGTCAGCCAATTTCCCTGACGAGCCATTGGGCGAAACCGTGGAAGGTTGTTGGCTCTTGCTTAGATGTTCTGTCTTTGTTTGCTCTGCTTTCGTATTGAGCGCTTTAGTGTTAGGGTTTTCGTCTTGGTTTTTTTTTTCTTTCTTACGAGTGCTTGACTTTTTGTTTATGTACTTCATTTGCTTCTTTTTTTTTTACTTCCCCTTCATTTCCCTCCAAGTTTGTTCTCGGTGGGTTGTACAAGACAATTTAAATTATAGCTTAATTAATACTAGTTTCGGCAGAGTTAGTTCTGTTACTATTGGTATTGTTATTACTATAGTTAATATTATATAAGATCAGAGTGCTATAATTTTTTTTAAAAAGTCAACCTACTGTCTAGAAGAGCCCTTAAGAAATATACTCTTCCAAAACACTTTTATAAATCTATCATGTTCCACTTTTATTAAAGCTCCACCAGAGAATAAAAAACCATCCAAGACTGCAAAACCCAATCTGTCCTGCTATTCAACCCATAACTGGAGAGAGAAGAGATGGATTAATACCTTTTCCAAGGATATTTGTGCATAAGTGAATGATTGGAATTCAAACTCGGTTCTTTAATTTCTCATTCCAAGCTGAAATCCATTGCACTACAATGCACATCCTTGTGCATCAATTGTGTAATCAAACAAAATGTTCATGTGTAGGGCACGTTCTCAGCTGAATACAAACATTCTTTTTTTAAATCTGTGTTGTGATTTTAGCTTTCAAGAACTTGGCAGGATATACAAATTCTGATCTGACAAATACTCATCATTTCAGGTATGTATACAAACATCTACATTCAAGTGATAAAGTGTGCTATTTATTGCTTGTGTGTTCATCTGTATTAGACTTGTATTCAGATTATGAGTGTGTAAACTGTGTGCCGATTATAAATTAACAGTAGTTTATTCTTAAACTATAAAGGAAATCAACAGAATTTGTCTTATTGTGGTGATAGGATCCTTCATAGATGGAGGTATTGATTTACCCTGAACTAAGCATTATAATATAAAGATTATAAAAGATAAAAAACAGACTTAATGAGTTCACATGTTTTTTTTTTTCCTCTAGTCAGACAAGAAGTACTTTACACCAGAATCACTTCCAGTTTTCAGTACTGAATACTGTCTGCTCTTTCTCTCTCTCTCTCTCTATATATATATATATATAACAAAGACAAATCCTTCTCATTATATCTTCAGGTAACTTTCTTAAGTTTACTCCAGACCTCAAGTGGAACTCTGCTATGCAATCCATTGTTAAATGTGCTGGGAAACATTAGTCAAGTCCTAGTAACAATAAAGCATGGTGAGAGGTACTTTCTGGAGTGGTACAAAAGTCAGACTAGGCCAAATATGAAGTTCTTATGCCACATCTAAGCTGGAGCTGGCCAATCATGACTTCTCAATTCTTGATAGAGTTCAAAATCTTTTATGCAGTCTTGTAGGGGAAGACTTATTTCCACTCAACAAGAGATTCAAGAATGCAGTTCTCCACTGCAAAACCTATCTAAGTACTGACTGCAGAAGCAACCATCCCCCAGTTACATGTAATCTAAGGACAAACCTCTGGAGAAGCCTAACAGATTACAACAAATTAGGGAATGACCCAAACCTGCAGGAAAAATAAAAGTGTGAAAAGAAAATACAAAGGACAAATTGGAAACAGAAACTCTAAATGGGACACAAAGTGTCATCAGCAAACAACATCATCCCAAAGGAAAACAGATGTAGGAGAAAAAATAAGTGGATTGCTAATAAAATTTTTGACATGGTATAAAGGAGACAGAAAACAATGCCAAAACATGGAACAGAATACCAAAAACTACACAAGGAAATAAGGAGCAAATACAGATAGAGTAAAGAAAACCGGCTCCATGACAAATGTGCAGAAATAGAGATTAGGCACAACAAATAAAGGACATATGCATAAAAAAATAAGGGAGCTAACAGGACAAAAGACATTCGGCAGCAGGATGCATAAAATCCAAAGACAGAACACTCATATTAGAGAAAGAAAGAATACTTCAACAATGAGATGAGTATATCAGAAATCTCTTCTATAAGAGAAAGCAGCCAACAATACAAAGAAATACTGACGGACCAGAAATATTAAAAGCCAAAGCAGAAGCTGCACTGGCCAAATTGAGCAGAAATTAAGCAGCAGACAGTATTGTAACAGAGATGCTGACAGCCTTAGATAAATTTGGCATAAACAGGATTACAGACATAATAAATGAAATCTACAACAATGTAATGTACTAGAAGACCTAAGCAGATCAATTTTTATAGCACTACCTAAGAAGCAAGGCACAAAGGAATGTGAGCTACTCTATCAGCTCAATGAGCCACATAAAACTCTTCATCCAAATGAAGAGAGCATGCAGCAGAATCAGCCCAGAGTCAGAAGAGCAGTGTGGGTTTGTCAAAGACACCAGAACAAAGAATGCAATATTTATGCTCAGAAAGTTATCAGGAGAAATACAAATGCAGAAGGATATGTACCTGTATTTTATAAACTATGCAAAGATGTTTGATGAAGTACATCACAAAGACTTGATAGTTATGATAGGAAACATCGACATTCGGAAAGACAGCGTTATCAAGAACCTATACTGGAAGCAAATTGTCTGCATATGGACAGGAAATTAATTCAGCAGACATGAAAGTAGAAAGGAGTGTAAGACAAAGATGTGTCTTCTCACCAGACCTAGCCAACATGTACAGCAAAATAATCCTGAGAGAGCTAGAAGTTCCACCAGGATTCGTCATTGGTCACTACAGTTTGAACAATTTAAGATATGCAGATGATACAGTGCTGATAGCAGACACGTAAAAAAAAAATACAGAACCTCAAGGTAGCAAGTGAAATTTGAGAAGAAAGGACTAAAACTACAAGAAAACTGAATACATGGTCATCAACAAAAAGAAAATTCCAAAATACCAACTACAGATTGGGGATACTAAAATCAAACAGGTACAGAAATTTAAATATCTGGGAAGGACACATTTCAAAAACTAAGCAGAGTATTGTGAGACAGGTAGATGTCATTGGAAACAAAGAAAAGAGTACTGAACTGTTATATGAAATCTGTCCTCCTATATGACAACTAATTGGACAGTATCCTCAAAGATGAAGGATAGACTCAAAGCAACCAAAATGGGTGCTGAAAATACCATGTCCTGAACATATGAGCAACAAGGTTTTGGAGAGGATGCAAACAAAAAGGAATCATACTTGACATGAGGAAGAGACAGCTAAGATTTCTGTAGCACACGAGGGCTTGGAGAATCTAATATTCACAGGATGGATAAAAGGAACGAGACAAAAGAAAGCAGCGCAAGACATACTTGATGCACTTGAGCAAGTGGATGGTGGCATGGGGACTGGGACATGTCAAGAAGAAAAATTTTAAGTGTAATAAGGGATAGGGGCAAGTGGAAATCCATGATCACCTACGTCCTGAAAGGACATGTGCCTATGAAGAAGTCCCATTCCCACAACTGCAATATTGCAAGCCTATCACAAATCTATCACTATTTCCATGGCTCAAGGTCTAATTAGCTACATTCTTTTGTTTCACCAGGTCAAACCTTTACAAAAAGCAAGGCATAAACATCTACTCCTGTTCAAAAGACCAAATAGGAGTGTTACACAGCCGTTTTCTTTCACTAAAGATTTTATGATTGAATTTAAAGTCAAATAAGAGCTTTTTAAATAAACAGTCAGTCAGTTAAGTGCCATACATTGATACACACTTCGGCGATCATGTCTTGAAAGTGACATGACTGACTGGGCAGAAGATTATCCCACAGTAGGTTGCCATTGCTTTCTGTGGTAGACTGGTTGCCGACCAAGGCTACAGAACCCAATCTGTCTGATTATTTAATCCATAACTAGAGGGAAGAGATTGATTAATACCTTTCCCAAGGGTATTTACGAGTAAGTGAATGCAAGGAGTTCGACTGGAATTTGAACTCGGCTTCCCAATTTCTCATTCCGAGCCGATATCCAGATAAACAGTATAAAGACAAAGTAAAGTGACAGTTTTTAAGACTATTTCTTTTTCCGCATATCATAGACATCACCTTGACCAGTTGGAATCCAGAAAACTAAATTATTAAACAGAGCTCAAATATTCTTAAAAAACATCTCCACCTAAACTTAAAAATTTTATTTACTATTTATTTTTCTTCAACAGGAGCAGATAGATGAGCCTATCAACTGGTTCACACCCCTCCCCAGTCTTTTGAACATGAGAAGTTTATCCCTTCTTTGGGATTGAATTTCCAGTTCCTTGAAAAAAAAAAAACCCTCACAATGTAAAATTTATTCTGCATTTTTATTTTAAATTCAAAATACAAGGCATGTTCACATATTGTTCACTTCATATTCTTACTCAATCTTTTGAACAAGAGTAGAAATTTATCCCTTGACATACTCATAAAAAGTAAAAACAATTACATCATCACAGATATTTACCATGAAGACACAGACCCCCAATAATACCTCTATTTCAAGAGTCACCACCCTAAAAATTGTCTAAAATTCATCCCCTATTCCCTAGCACAATGAATTTGGACAATAGTAGTTAATAAAACCCTTCATAAAATACACCTAGAGGAACTACAAAAAACACTACAAATAAGAAGATACCCCACTCCCCACTAATAAACAAGGGTTTGCAACTGGCAGAAAAAAAAATACCATTATAATCTCTTCGGAATCTAAAAAAGAAAAACATTTGCACACACATAGATAAAAAGACACAGAATTCCTCAACATAAATGATAAAATAAAGGAAATCTTAAAAACAACTAAAATAATTAAAAGCAAACACCAACCCCCAAATTTAAAAGACATACTAACCTCATCAAAATTCAAGCAACACACAACACGGGGTTCACAAGATGTAACATAATAATAGAAGGAAACCACTTCAAGTTCAGAAATACATCTACATTCAAAATAAAAAATCTGAGCTGCAATTCTAAAAACAAATCACTGAAAACAATTTTGAAGTATAAAAGACGAAATCAATTTCACAAGTCAGTGTAAAAAAATTTTCTGGTCAACAAAAGGTGACAGAAGAGATTTAACTTGTGACTGGGGGGAAAAAAACAATCATAGAACACACACACATATGAACTTTCTGACCTGCTCATTACTTATCTAATGATCTTGATATGTAAAGTCTTATTTACCTGAAGAGAGTCAACCTTAGACTAGAAACACATGTAGCAACATAAATACTATTATGAACACTTGATATATCATACAAAAAGCAAGTAATATTAACAACAATAAATCTACACTTTAAACAAAACATTCACACATACATATATATATATATATATATAAATAGATAGAGAGCATATGTACAAGACAAACACCAGGAATTGCATTGTAACCAATTGGTGTGTAGATATATATATATATATATATATATATATATATATATATATATATATATGAAACTCAGTTGCATTGAATAGTGAGAAACAAATGCATATTCTTTATATAAATTTTAGTTGTTATTTCACATCAGGCTTTTTTTTTTATTATTAGCAACAACACTCAGAGAGAAAAAGAGAGTATATATATATATATATATATATATATATATATATATATATATATATATATTTGTGTGTGTGTGTGTATGTATATATACATACACACACAAGATTAATGTGGTGAAGTTTGTTAACCGAGCAGAGTCATACTGATTTCAAAGTTTTGTGAAGGCATCATTACGATGTCCTCATTATTTGAGGCTTATTTCAAAGCAGATTGAAAAATAAGCCCTAAAGAGTGAGGACATCATAATAGCGTCTTCATGATACTTTGTAGTCAGTATGACTGATCAATCAACTGACAAACTTCTCCACATTGTTACCCTATTAACACTGTCTCAATATCAAGCACTTTACAACAAAAGACCTGCTTCCCAAAACATCTTTATCAGTAAACCACTGAAAAAAAAAAAAAAAGAAAAAATCTTAGCACTAAGCATCATCACAACTCATATATATATATATATATATATATATATATATATAACTCAGGAAGTTTACTTTGTTTTGAAACATGTCCATGATAGGGAGATACCTTGTAAGAATAAAATGCTGCAGTGATGAATTGTTTGCTAACCATTGTTCTATGAGTAGTGCCCAGCCACTCATACTTTTCTGACAGATTAACTCCTATATAATGTGCGTTGTGGCGCAGTGGATATCGGCTCGAAATGAGAAATCGGGGAGCCGAGTTCAAATTCCAGTTGAATTCATTGCATTCACTTACGCGCAAATACCCTTGGGAAAGGTATTAATCCGTCTCTTCCCTCCAGTTATGGGTTAAATAACAGGACAGATTGGGTTCTATAGCCTTGGCCGGCAACCAGTCTACCGCAGAAAGCAATGGCAACCTACTGCGGGATAATCTTCTGCCCAGTCAGCCATGTCTCTTTTAAGACATGATCACCCAAGCATGTTTCATGTATGGCACTTAACTGACTGAATGGCCAAACTGCTCCAAGTTTTTTTTGACAAATTCTCAGTCAAATCAAATATCCTAAGTTTTAAATTGTAATCATAGACAATAACTGGAGAAGGTTGATGACAAACTACAGCTTCCCCAAGGGACTGAACAAAACAGAACTCTGAAATCCTCTAAAGTATTTCATTTACTCATCTCTCCCTTTTGTCTTACAGAAAAATGTACAAATAACAGAAGGGTACATTTTGATCCTCACTTGGGGATCAGACAGTTACAAATATTTCTTTTGAAGAAATTCTGAAAGCGTTAAATATTATTGCCTGCCACTAAATCTGCTGATAAAACAACAAAAATAAATACAAAATAAATAAAATTACACATCAAGTCCTAATTTGCATATAAATAATTTATCGCTATAAAAACAGACATCAGCTGTTTTATCTATAACTTTTCACTTTTTTCTCATTGTTTTAAACTGCTATTTATGTTGATTATATTTTCATCACTATTTCTCTCATTTTAATAAACATCCATTTTTATAGCATTAACAAAATTTTGTACATTCATCCAAGAAGAAATTTATAGTAAGCTAAACTCTTATGTAGATATTTACAATCTTTAAATCTTATATTGGATTGATGCAAAATTATCCAGCTTTTGCAGAGAGGAGACAAAATCATGTATTCATAGCATCATTATTCAGTGGCTAAAGAATTTTCTTTAGCTTACACCTCCTTTCAAAATAAAAAAAAAATAAAAAATTTAAAAAGACATAAAATAAATACAACTTCATATTACATTGATGCAAAGGGTGCCAGTTATTTTCACTCAACATAATTATTTATTAATACAAATTTATAGCTTAACTCATTATTCAGTCACAAGTGGGCTCGTGCTATCAAAAGTGACAGCAAACTATATTGACACAGCATCTAAAATGACAGCAACATATATATTGATGTATCTACAATTGAATATCTTACATAAAGATATAAGAAAAAACAAAACAAATAAATAATAATCCAAACACCTGAGCGTTACAGTAGGGAAATTTATTACACACACACACATACATATATATATATATATATATATATATATATAAAATAAAAACACAAGTCAACCGGTTTCAACTGGTGTTTTTATTTTAAAAGCCAGCCAACTGGTATTTTTATTTTAAAATTTGGCATGGCATATTATAAAAACTTTTTGTCTTTAACATCATAATAAAATTTCATACCATTTAAAAAAAATATATTCAAATGTATATATATATATATATATATACACTAGCAGTGTAGCCCAGCATTGTTTGGGTGTAATGAAAGCTTTAAAATTAATCCATGGTCAGACTCTTTGGACGTTGGCACGGAAGACTAAAAAACAATAGTTGTTTCCAATTAAAGCGAAACCATAGACTGAAAGAAAAATGAATGGACGTAAGTCAAATTTTGATTTCCTGGTATCAATATCAAATAAGTTTTTTTTTTGTCATAAACTGAATTTTGAAGGCTAAATAAGTCCTCTGAGTAAATGGTATCATGACTGAGACTAAGAACTACAATTATACCTACTTAGAGCCAAACCCAAAGTAAAAACTAAAATAAAAGAGCTGAAAAAATACAGACATACAGGCAGATAAACAGACACACACAAACATCTTGCTTTTTATATATAAATCGATAATAAATATATTATCGATTTTCTGCACTATTGTAAAAACTGCAACCTTGAAACTTCTGAATATCATTTTTGTCTTTGTCTATGAGTGTATCAAATTTGATTAAAATCGGACCACTCCTTCTATAACCAAATTTTTTCAATTAGCGATATTTATCGGGGGTACCTAGACACAAAACCTAGCTAAGAACACACACAGAAAGTTGCATTTATAAATAAGTTTAGATTGTCTTAGAATCCCACCAAATATAAAGAACATTTTTTTCTAGCAGATTCCTTTTTGAAGTAGATATTTAAAATTATCCTTGATCTAGTCAGGTTTTGCTTAATTCATGATTTATTTTATACTGCCAGGGATAATCTTGTCCAAAAATGACTTCTACGTTGAACAAAAAGATGAAAGCAAGTGGTAAGTATTCATTTCCATAAATTTATGTATAATACATTTTACAGTTTTCTAATTTGCTTTTTGTCAAAAGTCTTACCAAAGTTGGCTGATTACATAAGCAATAAAAAGCCTTCAAAGATACAAACATAACACTAAAAGCTTGAACTGAACAGAAAATTACTTTTTTTCAACATGAAATTATCTGAAGAAATTTTTACTGTTCATGAATTATTTGGACTAATATTCTCTTGATCTTGAGATTTTAGCCAGATTGTCACCCATCAAAAATGTGAACTGCCAAGTCCCAGTTGAAGAATTAAAATACAGGGCTAAACTGAAAAATTAATTATTGTTGGTTGGTTCACAGGTTGTTTTTGTTTGGCAGTATATCAGCCTCTATGGGTTATTTAATGCTGAAACCAAAATATTTTGTATGTAATTTTATTTCATTTTTGTAGATTATGATTTAGAGATACAAGTCTTACTATTTAACCCATAACTAGGTGAATTCATACCTTTCCCAAAAGGTATGTGTGTATAAAGTGAATATAATGAACCTCACTGGAATTGAAGCTCTGCTCTCCTATTTGCCATTCTGAGCCACTATCCATTACACTACTTGCAAATCTAAGCTTATGGTACCTGGTAATCTCAAACAGTCACTCATCAGGTTTGATAACGTTCAACTTGGTCATTACATGGGAACCAATCTTTTAATGCTATGAAGACACAAGCAGAAAATTGTTAGATGCCACATTCCCCTAATAAAGGCTGATAAATGTTAAAATATTGTGATAAAAACAATGATAAATGAGATAAGAGTTTAAATAATTTTGAGAATGAAGAACAAATTGTTTAAATTTATGCAAAAATAGAAACTAATCTTTATATATCCTAAAAAGTATTTTATATTTTTCAGGAGCTTCTTTTCTCAAACAAAATGAAAGAAATTTATTTATATTTTTTCTCTATTAGGAATTCTTTCTGTCATTGACAGCTTTGAATAAGTGAGCACCTGACTACAAACATCTGTGGTCTAATCTCACATGTCATATCTCAAAAGCATCATTTCTCTATTCAGAATTTCAATTGCAAGAAAAACGATGAAAATTTCATCTAAGGAATTATTTTTTATCCCAAAAGAATTTTCCATAAAGTAGTGTTTCTAAGTAAAAAGAATTGATGAGCTCTATATATATTTTTTTAAACATTTCACCCTAAGCAAGGCAAAAAAGCCACTAAGATACAAGAAAAACATAAAAGAGAGAGAACAATAAAAGAACAAGAATTAAGAAAACAAAAATTATAATTGGCATTGCATTTATTTTTGGAGATAGAAGTTGACTAGAAAGCAAGAAGCCACAAGAGAGTTCCACAAGTAAAAAGTAGAAGAGAAGAAACTATGCTTTCCTCTTCTCTGCTGGCCGATTGGCTGGCCTCCCATTTCCACATTCTGTGATGAAAAAGTTAGAAATATTTTTTCAAAGTTCAGTAGCTTTGTTTTCGGCTTCGAGTTAAAATGTCTTTAATACTGTTGAATTCTGTTCTGGGTGAGCCATTCATTTTTTTTTTTTGGTCGTCTTGCCGAATTTTTGCTTGATTTTAAAACTTTTTATGCTTAATTGAAGGATTGATTTTGTTTTCTTAGAAATTTCATTGCCTGGACTTTAACTAAGTTAAAACTTAGCAATTCAACAACGTTTTCCCATTATTTTTCAATAAACTATTGCTCGGTTCACACTCCACCCACATCTATTGAACAGGTGAAGAGGCTCATCCCTTGTTTCCTGTTTAGGATGCGGTTTCCGGTTTTCTCTTTTCCAAGTTTTTCACTCTTTTATTTTATTTTTTTCCTCAATTGGAGTAGATAGACTAAACTATCGCCCGGTTCACACTCCACCCACATCTATTGAACAGGTGAAGAGGCTCATCCCTTGTTTCCTGTTTAGGATGCGGTTTCCGGTTTTCTCTTTTCCAATCTTTTCACTTTTATTTTTTTTTTCCAATTGGAGTAGATAGACTAAACTATCGCCCGGTTCACACTCCACCCACATCTACTGAACAGGTGAAGAGGCACATCCCTTGTTCCCTGTTTAGGATGTGGTTTCCGGCTTTCTCTTTTCCATTCTTTTTACCCTTACATAGCCCCCTGCGCATCAGTGGCGTTATCGCCTTGCTTGGGGTGATATGATTAAAAAAAAGGACTCTTTTCATTTTGGTTTGGTTCTCTTCTCCAAAGAGATATAAGGGAGGGAGGTGAACTTATACCTTTCTCAAAGGTATGTGCACATAAACAAATATCATGAACTCAACTGGAATTGGAACATTTGCTAAGCTATTATCCATTACACCACTCACAAATCTAAACTTATAGCACCTGGTATTCCAAAGCAGTTACCCATCTAGGTACTGACCAGACTCAATGGTGTTCAACTTTTGTGATTATATGGGAACCAATGTTTCAATGTCATGGTGGCTATAAGCTGAAAATTATTAGATGAATATAAAGACTAAAATATTGGGATAAAAACAATAATAAAAGAGATAACAGTTTAAATATTTTGGAGAATAAAGAACATTGTTTAAATTTATACAAAAAATAGAAATTAATTTTCATATATCCTAAAAAGCATTCTTAATTTTAAGTAAAATGAACCCCCACCAACAGTACAAAAGGTCAGTCTTTATTCTAAGAAACTGATTCTATGTAAATGGTAGAATTTGAAAAGAATACTTCACTGATCTCTTCCTGAAGAATTAAATTATTCTTTAAAACAAATTCATCTGATGAGACCAACTGGTAACAGCAATCGACAAAAAGCATCCAGAAAGAATTAAGAGAAAGAATATTTAATGAAGAGAACACTAGACTTCATGTTTCTTTGGTGCACTGATAAAAGTTATGTCACAATTAGGAAACTGTATTCCCCAGCTTTAGATTGCAATTTATTCTGGTCTTTACAGGAGTTATGCTTTGCCATTGTCTCAAATAAATAATGGAACATTCCATTTTGATTGCAAAGAAAGAAATAGGCATATCAGAGACTGATTAAGAAAAAAGAAAAAAAAAAGAAAGGAAAAAAAGAGAAACAGAAAAGGAAAAAAAGGACATATACAAGAAGGAAAGAGAACATAGATGAAGTGATGTGTTTTTTTTTTTTTGTTTTTTTAATCATATCACCCCGAGCAAGGCGGTAATGCCACTGATATGCAGGGGGCTACATAGGAGTGAAAAGATTGGAAAAGAGAAAACCAGAAACCACATCCTAAACAGGAAACAAGGGACGAGCCTCTTCACCTGTTCAATAGACGTGGGTGGAGTGTGAACCGGGCAATAGTTTAGTCTATCACCCAGTTCACACTCCACCCACGTCTATTGAACAGGTGAAGAGGCTCGTCCCTTGTTTCCTGTTTAGGATGCAGTTTCCAGTTATCTCTTTTCCAACCACATCTGCTTCAGTGAAATAGAAAACCGAGTCAAGTTTTTTTAATCTTTTGATTTGTACTCTTTAAATAAAGACCTTTATCTATACGTATGATCAATATGGCAATATTTTGTTGAAGTTATTAATTTCAAATATTTAACAATAGGGAAATTTCCATGGGTATTTTAGCATTATTATAACTTGCAAACAAGCTTCTTCAATCATTAACTCAAGAATTATCAGGAAATTCGAATAGAAAATCTATTAAATTTTCACAGAGGCTGCTAGTTTATATAAATATATAAGGTTTCATCATAACTTATTTTTTTAAAATAAATTTCTAGATACAAGCAAATAGAAAAAAATAACTAAATAAACAAAACAAATTAAAAAAAAAGATTAATGGCTTCACTACAAATTTGATATGATCATAACTTTTGAACCTTTGATCAGAATGAGCAAAAACATTAGTCTTCTGGGCATAAAATATCGAATTTCAGCAAAATCTAAGATGAGAGTATTGTCCATTGGGAGATTTGCTCCCAAATTACCCATGTTGTTTTTTTTTTGTTGTTTTTTAATCATTTCACCCCAAGCATTGCGGTACTGCCACTGATGCACAGGAGGCTACATAAGAGAGTAAAAGTTTAAACAGAGGTAGAGCAAAGAGAAAGACTAACCAGTTACAGGGGTGTCAGAGAAAGGGCAAGAGAAGGATGGGAATACAGGTGTGATGACATTTGTGAAGGTAGAGTGAGAAAGGAAAAGAACAAGATACACAGAGTGATGTAAAACAGATGAGGGAAGGACTGGAGTCAAGTGAATAAGAGATGGTTGCTCAATAAATAAATTCTTCTGAAGGGGGCACTAGTGACCTAAGTTTGTCAGAGCAGAAGCCACGAAAATATTTGTAGAAGAGACAGAGGGAAGCCACATCCTGTCGGTGAGAAAGTGGCTGGAATCGAGCTGCCAGGTTTGGATCAATCACATTACAGATTTTCCTTTGGAGCCTGTCGAGAAACATGAGATGAACAGTAGAGGCACCTGACCAGATATGACAACAGTATTCTATGCATGGTCAGATGGTTGATTTGTATTTGTGCAAGATGGATTCAGACGGAAAAAAAACTTCCTGGCCTGAAACAGTGACCCAACCTTCCTAGCAGTGGATTTAGCTATTGATTCAATATAATGGTTCCACTTGAGGTCAGAATAGAGAGTGAGGCCAAGGAGACACAGTATATTGCTTTCGGGGAGACTCACTTGGTCCATGCTTGGTGGGGGTAGGAGAAATTGTCTGCGATGGTTGACATAGCAGCTTTGTTTTAAAAGCATTGAAATTTACAAGCCATTTCTTACCCAGTCCACCACAGAGTGGAGGTCCTTCTCAAGATCAGCAGTGAGGTTATCTCTGTCCACCTAGCTAGATTTCTTACTGATGCGGGTGTAAATGGTGGTGTCACCTGCATAGATGCCGACTAGAGATTTGACCGTGTCAGGGAGATCATTTACGAAGATCAAAAAAAAAATGTCAAGCCTAGGATAGAGCCCTGGGGTATGCCAGTGCTTGTGTGATAGGATGAGGAGGCATGCTCGTTCAAGACAACCTTCATCATGTGATTTGATCAGAAAGATTGGATTAAATCAAGCATCAAGAGATATCCAGAGTAAGAGTGAGCTTCGCTGGACTTATCCAGGGCCTGGGATATGTACTCAGTGATGGTTGTTAGCATATCGGCAGCAGACCTGTCAAAGTGGAAGTCATACTGTCCGAGAATAGTTTATAGGCAGTAAGATGCTGAACTATTTCAGCACTGATAATAGCCTCAAACACTTTTCTGAAAATTGGTAGGAGGCTGATAGGGTGATAATTGGATGGGTCTGATGGTTCCCCTGAGTTTTTAAATACAGGAACCACAGAAGAGGACTTCCAGCAGGCCGGAAAACAGGAAGCAGAGAAGAGTTCAAGGGGCACAATTCTTTAATCTTGGAAAGCCAATAATCTCTAGAATAAATATATCAGCAAATTTTCTTTCAAGACTCACTTTTTCATACAACCTTAGTAAATCGATCCTGTGCAATTAACTTTTTTGTTTGCGCATATTCAACTACCGAATCCTTTGCGAAATGTTTGAATAAAGCCATTCTTGGAGTTTCTGAGGAAGATGCCATCGTCAAGAAAGAAAACTTGAAAAAGACAAAAACAAGAGCAACAGCTCGTCCCGAAACAAAGCGACCCCAACGCAAAAGTGGTTCCAAAATGGAGGATCGATTTACTATAACGTTGTACGAGAAAGTGAGCCCCCCTAAAATTGTTTAAATATTGAATTTTTTTAAATTTCTTTTTAATAATCGGAAACTTTATATAATAACCGATAAGACTGCGCTGAAAAAAAAAAAAATTAAAAGTGGTGTTTGTTTCCTTCAGGTTCGCCCCCTTTCTTTCAGTAATTGTTTTTGTCTGATCACTTTTTCACCGAGTTTGCACTACTCAGACCTAGAACTGAATTCACAATTTTTTTTTTAACGGCTTAACTTCTGTCACCAAATTCAACAACATTAACTCGTATAGCTCGAATTAACCAGTACCAAATAAAAACAATACATCGATAGACATGTATAGACGGAACGATAACAGTAACTAATTTAGATTAAATAAAGAAAAGGGATTTAGTTTGAAATTCCATTAAGTTTAGCTGGAACGACATGCAGTTAGGGCACAGTGGCCGAAAACAGTGATAATAACAAAGATGAAAACAAATAGCCTGAGCAAATAAGAATAAGGAAGTGATTATTATAATTTTATATATAAAAAAAATTAAAATCAGAATAACGACTTAATACAAAATAAATTCCCGTAATTTATTATTTTAATTTTTTTTTACATTAATTATTTAATGAAGGGCAGGCAGGACAGAGCTGTATTGAAACGAATGTCAAACGTTTTTCAATTTAAAAGTAAAACAAATGAGTTTTCGACCAGAAAACAGATTCAAGTATTAATTCTACAAAGAATAAACGTTGTTCATCTACTTACTAAATATTACTTGTTGCCAAACGAAGAAAGGTAAATACTTTCAAAGTGAAACGTATTGCCCTTGTCTAAAAAAACGTGCTCGACAACAGCGGGCTGACATATTGGATTCGAAACGAGGTTTGCCTGCTGAAAACGAAAACAAAATTCAACTTCGGCTATTTCCGTAAAGATGCAAATGTATAAATAGTGCAACGATGAAGGAAAAAAGTATGGAAGAAGAAAAGTACAATAAATTTTATATTCTTGCATTTAATTCTAGTAAAGATATTGGAAGATGATGTGTAAATATTTTTTCATTAAATAATGACGTAACAGAAGTATCTAAGTATTTTGCGATAAAATAATAATATATTTTTTGTTATATAATTAAAATTTTTCTTATTATATATGATTCATATGATAATATATGTGTAGTGCCAATAAAAATAAAATATATAAACAAAAACAAAAATAAAAAGGATTTAAATTAGAATAAAAAAATTGTGCTTTCCTTTAAAATTCTTCTCAACTAATGAGAAGGTAACCCTTTAGATGTTGTGATTATTCCTGGAGTCAGTTCCAGGAGAAAGTTGTCATTTGAGTGTTATGTTGGAAATTATGGTTTTCTTTCGTTTAAACATTCAATAGATTTTGAATTTTTCTTGATGCTTGCATAAGCTGAAATCAAATACATGAAGAAAAGAAGGGGATGGAGAAATAGTATTAGGATCTAATTTTATTTACCGGGTCGCAACTATCTTTTAAGAAGAAATGTCTTCCCAAACAAAAGGTATGTCTTGTCCAGACAAGAGTCCCAACTGAAAAAAAAAAACTTGATTCTCTTATTTCTTTTTGGCACCAGAAAGCCCCTCTTTTCTTGTGCATACACAGATGGTCCTTCCCATCAAAGGCCCCCTGGGAGATTATTATTCTTTCTTTTTTGGTTTATTTTATTTTATTTTGTGTTTATTATTCAATCCCTACAAGCCTCAATTAAAAAGAGGAAGAAAAAGAAAACTGTTCCTGGCCAAAAAACACCGGCGGTTTGCAGGAACATCATCATCATCATTTAACGTTTGTTTCAATGCTAGCATGGATTAGATGGGGTTTTTTTGATGGCTCCATAATTGAACCATCATAAAATATTAGAGCAAATTTTACAGTTGTAACCTAATTTATGACTGAAAAGTAATAAAAAATCTTTGCAGCTGGCTTCACGCATAACTTCCGTCATAAAAAAAAAATGAAAAAGAAAGTAATACCAGAAAATAAAATAATTTGCCCAGTCAAAATTTTGACAGAAAGAGACTTTTGATTTTAGCTGAAACCAATGTTCCTGCCAAAATCTTGAAGCTTGGTCAAAGTTATATAAACTGATACCCCTGCGCTACAAGAAAAAGGACAGCAGAAAGAACAGAACAAAAGAACATTTCAACTGGAGAAACCAACCATGTATGACATGTGAAGTAGTAGTTAAGAGGTCATCTGATAATGATATTTCTGTCCTGGTTATGACTAAGAAAAATACAGTAGATTGTCACTAATCTTTTTTCTATTATTACTACTATCCCTTACACAGTCTGACTTAAAAACTACTGGACATTTTCCAAGCCACTACCAATATCTGCATTAAAAACAAACATGTTGATACACCAAATACCAAAGGACTCACTCTAAAGCAACTCAATAAAAATATATTATTTATTTTAAGCCCTTGAGATCCAGTCCTTGTATCACTGAAGCATAGAATGGCACCAAGAATACTCTAACATATATCCACAATTATATCAAGAAGAATAAAATATAAACTGAGTGGATACATTCTTAATTTCTTCAAACAGCTAAAATAAATTATTTCAAATTAAAATTATTGTTTTATACTTACTTATATCTTATATTGAGATCTTTTCTTTCTAAACTAGCTGAGGCCGAAAGATGTTTAAAATAAATATATGCTAGAACCCATGGTTGACAACAAGTTCCATATAGAAACTATCTCACATGTTGGCTATTGTGGCATGTGAGGAATTCCTTACTTTGCTCAATTTAGCAGAAATGGAAATAATCAGCAGGGTACAACTGGAAGTCCCAGAAGTCATAAAATCCTTTACAGAACACTATCTGCCCTCTTTTGCACTTTTCATTTTTAATAGCCTCTACCTTCAGGGCCTGCTTTTTCCCACTTTTCATCATCAGCAGCCTCAATCTTCCATCCTGGCTCGAAGAGCTATACAATTCTTGCTAAAGAAGATGTTTGTCTGTCCTGACAGCTTGACTAAAGATTTCTCATTGCTCCAGTGGGAACTGGTGAGGTAATCTCTCTTCAAGACACCTACCCAAAAGGAAAAAAACTACACATAAATCTTACTACAGAAAATGAGGCCTGTCTTAGCAGTTTCATACTCAGATTTCTTGTCCCTCCAATGGGAACTAACAGTAAAATTTCTCTCTAAAAAACAACTACTCAAGAACTTTGTTAGATGGGAAATCTCACTATTTTATTGCAAAATGCTACTATTTTGCACTGACTTACTACCTGAAATAAAAGCTGTTGAACAGTTTTTTCAAGCCTTAAGTTTTGTTCATTCCAATCTCACTGCTGAGCACACACACAAACATACACAATTGGGAAAATTCCTACATTCAAGCTATTGTAGGTGAGTTATAACTCTAAATAATTATAAACCCTAAATATTTATATGTATAAAAATACTTGTAAAAATGAGAAACAGCAAGATATGGAAAGTACAAAACAAGTATTATTCATTATTATGGCTATTGTAGTGTTATAGAAACAAGACTCAACCCATGTCTTCTTATTCTTTTATGTGCCCTGTCCCTTCAGGACGTAGGCAATCATGGCTTTCCACATCTCCCCTGGTGGCTCTTAGCATGCCTTCTCCTGTTACACCTTGCAACCCTCATTCCATCATCTACCTGATTAGGTCCTTCAAATATGTTATCCGTTGCTTTCCCCTGTCTCCTTTTCTCTCTATCTGGCCTGTTAGTATCAGATTCTCCAAGCCCTTCTTCCTCATTGCATGTCCCAGGAACTTCAGCTGTCTCTTCTTGATGCTCAGTATTAATTTCCTTTTTGTTTCCATCATTTCCAAGACCTCATCATTGCTCACATGCTTGATCCATGATATCCGCAGCATCCTTCTGTAGAACCACATTTCAGTTGCTTCAAGTTTTTCCTTCATCTTTGATGATTTTGTCCAGCATTCACTGCCATATTGAAGAACTGATAACACATAGCAATCCAGTACTCTCTTCTTTGTTTCTAGTGAAAGTGTGTCAACTGAGTAAAATTATGAGTTTGGAGTCAAATGTAGATCAAATATGGATCAGAATCCAACAGAAAGATAAAGAATAAGCAAAATGTATACAGTCTTTTTCATGGCTTTTTTTTTTATTTATGTTTGTAATAAGTGTCCAGATAATTTAGTTAGAAAATACAAGACATGTCTGGGGGTTTTATGTTGCTATTATGGCCTGAAAAAGGAAAAGGAGACAAACTTTTTGTTATTACACATGTTAACAACCTGTCCATATGAACTGCTTGTCTGATTGTGACAAGCACTTCACATGGCCAGAATTTAAAACTGCATCTCCTAGTGGAAACCTTTGAATCCTATTTGCTACCAGGATGCATATTTTCCTAACAAGATTTCTCAATTACTCAAGCCAGTAGATAGAAATAAATATACTGCTTAGTTATAAAAAACAGAGTATTTATTCAAATATGAGCATTCATTAAAAATGATGTTTAAACAAATAAATTAAAATATGTCAGAGTTAATCCATTTCATAACAGATTTCATAAACTTTTGTAATATATATATATTAATCGTCATCCAAAGACAGATCTGTTTTGCTGGATCACAGCTCATCAGTACGATTAGACTCCGATTGCTTTTTTAACCCAGGATTGAAACCCAACCGAATTAGCTTCAGTCGGCGATTCTACCTCTGGGCTAAGGGCGTTCGGTAGAAGAAGGCAGACTTTTTAGCATGTATATTGTCATTATACCCACCCAATAGCCAGAGTACTCTAATCCATTACTGAATGAGCGATGCGTACATGCCAGAGTAGCTACTGTTTTTTAAAGTCTACCATTCTTCCAGAGTGCTCAATCAGAGTGTGAGAGCGTAAATATACATATATATATTAATGTATATTTGGGCAGCAATCATTCTTTTAAACATGTTTTGTTAAAAACAACTGACATGGAAGATTTTATTAATTTTTGATTTAATTTTTCCAGTATTCTTATATGTTTCATTTTTGCTGGAAATAAGGATTTTTTGGCTTTGAAAAACACGTTAATTTGAAAATTCTTGCAAAAATCAAATAATTGTCTGATTTTAATGAAACTTTCAGGATTTATTCACAAATGAATGAAATTATTTATGCAATTATTATTTTTAGAAAATCTTGATAAAAATATTTTTTTACATCTGTTACCCCCCCCCCCACCACCACCACTTCAATTAATTGTGTAAAACTTCTAGAATTACCTTATCTATACAAATGTTTTTTATTAGCTAAATGCAGGACTCATTGGGGAATGTAAATCATATAATTTTGTATTTTATTAGAAGACCATTTTTCTGAAAAATCTGGGCTGAATAGTAAAATCAAAAATGCATTAAAATTGTGCTATTTTTTTGCAGATAAACTTTTAATTGATTTAATAAATAATATAATTTTAGGATATTATATTCTGAAGAAGAAAAAACTTTCAATGAATAATGAACTTTTATAAGAATTTTCATTTTATCTTTACTAATTAAAGTTTCAAACATCTTTCAAATTTCTTTCAGTTACTCAGTTTTCAGTTATTAATTCATTAGAGAAGACTTTATTTACAAATCAAAAATTCAAAGGCTTAATACAAAACCAAAAATTCTAAAGCTTAATACAAATCATTTAAAATTAAGATTTTTAAAATAATTTAAAAAAATTTTTTTTCATTACGTTAAACTGCGCATTTTTTTTTACTATGGAAGCTTATAAGAGACTTGTAGGGGATTTGGTATTTGCTGGGTTGTATGTGCTTCCGTATTTTACGGGTCTGGCTCTCTAGATTATTTCCCCCACAAATACAACACTCTGTTTTACAATCGCGCAAAGTGAAAGGAATAATTCACAACGGACATTAAACAACAAACAATTTATTATGTGAAAAATAAAATGGTACGTGGAAACAAATAAAATACATGATGCGAAAATTGCCTTTTGGGAAATAAAACTTGGCAAGAAGTTAAATTTGTTCAAAGATGTGTATAAGTTTACATTAGCAGAGTCCGTAAATAAGTCTTTCCTACTTACATTTAGTTCATTTCAGGTGGCGACCGCATGTCGCGTTGCTGAAAGAAAGTTCGTCGGTTTTTTCTTTTCAAGGTCCTCGGAGCTAGGTCATGAACTTTGACGTGGAAGAAATTACTTGGCCGGACAAAGTATCGGTGGCATGCGGACTTAATGGCTAGCTTGGTGATTGACCTTTTTTTTCTAACTGTGTGTATTATATACATTAATAGGGGATCAACGAATCTTCCTAACATTAGGGTGTGAAAACATTTATTGACCAATCAGATTTATTATTTCACTATTTTGTTTTGGGGCCTAAATATTTTTGTGTTAATTTACTTCCGATCCTATTTTTCTAGAATGTTCTTATTCTAAGTTTTTAGCTGATTGGTTGAGAAATATAAAAATGTAATCTAAATTCTACTGCTGTTTTGATCCAATTTTTCTAGAATGTTTTTATTGTGATTTTCTTGTTGCTTATTTTAATAGAAAAAAATATGTATCCCATAGACTTTTCATTAAAAAGTCACATGTCTTAAGAGTTGTTCCCCTTACAAAATGTTAAATTGGGTTATGGGAAATTTGGTCACCATACTTCCAGACTGATTGATAACAGGTGCTGTTATCACCGACTTGAAATGTCAATGAGTCAGACCTTTGTGATGAAGAAATATTTTTATTCTAAATTTCATACCATGAATAAGTAATATTTGTTTCAAATCAGAACAATTTAATTTTAAATTTGCTAATTTTCCAAAAATAACAAGTGAGAGATGTATATTTTATTTTTGTGATATTTGTAAAACTGAGAATTAACTTTTGTTTACAAATGTGTCAATCACTCAAAAACTGACCAAAAAATTGAAAATTAAAAAAAAAATGTCAAACTTTTAGAAATATAAAATGAATATAATTTCTGTTTGAAATACACCAGGGTATTTTGCTTACTGGAAATAGTAAATATGATCATATAGCTTTCAATTAAGCTAAAACTAAAGTTTTAAGAAAACTTTTTTTTATTTTCAAAAATTCAATTTAAAATTTAGATATCGAAAATTTAGTGGTGGTACCTAATATATATATAAAACTCATTTAAAAAGATATTGATGTACCAGAAAAGATATTGATGTACCCCAAAATCATATTCATCCAAAACTTGTTTAATGTTTATTGTTTTATTTTATATAATAAATCAATAAATCCAGGTTTATTTCAGCTGTGTCAAATTGAACAAGTGAAAAAGATATATTTTGATCTTTTTTTGTAGATCAATGAAACTGACATTGAAATCAGAACAATTTTATATCTCTGTACATAAATAGTTTTATTATGAGTTAGACACAACAACATGTACCAGGTAAAATAGGTGAGAATACAGCATATTGTTTATATATTAATCATTTTGTTTTTAGATGTTTTAACAAGGACTTAGGAAAAGATTATATTTTGCTCCTGGAACTTAAGTGGAATTATATTTATTATTTATGCTCTCACACCCTGATTGAGCACTCTGGAAGAATGGTAGATTTTGAAAAAGAATAGCTACTCTGGCATCTACGCATCGTTCATTCAGCAATGAATTAGAACACTTTCAGCTATTGGGCGTGTATAATGATAATATACATGCTAAAAAGTCTACCTCCTTCTACCGAGCGCCCATAGCTCAGAGGTAGAATCGCCAACTGAGGCCAAATCGGTTGGGTTTCAATCCTGGGTTAAAAAAGCAATCGGAGTCTAACCATACTGATGAGCTGTGATACAGTGTAACAGATCTGTCTGCGGATGACTATATATATATATATATATATATATATATATATATAAGTCATCCACATACAAGCTCATTAGTGTGGCTAGACATCCACTTGCTTCTGGCCAGGATCAAAAGTTTGGTGTCAGTCGGAGTTGCTAACCCCTAAACCACAGGCATATAGAATCAGAGAAGGGAAATTTTAGCGCGTTATATACAAGCGGTGTATACACATGCCAGTCACCAAAAGAACTCAATTTATTGCTGAAGCGTAATGCTTAAATCACTGAAGTGGTAACTGTTTTTAAAATTTTCCTCTTTAGAGAGCTCAATCATAATGAGAGCATAATATATTAGTCATCCAAATACAAGCCTGTTTTGCTGTATCACAGCTCAGCAGTGTGGCTAAACAGTTACTGGTCACAGTCAAATTTAGAATGTGCCTCATATATATTTAAAGAAAAAATAGAAGATAAAGATTTAACATGCAGTGCTTTTAAATTTTAAAATTAATAAGGTCAGCTAATTACTCTACCCTGGTTTCAACCTTTTGGCATTGTCAGGGATTTTAGTTTCACTGATTTCCTATGGCTTTATTTTGAAGATACAACAGGAATTTTAAACTGCATAAGTTTAAAATAAGCGAAGGAATTAGTCAAGACTTGCGAAATAGTATCGTATATATTTTCATCTGGTTTTGTATGAACCCAAAATGTATACACATCAGAAAATAAACTTTATGTTTTAAACCAAACCATCTATTTTGATCACTGAAATAGATTGTTCTCATTCCATGAGTCCTCAAGAATGCATGGCCCATTGGATAAAAGTGTTGGTTAGATCCAGTGACTTGACACAAAGAGTTGTGAGTTTAATACCTGACAGCAGCTGTGGTGAACAAAACTTAGAGATTTGAGTTAAATGGAGATAAATAACACATCTGGAAGTGGTATGGCTCATGGAATGAGAACAATCTACCCCAGTGATGGAAATAAAGGGTTCAGTTCAAAATTCCAATTACCTGAAAAAGGTCAGCCAAAATGTCATGAATATGACAGTAAAGATGAAGACAACAGTCTGAACAATGTAACTAATGATAAAGATATTATTGCAAACTATTCATGAAATAATGATTTTGATTCATTCTGACACACCTTACAAGACAATTCATTTAGTCATAATAATTTCTGTAAATTTTAGTTATAATATTTTTAAATTTTTAAATTTTAAAAATGTCAAAGAAATTTAATAAAAAAAATAAAAATAATGATAATGTATTTATAGTATAAATATATAAATTAATAATATTTCAATATCTTTCAATAATATAAAAATGAATATAAATATTATGGTATTGACTGTTTTATCATCATTTTAGATAATGGAAAACATTTAATCCTGCCCAGGGTGAGACACCATCAATTATAAGAATTTGAAAGGGATCATGAAGGGAGCTAACCCTTTACCATTCAAAGATCAACCTATAATAATTACAGTATAATCATGTTTTAACTTTAAAAAATTCAGCATGTAAATTTTAGTTATAATATTTAATATATAATTTTCTTCTTTTAAAGATTGCAATGCAATTCTTTTAGTTCTCTCAATATCAACAATTTGTAATTTGTTTTTGAGAGACAATTGAAAAACAAAGAATCCATGACATATAAAATAAAGATAAAAATATTAGTCTGAATTATTTAGGAATTAATGATTTTGATTCATTTTGACGCAGCTTGCAACATTCATTGGTAAATCTTGTTCAACCTTGTCTTTCAGTTTCAACAGCTGAAACCATAGGATTTATTGAGTGAAGAATTCCAATAAACTGTTTTTATACTTAGTTTTTGTTTTTGAATATGTGTTGGGATGTAATAGATATCAGATCAGAATGTGAAATCAGAGAGCAGAGTTCAAATTCAAGTTGAATTTGTTGCATTCACTTATGCACAAATACCTTTGGGAAAGGTATTAATCCATTACTTCTCCCTACAGCTACGGGTCAAATAGCAGGCTAGATTGGATTCTATAGCCTTTGATTGGCAACCAGTCTACTGTAGGAAAAAATGGCAACCTACTGCACAAAAATCTTCTGCCTATTTAATCATGGATCAAAAGAGACATGATCGCACAAAGCTGTATCACGTATGACACAACTGACTGACTGACTTTGTTTAAGCCTAAAGCCACACACATGGGACCACCCAGTGAGAATTAAACTCACAGCTCTATATTAATTGATCTGTGAATTCAGTTTGCTAAAATTCACAGTACAACAAGGCTCTTAACATTACTTACTAACCTTAAATTAGTTTTGGCACAAGGCCACACACATGGAACCACCCAGTGAGAATCAAATTCTATAATAATTACCTTGAATGCCATTCTATTGACTACTTCCATGTTTTGAAATATTCCTTTTGTTAGTATTTGTTTATTTTGTCTATAATAAGGACACAAGTGATGTAATCACTGTAAGGATCACAACAGTGTAGTAAAGGTTTGCATGACAAGCTCATTTATAGTGGCACGGGGCTTCATTGATAAAATAAACAATTGATTTAATCACCCAAAGAAGATTAATGATAGATAATAGTAACAAAGAAACATTCGGGTTATTTTTAACTAAACAAGATAAGGAATTGTTTTACAAATTTAGATGCATGAAGTTGTGTCAGTAGCCTATTTCAAGAAAATAAATCAGAAATTTTGAAAGATCATAGTTTTAACAAATTCACATGAAGAGGAAATGTTCATACAACAGATGAATGGATCTGACACAAAATAATATTAAAAAATTGCATGTGAGTTTGTTGCTCACTGAAGGGATATGCATATGTTCAAAAGTAAATGAAGAGATAGTTTGAAATACTTTGCTTTCTTGGATTGTTGTATGTGAAGTGCCAGGTGCTTGGATAAGGCCAATAATATAATTAGCAAGTGATTTGACACTCGCGAAAATCTGAACACTAGACACATGAACAAGAATTAAACTTTTCACATGGCATCAGACACTCTTCTCATGTTGGTTTAAATTTTTTCCTTATTTTATATCAGAAAGGATTTTGCATAGGCTCACTATTTTCTTTCTTTTTCAAGGCTCAACAGCTAATTTCTGTGAGAATAAGGTTTTCATTGGTCCAAAGAAAATTTCACATAGGCTTGCAAATTTGTTTTCATTTTTTTCTCGGATCACTAGCCAAGTTCAATGTGTAGAGGATTTTTAGTCCTTTATGATTTATATTACGATTCGTCCAACATACGATTCAAGAAAAATAAAGACAACAACTCCAATTTGTAACCAATATAAATAAAGTATATTCAATAAACAAACAAAACATGTAATAGTAGCATACATAGAGTAGGAGGAAACAGTTGTCCCCCCCCCCTTTAACTGTTTGTTGACCAAAATAAATTAAATGAAGAAAGGTTTTTCTTGTGCTGAAAAGGTTTGTTATAATTGTTAGAAGGATTTTCATGTAAGAACAAATAACATGAAAAATACAATTATTTTGAATGTAATTGTAAGTGATACAAATTTTGGTCAAGAGTTCAAAGTTCAAAAGTTCTTGGTGAAAATGTTCAGAGAGAAGACAAAGTTCTGTGTCTGTGTGTGCATTAGATAAGGTATGAGTAGAAAGAGAGACTTACGTGTAGTCCTTTAGCCAGCCTGTTGGTCTACTGCTTAACTTGCGAAAGGTAGCCGTTTATAAGGACAGAGAGTGGATCAAACAGCAAGCATAGGAAAAACTTTGTTTACATAAAAAAATATGTGATTGGCAAAAAATTAACCAATCACCACACACATATGAAAGAGCTGCTTCAGAGTCGAAAGATTAAAGGTGACTGCAATTGCTAAATTGTCCTATACAAGAACAGTAGTGATTTATTACCCAATCGCAGATGAGTAAATGACATGGACCGAATGTGGGTAAGAAAAACATAGCAAACGCTATAAATGAAGTCAAAGTTTTCATTGTTACAAAGAAAATTTAGCATAGGCTCACAAATTTCTTTCTATCTTTTATGTCAATTCACTCAAAGTTGAAGGAAATGGGAAAAAGGAGTTGTTATTATTTCATACTAATCACACTAATCACAAGTTTGAAATAAATGAGGATTGAACTCTTAACCCAGAAGAAATGGTTGGATAGACGAGCCATTATCCATTACTCTGTGGTGAATCACCTAATCTTTATTGTAGCAGAATACAAGTTTGGAATCCCCAATGAGGATTGAATTCATAACCCAGGAGAAATGGTTGGATAGACTAGCTCATTATCCATTACTCTATGGTGAATCTCACTAATCTTTAGTGTAGCAGAATAAAAATCTTGAGTCCGTAGTGAGTATTGAACTCAAAACCTAGGAGAAATGGTCAGATAGGATAGCTCATTATGCATCACTCTATGGTGAAGCTCCCTAATCTTTAGTATAGCACAATGCAAGTTTGGAGTATTTAGTGAGGTAAATTGCACTTAATTATTTACTAAATTAAGCTTAGTCTGACACAAAGCCTTAAGTTAGGAGAGCCCAGTAAGAGTTTTATTCACTACTCATTAATAATGGTAAGCTCATTAACCATTACCGTCTAGTCTGGCATCTAATCATGCTCTTACTTAGACAGCCAAACCTAACATTAATCTAGCACTAATATGTAATCTCGACTCTTGTTGGTGTTTATTTCTAAATTACTAAAGTAATAGACAATGAATGATGAATATTTTAGGCTTTTGACTTAAAATACAAGATTTCTTTATTAACATTGACCTTATGACTTAACAAGTATAATATCAATAAACACACAAACATTAAGAAACATTAATATCCCGAGTTAATTGCTGTGGTCCTGAGTAAGACAATAAACTATATCTGGCGGTAAGGCCTCTGATCAAGAGATTGGAGATTTTGAGAAGTGTGGAACTATGTCTTAATTGCAGTTGTTCCTAGGTTAGATCTACCCTTACTCAGATTGGTAGCACCTGTTAGGATCCCAGCAAGGAGTAAATAGTGAACCCCTCCCAAACAAAACACTATGAATCTATAAAAATATATTTTTATTGTAAAAAATATCAGATACATTTTTATATAAAACATACCAACAAAACATTCTATCTATAGTTAAAGGCATACAATTATATTAAAAAATAAATTCAGTTGAAGCTATAAAATTGTGTTCCAATTATTTAGATTTTGGCATTAAATAACCAATAGAGGTGTTGGTATGTTGCTAAACACAATCTAGCATAAAAAAAAAAGTTAATTGTTGACTTTGCTGTTGAGGAAGTTAGTTCACTGTGTTATGCAAGATAACTTTTCTTACCAGAAACTATTTTGCACTTTTATAAGTCTACGATTCTTCCATGTATTGTTTACGGCCATATCACATTGAATACACTGGTTCTCGTCTGATCACCAAAGTTAAGAGATGTTGATCCTGGTCACTACTTAGATAGGTGACCACTTGGGAATACTAAGTGCTGTAAGCATTTCTTGACGGATGTGTGTTGTGGTGCAGTGGATATCGGCTTGGAACAAGAAACCGGGGAGCCAAGTTTAAATTCCAGTTGAATGCCCTGCATTCACTTACAAGATAATATCCATGGGAAAGGTATTAATCCGCCCCTTCCCTCCAGTTATAGGTTAAATAACAGGACAGATTGGGTTCTATAGCCTTGGCTGGCAACCAGTCTACCACAGCAGGTATTGGCAACCTGTTGTGGCATAATTAAAATTCCTGAGGGCTATACAGGGTAGGACTTGGGACCCTGCCCTTAAACAATTCCCAATGAATCTTTCTCTATCGCTTGGGAGGAAGCCAGCTCAACCCGACCATGGTGAATGCCAAAATAGATAGACAGGCATGTATTGTATAGTGTTGCCTTAGTTCCAGAAATTCTTGACAAAATTCAAAGAAGGGTTTATAATTTTATTGGTCCTACCCTGGAATCTTAGCTCTTCTTACTTTCCCACTGCCTTAATGTATTTTAACATAGCTCAAAATCAATAAACATTTATTTTTCATGACATACATTGTTTACTGTTATGAGATTTTAATAAATGACAATGTTTCAGTAGAGAGTCAAGGTAGGTATTTTGATTTTCAAAATTTTAATATACTTATGCTCTCTGTTTATTTGAGGCTTACAGCCATATCACGTTGAATACACCGGTTCTCGCTCAATCACCAAAGTTAAGCAATGTTGAGACTGGTTAGTACTTAGATGGGAGACCGCTTTGGAATACCAGGTGCTGTAAGTGTATAGTGACGGATGTGTGTTGTGGTGCAGTGGATATCGGCTTGGAAAGAGAAATCGTTGAGCCGAGTTCGAATTCCAGTTGAAGACCCTGCATTCACTGAAGCACTGGTACCCTTGGGAAAGGTATTAATTCATCCCTCCAGTTATGGGTTAAATAACAGGGTAGGACTTGGGGACCCTGCCCTTGAAAAAACAAATCCCAATGAATCTTGATACTTGAAAAGAAAAAAGTATTACTAGACACAAAACTTATATAAAAAAAAACAGCAATAGATTGTTGTAAGAAAAAGATATTACCAGCAATAAATAAATAAAAATTTAGTTGGCAATAAATGACCCACTGAGGTTGATATACCATAAAAACAAAACAACCAAACCAAATTGTTTATTTGAGAGATATTTACTAATTCAATTTATTATCACCATGTAAACAGCAGGGAATATGAAAAATCCCAAACATTTTATAAATTTATCAATTGTCCATGTATTGCATATAACTATCATTTCATGTCTAGTGCTTCTGCTAATTATCTAGAGATTCTTGACAAAATCCCAAGAAAATCTGCAATGTTATCATCCCTCACCTGGTAACTCAGCTTCAATCATTTTTCCCATAGCTTCCTTGTACCTTTTCTATAAATATTTTAAGTACACTTGCATTCACTTATGCTCAAATACTCTTGGGAAAAATATTAATCCGTCTCTTCCCTCCAGTTATGGGTTAAATAATAGGACAGTTTGGGTTCTATAGCCTTGGCTGGCAACAGTTTACCAAAGAAAGCAATGACAATCTACTGCGGGATAATCTTCTGCCCAGTCAGTCATGTCTATTTTGAGACATGATCACCCAAAGAGTGTTTCAAGTATTGCACTTAAGTGACTAGATTAGTAACTAGATCTCATTATTTTACTATAGAAATTGCTAGATGTACCCATAAGTTCTATTGTAATAGTTTCTTCGAATAGTTTTATTTATAAACCTTGCTTATGTTGGAAATTATGAATTAAACTAATAAATGCTTTTGTAGAATTACTTATTTTATATAAATATCTATCCAAATACTTAAATCTTTTGAAGTGTAAGAAACGATTTTTATTGGGGAAAACGTTGGATTTTTTTTATTAGTTCTTTCAATTAAACATTTTACTGTTGGAATTTCTAATAGTTTCTTTTCTTGCATTTTCCTGCTTTGAAACTTTCTTCCAGCTTCTTACTTTCTTGTCAAGTAGGATCTTCAAAGATTATAATGCAACATTAATTACCATCTTCTTCTTTCTGTATCCTATTCTTTTACTGTCCTTCCAACTCACTAACATTTGCTTTTTCTGACTGTCTATTCACAATTTTGATCCTAATATGCAACACCTTATTTAAAAATAATAATTTGTTCGTTAATAGGAATTATTTCAAAATGCTTGTTGGTTTCAAAATTGCCTTGAAATGTACCCATTGTTTTTAATTTCATGCCATCAAATTGTTTTAGTTGTATGCTACCTTTCCTTAATTTTGGTTGTTCTAATTTTATCCAGAAATTTTTGGCTATCAACATCATTTCACTGCCTGTATTAACTTGCATGTCAAATACTTGGCCATTTATCCTTATTTTTTTCTCTTTTTTTATATCTTCATTGTAAATATGCCAGCTTCTTCTTCAAAGGACGTTTGAACAGTATTTACTTCTCTTATTTGTCTTTCATATTTGCATACGTTCTAAAAATTATCTTTCTTTTTGCAGTCCGAGCGTATTTTTTCCAAAGAAGGGCATTTATACTTGTCCCTCATATGACGTTTCCTGCAATATTTACATTTCATTATAGATTCAGTAATGCTCGTCCTATATGTCTTGAATTCTTATTTTAGTTGATAAAATTCCCTAATCAACTCTAATTGTTGCAAAACTCGATGCTAGCTTCCAAACTCATTCTGCTACTCTGCAGACATTCTAATTTTGCGCTTGTCATTTTGGTCTTGCAAGGCTTCAATTAATCTAAGAAGAGTGAATTCATCTTCTGTCATCATTTCATGTGCTCCCAATATTTCAAAATCACAATACTTTACTCATTATTTCAATCTATGTATGTACTGTATAATGGACTCCTGTGGTGCTTGTCTTGTCTCCAGAAAAATGTTTGGTAATAACAGAAAGAACCAAATTTTTGGTCTTATGTTCTTTTCATGACTTTCACAATTTATTTAAACATAATTTTTTTAATTCACTCAGATAACACATTGTCAAAATTTTCTTTGCAGCTTTGCATCCCCCTGTAACAAAAAATAAATCAGTTATCTCGTTTTCTCCGCCATTGGTCTTTGGGTATCTTAATTGTTTTACTTTTGCAAATGCTGCAAAAGTTCTCATCCATGTTTCTACGCATTCTGGGTTGTCCAGAGAAATCATGGATGCTATTGTCAATGCCATTGTTATGATTCACTTATCAGTGTGAGTAGCAGTAGTCATAGCACAGCTTTGCATGTCCTCTGTGACAACAAGCTATTTTCTGTCTTACTTCTTCAAGTACTCTCTATATATACTGGTCTCTTCATTTGCATACGATACTATATGTTGATAAGCCATAAAAAATATATCAATTAATCAATAGTTACTAATCAAGGCTGAAGAGTTTTGTCTGCTATAATATTTAATCCACAACTGTAATTTAATAGTATAGTTACTGATATTTTTAAATTTCATATAATAAAGATTACTATCATTTTTTAAGAGAAACAGGATGTTGTAAGGTTGTTGAATGATGAGATAAGAATGTTGAAAATTTGGAAAAAGTTTAACAGGTATAACAAATTCATAAAAAATGAAAAACATTTGTAAAATTAGAACAAAGCTGACTTTAAGAATATTGGAAAAAGGTATTTGAGAAACATTAACACCAACAACAGTAAATTGATCAGCAAGAAAATATTTGAAGTTGGTTTTATGAATTTTAGCAGTGAGAAAAGATACAGAATATTAAGAATGTTGGCTAAAGACATAAAAGCAACTAAACTACTACTTTTAAGCAAATATCACAAAAAGAAACATGTAAATTGGAAAAGTAGTAAATGAAAACTGATGTCTCAACTGTAAGTTTTAGTGATGAATATTGAGTTACATTAAATGAACTTGATGGCTTCACAAGAGGTTAGGTTCTTCATGAAAAAGCCAACCAATATGATTTAGAAAACAACAGTCAGGAGTTAGTGTAATGTGTTTGGTTAGTATAGTAGGCAGTGAATTTGGTAAATTTTCGTTTTAAATCCTGTCGCTTTTCCCCTTCAAATTTATCCAAAATAGCATTATCTCTGTGCAAATGTATATGCTGAACTCAAATCAAGTGTTAGTTATTGAAGAAACTTACCTTTTTTTATCTAAATGTCCATAAAAAAACGAACTATATCTTGCACTTTTTCTCTCCCGTAACTCTTACGAAGTCATGTAATTAACTGTAGAATGACGGACTGCGTAATGCAATGAATTTTGGCACATTTTTGCTCTATTTTTCTTCATTTACTGATACTTCCGGCGATGTTCTTCCGGTATTGAAAGTAATGCGCTATTGTATTTCTACACTTATTGCTCTCAAAACAGAAAGTACATTGCCGGAAGTTTGAGTAAAGGACAAAATTCGACAGAAAATTACTTCCTACGTAGAACGTCATTCTGCAGTTAATTACATGACTTTGTGAGAGTTACAGGAGAGAAAAAGTGTGAGATATAGTTCGTTTTTTTAATGGACTTTCAAAGTAAAAAAGTTAAGCGTCTTCAATAACTAATTGTTGATTTGAGTTCAGCATATACATTTGCACAGAAATAATGCTATTTTGGATAAACTTGAAGGGGGAAAAGCCATCGGTAACTAAAACGAAAATTTACCGTAAATTTATAGGTTTTTTCAAAGTTGATGATAATATCATGATATTTTTTTAAAATCAAGTTCATCCCAAGCAAGGCAGTAAAGTCACTAAAACACAAGGAGTTACTTGGTATGGAAGAATTGGGAAAATGAAACATTACTAAGAAGCAAGAGCAAAAAAAGAGTAATCATTAGTGACAATAGATAGTAATTGATATTGCATTTAAATTTTTGAAGATAAAAGTTGGCTGGAGAACATGAAGCTGAAAGGGACAAATGAGAAATGCAAGAAAATAAACTGTTAGCATAGAATTTATGGTTACATCTAGCAAACTCAACCATGACTTAATGGGATCTCAACACCATCCAGTACTGTACTTAAACTAAAAAAATCTTGGTACCATTGCAAAGAGCTCATCTGTACAATTACCATGAAAGTATTTAAAGAAAAAGCACAGGGAGTCAACCTTATGAAGGTGAAAAAGTGACTAAAGCTGAGATGCCAGATCAGGACCAATAATAATTCACAACTGATTGGTCAAGTCTGGATCATGTCTACTGGGTCATGTGCCCTTGATCCAACTGGGCCATATGTCCTTGAGTGTGCTGGGCCCATAACCCAGAGGTTCGTAGATCAGAACTATGCTCTGCTACCAGTGTAAAAATAGAATATAGACACCGACAACTGTGTGAAGGGAAGTTAATTTTTATTTCGCTACGTGCGAGCCACTCGCCGCCATAATTCAAAACAAAACTGTCCTCTCCCCGTTTCTGGTGATTAAATTGTTTCCATCGTGAAGAGTGGCCAAGGGACACCACTCGGTGGAGTTAACACTTTTATTTACTGGGACATGTGTCTTTGAGGATAAAAAGCATTGATTAGATCCAAACTTAACCCAAAGTGTTGTGAGTTTTATAACTGGCTACAGCAGTAAACAAAGATTTATAGAGTTTAGTTAAATAGAGATAACTAAGATATCTGGAAGTGGCATGACTCATGCAATGAGAACATTTTATCCCAGCGTTTGAAATAAAGGGTTCAATTCAAAATTCCAATTGCCTGGAGAAGGGTGGAGCATACACTGGCTGAAATGTTGTGAACCTTGCAGCAAAGATGAGGACAACAGTCCAAACAATATAATGCCCTTATTCTGTCATTGTAAGAGTTTCATAAGTGAGTAGAGAATGGCCGAACAGTTTTGGATAAATTGTCGGTAGAAGTTTACCATCTCTATGAAACAACACAAATGCTTGATGGATGTGGGCATTGGGAAGTCTTGGATTGTCTTCACTTTCTCTAGTAATGGAGCAATAACATTAGTATCAACAACCAAAACAGTGTGAATATGACAATAAAGATGAGGACAACAGTCCGTACAATGTAAATAAATCAATCTATAATCAATATTTAAAATAAAGATAGATAAACTGAAACTCACACAACACATTCATTATGTAAATAGTAGCAGTATAGCCCAGCGTTTCTCGGATGTAATGAAAGCTTTAAAATTAATCCATGGTCCTGGAGCTCAGACTCTTTGGACGTTGGCATGAAAGACTAAAAAGCAATAGTTGTTTCCAGTTAAAGTGAAACCGTAGACTGAAAGAAAAATGAATGGATGTAAGTTAAATTTTCATTTCCTGGTATCGATATCAAATAAGTTTTTTTATCATAAACTGAATTTTGACGGTTAAATAAGTTCTAAGAGTAAATGGTATCATGGCTGAGACTAAGAACTACAATTATACCTACTTAGAGCCAAACCTGGAGCAAAAACTAAAATAAAAGGGCTGAAAAAAATACAGACATACAGGCAGATAAACAGACACACACATATACATCTTGCCTTTTATATATATATATTATCAATTTTCTGCACTATTGTAAGAACTGCAACCTTGAAACTTCTGAATATCGTTTCTAATGTCTTTGTCTATGAGTGTATCAAATTTGATTAAAATCGGACCACTCCATCTATAACCCGATTTTTTCAATTATCGATTTTCGATATTTATTGGGGGTACCTTGACACAAACCTAGCTAAGAACACTCGCAGACGCTTATAGTACAACTGTGTAAATTTTCAAGAAAACTGGTTCAGCCATTTCGAAGTCTATAGGTAATGGACACACAGACACACAGACACACACACAGACAAAGTTCCATTTATAAATAAGTTTAGATTTAGATTAGATAAGTATGTCCTAAATATTTTATATCAGTTTATTAACAATTTTATTGTAAAAATGTTGATATTGTATGATATTGCACACACGTATATTAGGTCAGGTAAAAATATATATACATATATTTTTCTGCATTGAATTTAAGGTGTATCCTTATCGAATTTTTCAGAATGGGTCGAAAGTAAAAGATTCATATGTTTTAGATTTGTGTCTCTGTTTGCTGAGTTGACAATATGTGTATAAATAGGATATATATGTGTATGTGTATATCAATTATTATTGATAATTTCGACAAAGTGGGAAACTGTTTTATTCACTTGATTACATACTTCACCATAGTTAGATAAGCTTTCTCAGATCAGAACTAAAGAAATATATAATTTCAGTGGCATGAAGATGTCTAGTAGTGCCCTGGGCAAGGATTGTGACTGGTGCCTTCTAACCCCACCACAAAAAATAAAATAAATTCAGTGGCATGAAGAGGCCTAGTAGTGCCCAGGGCAAGGATTGTTACTGGTGCCTCCTAAAACCCACCACAAAAAAAAAACGCAACAGTATATTTAGTCTATTTTGTTTTGGATGTGGTATACTTAATGACCAACCCAAATTGAGCACTGTGTGCAAATGGAGTTCATTCCCACCGCCAGACAATGCTTTTTAGAGACCTTTTTTAAAACATGTTGGCATCATTTGAACAAATTTGATCAAAAATTTTTTTGATCAAATGAGATAAAAAAAATACCAAAGATATTTTATATTAAATTTATTATATTATATTATTATATATTATTATTATTATATTATTATTATACATATTATTATATATATTATTATATATTATATTATTATATATTATTATTATTATTATATATTATATTATATTATATTATATTATATAAAATTACAAGATCAAATGAGATCAAAAAATTTAATCTCATTTGATCAAAATCTTTTTACAGGTTTGGCCAAATTACAAGCAACCAAATATAAACATTTTAAAACGAAAATTAAAAACTATTTCATTTATTTTTAATATCTAATTTTAGATGTTAAATAAATTTTAGATTTGTTAAATAAAAACAAAAATAATATATTCCATTGGAAATGCACCCCCACAAGGAAATGCTGCTTGAGGCCACTACCCTATCAGCCCTCCCCTTTGTATGCCACTGTGTGTTTATGTGTATGTATGCTTTTTTCTTTTTATAATCGTGTCACCCCCAAGCAAGGCATTTTACTGCCACTGTTGAGCAGGTGGTTACATAGGAGGTAAGTTATGAGAAAAAGTGACAGATTACAGACGATGTCAGGAAGAGGGTAGGAAAAGGATGAGAATACTGATGAGAGTGGATTGGACAAAAAAAGGAACATGAGAGAGAGAGAGAGAGAGAGAAAGAGAGAAGAGGATGCAAGTTCTCAGGGGACATGCAAAGCTGTGCTATGCCTACTGCTACTCACACTGATAAGTGAAACATAACAATGGCATTGACAATAGGATCCATGATTTCTCTGGACAACCCAGAATGCATAGAAACATGGATGAGAATTTTTGCGGCATTTGCAAAAGTAAAAAAATTAAGATACCCAAAGACCGATGGCGGAGAAAATGAGTTAATGAGATAGGAGATGACTATTGACTTTACATTTGAATTCTTGAAGATTGTAGTTGTTGGAAAAGCAATTGATTGGTTTCACAGTAAAAGAGTGGGACCCAGTTGCTAATCTTGTTGCTTGATCAACATGTATGGGGGGGTACCAGTGACCTAAGTTCATCTGAGCAGAAGCCATGAAAGTATTTGTAGAAGAGACACAGGGAAACCACATTGCGCCAGTGAGAAAGTGACTGTATCTGAGCTGTCAAGTCGGGATCGATCACATTACAGATTCTCCGTTGGATTTTGTCAAGGACCCCTAGGTGGATAGCAGGAGCACCCAATCAGATATGAAAGCAGTATTCAATGCATGGGCAGTTGGTAGATTTGTATATGTGCAGGGTTGTTTCAGACGAGAAAATTGTTAATACTTGTTCCATTAAGCTGTGATGGATTGAAGTAAGAAATGGCTTGTAAATTTTAATGCTTTCAAAATGAATCTGCTCTCCTTTAATCACGATAGGGAAGCTTTATTACTTTTCATTAGTAAGGATCACATTCATCTCCTTGAAATCAATATATTGTACCTCCTTGGCCTCACTCTCTCAGTTGATCTCAAGTAGAATGAATACATTGAATCAATAGCTACATCTGCTGTTAAGAAGGTTGGGTTGCTATACCATGCCAGAAAGTTCTTCTTGTCAGAATCTATTTATAAATATACATTTATAAATCTACCACTTGTTCATGCATTGAATACAGTTACCATATCTGGTCAGATGCTCCTGCTGTTCATCTTTGGTTTCTTGACAAAATCCAAAAGAGGATCTTCAATGTAATTGGTCCCAATCTGGCTTCTCACTTTCAGCCACTTTCTCACTGACGGAATGTGGCTTCCTTCTGTCTTTTCTACAAGTATTCTCATGGCCTCTGCTCTGACAAGCTTTATTCCCTGGTGCCTTGCCCTCATCAATTTACCAGTGCAACTAGATTGGCAACAAGGTTTTATTTACCTTTTACCATCAAAATAGTTAAATATAACCACCAATTCCACTCCAGCAGTTTCTTTCCTCGCACTTTTTACCTGTAGAATTCCCTTCCCAAGCTTGCTTCCTTGATAGCGACAATCTGCAAAAACTTAAATGCAATGTCAATTGTCATCTTCTATCTCCATGACTTCCACCTCTTTCTTACCTTTTCTACAACATCACCTATACTGTTTCCTTTTCTGTCATCTGTCTCTTCTCATTGTAACCCCCTGTGCACCAGTGACAGTATTGCAAAAATAAAAGGAAAAGTTGATGTCTCTTTGTTGGGATGAAAAAACAAATTTTGATTTTTGTATGAAATCCATTATTTTAATGCATGCTGTTTTCTTTTTTTGTTTTGTTGAAATTTGTTTTTATATTCTCCCAGTTTTGCTGCATAGAATTTAAGGTAAATCCTTATGCAATTTTTTAGAATTGATTTATATATTTTAATTATGTCTTTGTAAGATTCTATTAGATGTATGTAATAATCAATACTTCATATTTTATTAGAATAAAAGAAAATGTAGGGATTAAATCTTCAACCCCACCTTTTGGCTTTTTTTTGTTTTTTTTGTTTTTTTAATCATATCACCCCGAGCAAGGCGGTAACGCCACTGATGTGCAAGGGGCTATGTAAGAGTGAAAAGATTGGAAAAAAGAAAGCCAGAAACCACATCCTAGACAGGGAACAAAGGATGAGCCTCTACACCTGTTCAATAGACGTGGGTGGAGTGTGAATCGGGCGATAGTTTAGTCTATCTACTATTAAAAGAAAAGCATTGTCTAAAGCTCACAATATATTTGTAAAACAATTATTTGATTCAGTGTGCTTTACTACTTAACCATGGAGAATGCCACATCAAACAAGCTTCTTTTTCCCTTTTTAAGGAAAACCCATTCTCTTTACTCAGATTATTTTGGAAAGATAGCAACAAGTAAAACACTAAATAACCTCTTGTTGGGACGTCCGCGCCTATTCGGCTATAATGGACTATTCCATTACTATGTAAAGTAATGGTGGCATCTACGTAGAGAGAGTGTGCCGAGCAGCCGATCGACAAGTCAGTCGTAGACTTCCGGTGACGACCCAGAAGTACCCATTGCTCATACTACGTCTTACGACGGTTGAGATGATTAACCCTTATTCTTGTATTGGATACTAATAACCTTTGTAAATACTATTTTCATGGAATACAACAATTAACCTATTCCTGTTGTTGAGTTATTTATTCTTACTCACGACATAACACCTCTAATCATTAGTACTAGACTACATATGAGTATGAAACTAAAATTAAAAAAAAAAATGTAAGTATTGAATCTTCACCGGACTCCCTTTGTAGAATAAACTACCATTTGATCCAGTGTGCTTTACTGCTCGGCCACGGAGAATGCCACAACAAGCAAGGTTCCATTACATCCAACATTCAACATTATAAATAAAAAATATTGAATGTTATATAATGTTTTTAAAGATATAGCATGAGTGAAACAAATTCACAGATTTGGAAATAAAAAGGCCCCACAATTACATCAAAATCTGAAAAAAAATGTAATCCATTAAAACTAATAGTCAGTTGTACTTAGTTTAATGTGTAGCATATGTAACTGTAGGTGGAAAAAAGCAAATGTTGATAAGATAGTGAGGGTTACTAAATCAGGCTTGGACCCCTTTCGGTCATGGATTGAGGTGTACTATACACTGTCCCTATTCCCCGGAAGGGACTAAACCCACATCTCCTTTTGCTAATATTTCTTGAATGCACAGAATGATAAATATAATATGTGTATACAAATTATGATTGATCAAGAACACAGTTCTTTAAAAAAAAAAATATATATATATATATATATATAAATTAGAACAAAGAAAATAATTGTAGCATTCAAAACATGAATTTAAAACAGTGCTCAATATAAAGATAGAGCAATGAATATTTATTATTAATTATTTCTTTAGAACATGTGCAAACTACAAATTACTACAAAATTGTATATTTTGTTTCAACATTGAAAGAACTATAATTATTAACTACCTGATAAGACATCATTCTTTCAATGTCAAAACAAAATGTGCAAACTACAAACTACTACAAAATTGTACATGCTCTAAAGAAATAATTTATTATATATATATATATATATATATCATTTCTCCCAAGAAAGGCAATAAAGCCACAAGATACAATATATGAAATACAATTTACTAGAGTATTTTTTAAAATTATTTCAAATAAGGCAATAAAGATACCAAGACACAAGGGATTACTGAAATTGAGAGAATATGAGATAAAAAACATGCTGTTAATGAGAGAAAATAATAAAAGAACAAGAATTAAGATTGCCATTGCATTTAAATTTTTGAAGATCTAACTTGACTCAGAAGCAAGAAACCAGAAGAGAATTCCACAAGTGAGATGTGTAAGAGAAGAAACTATTAACATAGAACTTATGGTTAATGATGAAACCTTGCCACCAATGCTTAAATTCATATAGTCTAGGTACCAAAGAGGAAAGTTCATCAGAACAATTACTATGAAAGTATTTATAGAAAAGGCACAGGGACAGTGGCGATTGTGGAACTCTGAAAGTTGGGGGGGGGGGGGTCACTTAAGGGCCGAGATTTTTCTGAGGAGGTGAGAGTGCAAACTCAAACAATGTCTTTATTTTCATACTACACCACTATCATATACACAACTTAGGAATGAGTTTGAGTATAAGTATGTTACTGTACTAAATTAAACAGAATAACTTTTCATTCGTAGTAGTGGAGTTCTAATCTATTCTTGACTTCTTTTTCCACTTGCAAGCTATTGGAACACAAGAGAAGTTAATTTCGAAACAAAATCAAATGGTTAAATACTAACAACAATACTGTTATATATCGCCATACGACGACAAAACAACAAACACGCATATATAAAAATATAAGGTTATATTTTTATTAATAACGACGGACCGTGTGGAATAGAGAACGGAAGGGTGAGAGGCACATGGGTTGACGGGAGTGTAGTTTTTGCCTGTGGTGTCCCTCTGCTTCCACTGGTCGTTCTCTGCTACTGGCGAATCCGTGTGTCGAGGTCTTTATATAGTCCTCTAGAACCGAGACTTTCCTTCCGGTTTTTTTGCCTCGCCCACGCAACGCCCACGTAATTCTAAGAGGCACCTGATCTGTTTGCCTCTGTAGCCATTTCCGCCGCTGTCGGAAATAAGGTCAAAACGACATCCGTTCCGGCCTCGACAGGATGTATTTCACAAACACCTGTCTTGTCGCTTCGCCGCCCCCTTCACCGACAGGAAACACCATCGCTTGCATCACTTCCTCGGGTGGGGCCAGATTGTTATATTACACTCCTCGCCCTCCCATTTTCCAAAATGTTCACCTAAGAACATTTTAAGCGCAACACCCTCACACACACCCCATGCCACACAAGCCCGACAATTGTACAAAACATGTGCACGCCGAAACAACAAAACATGTGCACGCCAAAACAAACAAAACAACAAAAAAAAAATATATGGGGGAGCCTACATCGGCAACCCAACAATGTTCGTGTCCATTGTAGAATAATGTTCTCCCAGCTCGATGTTTCATTGTTCTTTTCTTTTTTTTTTTTTAAGTTTCTGTAACTTTCAATGTTCGTTTCCTTTCTCGACTCTGTCCATACGCGTAGACGCCTCGATGCACGACCATATGATCCTAGGCGGTAACCGCGCCCCAGTTTCTAAACTGACATCGAGTAAATGACCTTTGACCAACACCATGCGTGTTTCCGCTCGAGTTTATTGTTACACATGTAACTTCATTTAATTTAATTTAATTTCAAACATACTATGTTTGAACACAGAAAAACTGCCATTATCTGCAGTACATATCATTCATAGTCTGACCGAGAAATGTTCAATAGAAAACGAAGAAAATTACCCTGATTCCAACGTTAATCCGCATGCAATTTACTTGTGGAGGATTAGAGGTTTCATCTATCTTAATTTAGTCTAAAAAAATGGACCCGTGACTCGTAATTCCTTAGTTTGTATCTTCCGCATGTTTTGCTATAAGGAAGGTGACCTAACTATTTCACTTAAACTATCGTTAATCCTCCCACTGCTTTATTTCCCAATCCTATAGCATATCAGCCAATAAGTCTACAAGACTTTTCAGTTGTTCTTTCTTTTTGTTCCGATCAACTGTGGAATCTGCAGGTCTATCCGTGCTTTTTGCCCCAACAGACGTTTGCCTCATTTGGACATCTTCGCTGCTAGGTGATTCCCTAGAAAAACCCTAATCTACATGAGTAGATTCAGACGTTTCGCACTTTGAGCAATCATCCTCGAACGTGGATGAAACATTATTTATACCACCGATTCTATCATCACTATCAATAGTTGACACGTTTTTATTCGCCATTTTACGTCGCGTCATGATGCGGCGCTCTATTAATGGAACATCAGACTCATCGTCTGATTCCACACGTTGGTGTCGATTTTTGTGCACTGGAAAGTCGGTCTGTTCCGCTCCGGATTCGTCATCCGAATCACTGGATTCTACTGGAGCAGCCAATACAATCTTTCGTAACGGCCTATCGGAAGTAGGGATTTTCCATTCATCAATGGACGCTGCCCGAAGATGCTCAGCATGCGTCTTAATGACTGAGCCGGTTAACTGATCTCTAATTCTATAAGAGACCGGGCCAGTCTTTTCAATGATCACATAATATGGCCGCCAGCGCACATCTAACTTCCCTTTCTTTTGGTGATTCTTATAGTACACCAAATCACCAACCTCAAAAGTTGTATTTTTCGTCTTACCACGCGACTTATCTATCGCGGCTCTCCTCGCTTTTCTTATATTATTCCTAACTAAAGTGAAGCTACGATGCATTTCCTGTAGTGCAATTTGGTGATGCTCATCACCATAATATATGCGACGAGGCCTCAGTATATTGTCCAAGGGCAAAATAACATCCCTGTTGTAGAGCAAGTAATACGGTGAAAACTTAGTGGTCTCGCTCACATGAAACCGGATAGCCGCCAACATTTGGTTAATGTAAATATCCCACGACTGTTCGTTGTTGCCGATTTTTTTTGCTAGAACATCATGCATTGTTCTGTGAAACCTCTCAACCTTACCGTTGCTCTGGGGGTGATAAAAAGAAGTTGTCACATGGTGTACATTTAGGTCTTCTAATGTCTTTTTCATTACCCTGTTGACATTTTCTGGCCCATTATCAGTTAAAAGCTGAAGTGGTGTCCCAAATCTGGGGAAAATTTCGTCAACTAAGAGATGCACCACTGTTTCTGCCTTCTTGTTACTAACCGCAAATGCCTCCGGCCAACCACTGTACATATCTATGAATGTAACTATGTTTTGGTTACCTGAATGGGTCTTTGGGTAGGGTCCTGAGACATCTAAAGCAACCTTTGCGAAAGGAAAAGGAGGGAAGTCACATTCCTGTATGGGGGGTTGCTGCTTCTTTAGGTTTCTTGTCTGACACGGGATACATTTACCTACGAAATCATTTATTTCTCTAAGTAAACAAGGCCAGAAATACTTTTGTTTTATTGAGTGGAATGTCTTATCCACCCCCATATGGCCACTGTCATCATGGTATTGAACTAGCACCATTTTTCTAAGGTGAGATGGTACATACAGCCTGATGAGGGGTTCATCATCAGGTTGAGACAAATAGTACACCACCTCATCCATTACTATATATCTCTTCTGTTCTGCTTTGGTAGCCCTACCATTTCGTAATCTAATCTTCAGGTCTAAGATGTTTTTGTCTGATTCTTGCTCCCTGATTATGTCTATTCCTTTCAATGTGGGCCGTTCGGGTGCCTCTGATGAATTTCCGACATTTTTATGGGCTGCTAATTCTTCCGGCTCCATTAGGTTGGAGTTTATAACACTAACCAAGTAATTTCTATCATCTATATCTACTGGAGAAGCAATATGGTCTTCGTTCACATCAACAGCGCGTGATAAGAGATCCGCGCAAACATTATCCTTACCCTTAAGATACTGTATGCTGCAATTGTAGCCAGACATGCTCAGAGCCCAAGTCTGTATCTTCTTATTTTGTATGGGCGAGTTAAGTAAGTGCTCCAGGGGCCTATGATCAGTGTATATTGTGAATGTTGCGCCATGCAGGTAGTGATTCAGTTTTTGAAGAGCATAGTGTATGGCATAAGCCTCTTTCTCTATAGTTGACCACCTCGTTTGTGTGTCACTTAATTTATGGGACAATAAATAAATTGGTTTTTCTACATCCTTCCTATTTTCCTTATCGTACACCACCTGGGATAGGCATGCGCCAATCGATTGATCGGATGCGTCAGTATATAACCTATACGCCTTATTTGGGTTGGGATAGGCTAGTGTTATCATCTCCGCAAGCTTCGTTTTTAGTGTATCGAAAGCGGTTTGGCAAGCATCGTCCCATTGGAATCGTGCATATTTCCTTGTCAAATTGACCAGCGGTTCGGCTATATCAGAGAAATTTCTAATAAAGCGGCGATAGTATAAGGTCATCCCGATAAAAGCTCTTACTTGCCTAACAGTGGTTGGAGTAGAAACTGACTTTATAGCCTTGACTTTATTGAGGTCTGGTTGTATTCCCTCTTCACTTATCTTGAACCCCAGGTATTGGGTCTCTTTCTTAAAGAACTCACACTTAGCTGGCTTCAGTTTAAGGTTGTGCTTACGTAGACTACTCAAGACTGTGTCTATATGTTTTAAATGATCTTCCACCGTATTTGAAAATATCAGAATATCATCTAAATATGCCAGAGCAAAATCTTCCTGTCCCTGTAAAACAACTGACATTAATTCCTGGAAGATGCCGGGTGCGTTTGCAAGTCCAAATGGCATAACATTAAAATGAAACAGACCCTTGTGGCAGGTGAATGCACTTTTTTCTTTGTCATCATCATGAAGCTTAACTTGCCAGTACCCTGATTTTAAATCAAGCTTCGAAAAGTACCTTGCCGAACCAAGTGATGCCAGTATATCATCGATGACAGGAAGAGGTCGAGCATATTTCTTTGTAATCTTATTAAGTGCTCTAAAGTCTACACAAAATCCCTTACCACCGTCTTTCTTATCTCCTAAAACTACTGGAAAACCCCACGGGCTATTGAATCTCTCAATTACACCTGCCTGCATCATTTCGTCGATTGCTGAATCCATTGTCTTTCTTTGTTTGAGGGGTATGCGATATGGGCGTTTTCTTATGGGCTCATGCGTTCCAGTATCGATACGCATCTCCACAGTATCGGTTCTGCCCAGGTTCTTGTCGTCACTAACGAACATGTCCCTATTTCTTTTTAGCAATTTGTTAATTTCAGGCTTGAATTCCTCCGGTACATGTGCCTGTTCCAAATCTACATCAGGACTTTTATTATTTTGTTTATCGGGCATAGTAATTTCAGTAATATTAACTGCTCTTTCCACTTTAGCCAGCGGACACCCCCGTCTCAAAGTGATTGTCTGGTTAGTGTTATTCATTATCAGCAACTGAAACTTACGAGACTTTGGCATTTTTACAACTGCGTTGGCTACTGATATACCACATAAGTTGCTAACATATCCACTACTCAGCTGCTCGATTTCATATTCTTTGCCACGTCCATTTCTCAGCCTGGTTAATCCCAGACAAGCATGCAGGTGTTGAGGTCTTAATGTTACTTTTTGAGCTAACCTAACAATAGAGGAAATATGAACATCCTCCTCTAATGCCACGTATTCTTCACCAATCTTCAATGCCCCCAAATCGAAATACATTCTCACCCCGTTCTGCATCAGCCAATCTCGGCCAAGTATAACGTTTCTATTGAGATTTTTCACGACTAAAAAATCATGGGGTATGGACTTACTTCCTATCTGGACCTGTAGACGACAAAGGCCTTCAACGTATAACGGGGATCCATTCACAGTTCGAAGTTTAATGTCCCTCTTTTGCAGTTCAAGTCCCAGTCGCAATTTTTTAAATACCCTACAGCTTATAACCGATACCTCTGCTCCCGTATCTACCAATGCCCTATAAGGTCTACGTTCTATTCTAATAAAGATGGAATTTGGCGCGCCCATATTACCAACTATGTGCGTTGGTACCGTCTTGTTCCGTTCATTGGGCGTCGCACGAACGGACCTCTGCCGTTTCCCGGGGCGCGTCTACAAAATTTCGCTATGTGGCCTTCTTTCCCACAATTCCAACACCTAACAACGCTCCCGTTCCTCTCCCGCTCACGAGGCTTGTATTTAGTTCCCCTATTACCAACTTTTCTATTGTTCTTATTCCTATTATTATTAATATTAGATTCAGCGGGGCATACTGCTTCTATCGGTACCCGTCTCCGAGAGTGGCAAATTTCCATAGGCTCCTCTTCGTATTCAGAGTTTGCATCGAGTCGAATTTTCCATCTCAACTCAGATAACGCTTTCTGATAGGCAGCCTCTAGTGTTTGTGGCTCATCCTTCATAACTGCCATCTTTATTTCCCGATCCCTTAGACCTTTTATGAAAAATCCTAGAACTTGTTTTGTCACAACTTCATTCCTCCCGTCAACCCCAACATATGCGCCCTCCGCTAGGCGTACTACTCTCTGCATGTAGTCCTGCACCCCCTCCGTTCTACCCTGCTTAATGTTCACTAATTCGACTAACCGTGCGTCGAGGTCTAAAACCAATCCGTAATATTCCTTTAAAGAAGTTTTTAACTCCTTCCATGTGAGTTGTGGGTTACTAGAAATTAGTCTATATACATAGTGTCCAACAGCTCCCCTTGTTGTGAGAAGAGCTGCCTGACACTTGTCTTCTTCTGCCACGCGCACAACTCTAAAATACCTCTCCATATCCACCAACCAAGCACTACAACCACCATCTTCTTTGTATGCTAATGGCTGTATATTTTTTAAAAAAGATTCTCCCCTTAAAGTGTTCGACACCGAACAAGCCACATTTCTCAATTCCAGGGTCAGACCTTGAACAAAATCGGCAAAAGTATGCTGTTCCATTTTTTTTTAATTTTATTTTATTTTTTTTTTTAAATATAACTTATGAACAAGAGCAGAACACACACAAGATCGAATCAAAAGTCACCTACCTGTCGTCTATGGTCGTCCGGCTGCTTTCTATTTTCGTCTTCTTTTTTCTTTTTCTTCTATCTAGTTGTTTTAATTCCGTCGAATTTCAATTGTCGCCGTGGTAACCAAGCTCGTATCTATCTGTTTTGTTGTTGTTGTCTCAAAACAGCAAGTCACTAGGCACCAATTTGCGTATGTTATATATCGCCGTACGACGACAAAACAACAAACACGCATATATAAAAATATAAGGTTATATTTTTATTAATAACGACGGACCGTGTGGAATAGAGAACGGAAGGGTGAGAGGCACATGGGTTGACGGGAGTGTAGTTTTTGCCTGTGGTGTCCCTCTGCTTCCACTGGTCGTTCTCTGCTACTGGCGAATCCGTGTGTCGAGGTCTTTATATAGTCCTCTAGAACCGAGACTTTCCTTCCGGTTTTTTTGCCTCGCCCACGCAACGCCCACGTAATTCTAAGAGGCACCTGATCTGTTTGCCTCTGTAGCCATTTCCGCCGCTGTCGGAAATAAGGTCAAAACGACATCCGTTCCGGCCTCGACAGGATGTATTTCACAAACACCTGTCTTGTCGCTTCGCCACCCCCTTCACCGACAGGAAACACCATCGCTTGCATCACTTCCTCGAGTGGGGCCAGATTGTTATATTACAATACTAGCAGAACTGCAATTTGTCTGCTCTGATTTTTTTCTCTACAAAACTTTTTTAAAGCACAAAAATAAATGCAAAAATAAAATAATGCAATGAAATCAATCAAAATGCTGTGGGCAGCTATAAATCAGCTAAAAAATTAATTTATGTTTTTGGCAAAGTCTGACCATAAGAAGCTACTTTGAAATCAGGAAATAATTTAAATAGTGTCATGACCCTAAATGAAAAAGAAAAGGCAGAGGGAAAAGTGCTGAAGATCAAATTTTATCAAAATCAGAGACTGATCAGTTTCATTAATTTTGAAGCTTATAAAAGCTAGGGTGGGGAGCAACCAAGGAATCAACCAGAATTCTGAGGAGGCCTTGACCCCTTCTGGCCCCATCACCTCTAGAATCACCACTGCACAGGGATGCTACAGTATGGCAGTGGGAAAGTGAATTTTCCTGAGATGTCAGGTCAGGACCAATAACATTGCAGATTCTTTGTATTTTATTAAAAATCTCTAAACCAGACCAGGTGTGGCAGTAATATTTAAAGCATGAATATTTAAAGCATGTATATATTTTTTTTCGTAGTCATATTTCAAAGTCATATTTTGTTCTATTTATTCAAAACAATGTTGGCAAACAGTCATTATTTACTTTACCTCCTACATAATCAAGTTGCAGTTGAGTGAATTTAATTAGCAATGGTTGAAAGATTTCTAAATCTTAAATAGTAACTGAATAATAGTCAAGTTGTGTGGCAAGAATATTTAGTGAAAACCACAAAATTAAACACTAAGCAACTTTAATAAAAATACATCCTTAATTTGTTTAGAATGTTGAACTATTCATTTAAGAATCTTTTTAAAAAATATTAAACTCATAGCATAGTACCCATAAAAAATAATGCTATTATTTATGTCATTTGCTTTTGTGGGTTATACCCACATAGCTTTGGCAAAGCTATGTGGGTATAACTTTTTGATAACTTTTTTATTGGAGTAAATAGACTAAACTATCGCCCGGTTCACACTCCACCCACGTCTATTGAACAGATTAAGAGGATCATCCCTTGTTTCCAGGTTAGGATGTGGTTTCCGGTTTTCTCTTTTCTAATCTTTTCACTCTTTTTGTGTTTTTTAATTTATTTTTTTTCAGTTGGAGTAGATAGACTAAACTATCGCCTGGTTCACACTCCACCCACATCTATTGAACAGGTGAAGAGGCTCATCCCTTGTTCCCTGTTTAGGGTGTGGTTTCTGGCTTTCTCTTTTCCAATCTTTTCACTCTTTTCATTTTTTTTATTTTTCTTGTGTAGCCCCCTGCGCATCAGTGGTGTTATCGCCTTGCTTGGGGTGATATGATTAAAAAAAAAAAAGTCATCAGGTAGTGCTGTCAAGCATTGATATAAATAGGACACTTCTAGTCTTCATCCTCTTCCCTTTTTTTCTTTCGAGTAGTAGAAGTATCTCTAATGAGATCTTATTCCCAAGCACTGGAATATATTGTTACCACTACTTCTAATCAAACTAAAAGTAGTGCCCTCAGTTTCGTGATCACAACATGATTTCAACATGTACCAACTGCAATACTTTTCTCTGTGGAAAAAAAAAACTGAAATATGGTTTACATTACTTACTAATGTCTATCGTTGTTGTTATTGTCTCAACATTTACATCATTGTGCTTTCAAACATTCTTCAGGTGTCTCTTGAGCCAGACTCCCAAAGAACTTGGGCTTGAACCCTTTGCTGTTCAGGCCCAAATTCTGGCACTCATGAGGATATATTGTTACCACTACTTCTAATCAAACTAAAAGTAATGCCCTCAGTTTTGTGATCACAACATGATTTCAACATGTACCAACTGCAACACTTTTCTTCTGTGGAAAACTGAATATGTTTACATTACTTACTAATGTCCATCTTTGTTGTTATTGTCTCAACATTTACACCATTAGAAGCTTTCAAACATCTTTCAGGTGTCTCTGGAGCCAGACTCCCAAAGAACCTGGGCTTGAACCCTTTGCTGTTCAGGCCCAAATTCTGGCACTCATGAGGATATATTGTTACCACTACTTCTAATCAAACTAAAAGTAATGCCCTCAGTTTCGTGATCACAACATGATTTCAACATGTACCAACTGCAATACTCTTTCTCTGTGGGAAAAAAACTGAAATATGGTTTACATTACTTACTAATGTCCATCTTTGTTGTTATTGTCTCAACATTTACACTATTGTGCAGCTTTCAAACATTCTTCAGGTGTCTTTGGAACTAGACTCCCAAAGAACTTGGGCTTGAATCCCTGCTGTTCAGGGGCCCACCCTGGCAACTCATGAGGACATATTGTTACCACTACTTTCTAATCAAACTAGTAATGTCTTCAGTTTCAGGATCACAACATGATTTCAACATGTACCAACTGCAATACTTTTCTCTGGTGGAAAAAAACTGAAATATGGTTTACATTACTTACTAATGTCCATCTTTGTTGTTATTGTCTCACATTTACACCATTGTGCTTTCAAACATTCTTCAGGTGTCTCTTGAACCAGACTCAAAGAACTTGGGCTTGAACCTTTGCTGTTCAGGCCCAAATTCTGGCACTCATGAGATATATTGTTACCACCATTCAAACTAAAAGTAATGCCCTCAGCTCATGGATCACAACATGATTTTAACATAAAATTAACCAAGCATTTTCCAGAAAACTAGGCCATGGTTTACATTACTTCTACTAATGTCCATCTTTGTTGTTATTGTCTCAACATTTACACCATTGTGCTTTCAAACATTCTTCAGGGTGTTCCTTGAACCAGACTCCCAAAGAACTTGGGCTTGAACCCTTTGCTGTTCAGGCCCAAATTTGCACTCATGAGGATATATTGTTACCACTACTTCTAATCAAACTAAAAGTAATGCCCTCAGTTTCGTGATCAGCTAACATTATTTCAACATGTACCAACTGCAATACTTTTTCTCAGGAAAAAAAAACTGAAATATGGTTTACATTACTTACTAATGTCCATCTTTGTTGTTATTGTCTCAAGATTTACACCATTGTGCTTTCAAACATTCTTCAGGTGTCTTTGAACCAGACTCCCAAAGAACTTGGGCTTGAACCCTTTGCTGTTCAGGCCCAAATTCTTGGCACTCATGAGGATATATTGTTACCATCACTTCTCTAATCAAACTAAAAGTAATGCCTCCTCAGTTTCGTGATCACAACATGATTTCAACATGTACCAACTGCAATGTTTTTCAGAAACGAACAGTACACATTACTACTAATGTCCATCTTTGTTGTTATTGTCTCAACATTTACAATCTTCATTGTGCTTTCAAACATTCTTCAGGTGTCTTTGAATCCAGACTCCCAAAGAACTTGGGTTTGAACCCTTGCCGTTCAGGCCCAAATTCTGGCACTCATGAGGATATTGTTACCACTACTTCAATCAAACTAAAAGTAATGCCCCCAGTTTCGTGATCACAACATGATTTCAACATAAAAATTAACTGCAATACTCTTTCTCTGTGGAAAAAAAAACTGAAATATGGTTTACATTACTTACTAATGTCCATCTTTGTTGTTATTGTCTCAACATTTACACCATTGTGCTTTCAAACATTCTTCAGGTGTCTTTTGAACCAGATTCCCAAAGAACTTGGGCTTGAACCCTTTGCTGTTCAGGGCCCAAATTCTGGCACTCATGAGGATATATTGTTACCACTACTTCTAATCAAACTAAAAGTAATGCCCCTGCCTGTGATCACAACATGATTTCAACATGTACCAACTGCAATACTTTTCTCTGTGGAAAAAAAAAACTGAAATATGGTTTACATTACTTACTAATGTCTATCGTTGTTGTTATTGTCTCAACATTTACATCATTGTGCTTTCAAACATTCTTCAGGTGTCTCTTGAACCAGATTCCCAAAGAACTTGGGCTTGAACCCTTTGCTGTTCAGGCCCAAATTCTGGCACTCAAATATAAAACCAGGTGCTTCATTTTGACTGACTGGCCAGCTTTAACAAACAATCTTTAGATTTTCATCTAGGCTATTACGAACAATAATTGGGGAACGTCTGTTATACATTCAACAAAGGAACAGAAGATGAAATATTTCATGATGAGAACAGAATGACACACCAACCCAACATATGAATCTCTGAGACTCTAACCCTGCAAAGTCATTTATATGTCCTTTTGAATTTTGCACTGGATTGCTAAGTTCTTTCAAGTCTTATAAGTCGCTCCCATTGGTCAAAATCTTTTTAGCACCTACTTACAAAAACCACATGCTCAATCCTTTTTCTATTTGGAAAAACCAGGATTTCACACATCATTGTGAATTTTTGTAAAAGTGAAGAAGAGAGTTGATTTTAATTAATTTCTTATCCACAAATATACATCAATTTTTCTTAATCATTTAACTCTAAGCAAGGCAATAAAAGTCACTAAGATGCAAGGGGTTTAATGAGAATAAAAGAATCAGGAAGGGCAATAAAAGAACAGGATTCAAGAAAACAAAAGAGGACAACTGACATTGCATTTAAAATTATATGATTATACTTGGAAGGAAAGCAAGAAGATGTAAGTGAGAAGTGGACAGAAGAAAATATTTGTATGGAACATATGGTTACAACTAGTAATTTCAATAGAGAAATTATTGAACATAACTGCCAATCTAGTACTGCACTAAAATTCATAAAGTTTAGACACCAAAGAAGAAAGCTCATCAAAACAATTATGTTGAAAATATTTATAGAAAAGGTGCAGAGAAGTTATGTGACTGTGTGAGAAAGTGACTGAAGTTGAAATGTCAGGACAAGACCTGGCATTTCAACTTGCAGATTCTTTTTCCTATTTTGTCAAGAATCACTAGATATATAGCAGAAGGACCAGAACAGATATGGCAGTAATATTCAATGCACAGACAAATAGTAGATTTTAGACATTCTTCTGCAGAAGCTATACAAACAAGGCTTTAGATGATTCAGAGCAACACCCAGATTAAATTTTGGTATTGTTGTTACAAAATTGACTGGGAACTTGTTGAAAACAATCCATGTTCTGAAATTCTTTTAGCAAGCAGAACACCCAAAAGTGTAGAATGTTTGTGGTTTATAAAGGAAACTAATGATTAACAATGTATAAATTAGATAATCTGAGAATACCATAAAATTTTCAGAAAGTATCCAGCCATTGTGGATGTCTTGACCCCTAAAATTCTTCACATCTTATTCAGTATCTTCTAGCAAAATATTGCATCACCCAAACCTGTTAGCTCCCAACTTTCACTCCTTCAGTACAGAATTGGTTCTCAGCAACTTCTAGCTTTTTCAAAGTTAAAATCATCATTGAAAAAAAACGTTCACATTGAAGAGAATGTGATAAGGGAACTGATAGCAGTTTCTAAAGAGGACTTTGTAGAGTCTTTTGAAAAATGAATGTAATAAAGAAAAAAGTGTGTTATATCCTATGCAGAGTAATTTGAATGGAATTAAAGTACTACTGTTCAAGGGAGGTTACTCTTTTGTTATTATTAAGTTGCAGGATTGTTTCAATGTAGACCTGGTGTATAGTGGAGTCAAGGAAACAGATAGAAGATATCCCCACAGTAGGTTGCCATTACTTTTTGTAGTAGACTAGTTGTCTACCATAGCTATAGAATCCAGTTTGTTCTACTATTTAACCCATAGCTGAATGGAGAAGAAATGTATTTATACCTTTCCCAAGAGTATTTGCATATAAGTGAATGCAACGAATACAACTGGAATTCAAAATAGTCTCTCTGATTTCTCGTTCTGAGCTGATACCCACTACACCACAACGCACATCCAATGCGCTTAGCCTAAACATTTTAATATTTAAAAGAATCTTTCCTGCTTGTTATTCATATCTACCAAATTACAGCCATTAACTCACTCATCAATTTATAGCTCTTTGTGTATAATTATAAAAGCTATGAATCATGTGATATTTATTTTTATGGAGAATATTTAATTTGTTTTTAATTAACTATATGGTTGAGTAACTTTATTTATATGTTAATATATTTGTTTATCCATTCTTTTAAAGTTATAAAAATAAAATATATCATACCATGAGTCTTATAACCTATAAAGATTGTAATGTACTGCAACCATAACAGAGGAGGTGTGTCTTGGGCAAGATAGCCCGATAGAGTCCATCTCTATAACAGCTAGTTTTAAATTCAGAGTTAAATTTCTCCTAGAAGGTCAGCCACTTTAAAGCAAAAGAGCCCAGTATGCCCTGCTATTTAACCCATATCTGGAGAAAAAATAGATTCATGCCTTTTCCAAGAGCATTGGAGTGAAGTGAATAAAACAGAATTGAGTCAATTGAACTTGGTATATTGAATTCACTTTCCGTGCTAATCACCATTGCACTATCTATGTTGCCTCAGATAAGAAAATCTGACATAAATACATGATTAAATTATTGTTTTTCAAAAGGATAAGCTAAGAACATATAATTAAAAAGTCTTCATTTGGAACATTTTCTCAATTTAGCTTACAATTCTTAACCTTACATTTAAATCTGTTTTTGGTCACAGATCCACTGGCTAAGTTAAACTTTTGGTGGTTATTAATGACAGTAGAGGATTGATTATACTTTATGGCAGAACACTACTCGACTTCAATCTACTGTGACATGGGAAGATCAGAGGGGACGAAATAGTAGCAGTAGTAGAAGAAGAATGAGAGCAGCATTTCAAGTCAAAATACCAACCAGTTGAAGAACGGCCTTCTAAATTGGCCATTTTCAAAAATTTTTCTTCTGTTCTCATTTTTGTCTCCCAGGAGGAGTTGGGGTGAATAGACTCTTATTTTTTCTGCTAATTTCTACTAATTATCCTACTAATTCACCAGTCATCAAAAACAAGAACACCAGCTCCATGCCAGATTTCTTAAATGCACATATTTAACAGCAAAGTAATAATATTATGATCAGTAATTATATTAATAATAAAAGGTTACAATTTTATATATATATATAGCTTTAGTGAAAAGAATTAGTCACTTTAAGTGAGCAGGTTCATGCTGACTTCAAATTTTCATGAGGGTTGGATTTTTTTTTCCTCTCTCTCTTTCTCTCTCTCTCTCTCTCTATATATATATATATATGTGTGTATAGATATATATATATATATCTCCAGGTCAAGAGAACTCAAGGATTTACTATTTTGAGTGCCCTGGCATTTATTTTATTATGAACAGTGCTCAATATAATAAATATTATAGAGCTTAATATAATCATATAATTATGAATTAATCGTACATTGCGGCACGAAAATTTCTATGTTTCGAGATAGATTCTCTTCATCGGGCAATGTTTGATGTTAGTTGTACGAATAATTTACATTTTGTAATGTAATGGAAATGTATAAATCATTTGTACAACCAACATCAAACATTGCCTGATGAAAAGAATCTATCTCGAAATTAGCCAAAACTCAGATTCAGGGGTGAAAACCTTCCAAGCCGCACCTTCACAATTGCACTTAAAGAGGAAAGGTCAAAGTCAATCCCTGGTGCCAAATGAACTAAATAATTCATGACATCAACTGAATGTACATGCATGAGGTTGTACATTAATTGTGACAATATATCAAACTTACTGTTTTTGGTGGGTAAGTAAATAGTTTTAGCCATCAAGCAAACCTGCATTCGACAGCAAGGCCTCTGATTAGGAGGTTGTGAGGAGCATGGAACCACCTCTAAATTGCTGTTCTCAGATCCACCCTGACCCAGAGTGGTAGTACCTGTTAGGGTCCCAGCTATGGGCAAATAGTTACCCTCCAAACTAGGATCAAAACACTATAATATAAAAATACACTTTTATAGAAATATATACATAAAACTAGGCTTTTATAGAAAAATATACATTTTTGAAGGAAAAATATTACCAACAATACATATTTGAAGAAAAAATTATTACCATAACACATTTTTGAAAACAAAACTAGAAGACATTTTCAGTTTTTCTAGTTTTGTTTTCAAAAATGTGTTATGGTAATAATTTTTTCTTCAAATATGTATTGTTGGTAATATTTAATATTAAAATCTGACTAAATCAACCTTCTCACAATAACCGATCATTAAAAATAATACCTTAAAACCACATTTTTTTTGGCACTAAATAACCCACAGTGGTTGATATGCCGTTAACCAAAACTCAAACTCAAGCAAACCCAGTTTGATTGATTGATTAGGTGCACATTTACATGTATATCAAATAAGCCTGTGTTTAGATTCCACAAGACAAGCTGCCAGTTTATGACTGTCAAATTGAATAATTTCTCCAGGTTGTTAAGAAAATAATGTCATAGTTATGATTAATTGATCGATCTGCTTTTTTTACAGTTTATCAACCCTTTACAGATTATTTAAAGCCAGAAAATATTTTTAGACTGTAAGATTTTTTTTTAAATAATAGTTTTAAGATACAAGGATTACTAATGAATCTATAGCTGAGGGGAGAAAAGATGGATTCATACCTAATCAGAATTTGATAAACAAACAAGAAATGATCATGTAGATTTTAAGTGGGGGCTCAATTCTATATAACAATCAATATATAAACCGATCCCTCACTTTGTGACCACTATAGTTTTTATACATTTATATCCCAGAGAATGTCAATAAATTTAAAAGACATGTCCGTGTAGCTAATCAGAATTTCATTGATTGATTGATTTGTTTTCTACAGCTTAACTTTTTGCAGGTTATTTAAATCCATAAAATATTTTTAGATTGTAAGAAAATTTTGGCAATAATAATGATTTTTACTAATACAAGTTCAACTAAATAACCTATACCTGGGAGTAGAAGAGGTACATTCCTACCTTTTTTCTCAAGTTGTAGCTGTTACTGAAGGGACTGGTATATGTGTCCCCAGAGTTGGAGACATTACTACTTGGTAGTAGCATGATGGCAGTAAAAAGAGGCTTAAAATTATGAAAATAATTTACCCATCGCTCTCAGTGACGCATAGACAAATTACAGCAGTATAAACAACCTTATTGTTGATAACCAACAATAAGGTTGTTTATACTGCTGTAATTTGTCTTTTTTTACAGGTAAGAGTGTTGACCCTATGCAAACCCTTTTACCCTCTAAGTGAGGTACACAGGTTGTCAATCAAGGCTATAGAACCCAGTTTGTACTGCTATTCAACCCATAGCTGAAGGGAGAAGAGATGGATTAATACCTTTCCAAAGTTATTTGCACATAAGTGAGTGGAACAAATTCAACTAGAATTTGAACTCGGTTCTCTGATTCTTATTGCAAGCTGATATCCACTGCACCACAATGCACATTTTATGAAAATAACATTCATATAAAAATAGACATTTATTACAAATATCCATACATGTGTTTAACAATAAATTTTGTGAGCATGCCACCAAATGATCCCATAGGGGTAGGAAACTACCATGTGTTCTTTATTTAGTTACTGCTGGCCCTTGAGGCAACACACATGGTCTTAAGCTACAGCTGGTTTAAAAGGCAATATGGTAAATTATTTGTTCCCTACAACTTAGTCTGAAATTCTCTAAGACATCATGTATTTCCTGAGTTTTTTTTATGAAAATTAAAATGTTGAGTTTATTTGAGTATTTTAGGTGTGTGTATGTGCATTGTAGTACAGTGGATATCAGCTCGGAACAAGAAACCGGGGAGCCGAGTTCGAATTCCAGTTGAATCCATTGTATTCACTTACGCACAAATACCCTTGGGAAAGGTATTAATCCGTCTCTTCCTTCCAGTTATGGGTTAAATAACAGGACAGATTGGGTTCTATAGCCTTGGTTGGCAACCAGTCTACTGCAGAAAGCAATGGCAACCTACTGCGGGATAATCTTCTGCCCAGTCAGTCATGTCTCTTTCGAGGTATGATTGCCTTGGCGTGTATCACGTATGGCACTTAACTGACTGATATTCAAATATATAAGCACATGACCAAGTGGTTAGAATGTTCACTTGTTGTCCATGAAGCTCAGGGTTGATTTGTCAAGAAGGTTACTTCTTCATGTTATTGGTCTAGAGGGAGCAATCCCAGCATGCTGCACCTTTGAAAAATGCCTGAAAATCATACCACGAGTTGACCAAAGACTTGTGAGTGAAACTGGGTAGACAGGACCCGTTAGAAGTTATCACTAATCACTGGTTGAGCTAGCACGAAGTTACAATTCATCATCACTGTTTGAGCATCCTGGCTTTGTTCAGCCAGTTGTTCATATTAGATAACATACTCTCTCCTAGAAACTGTAATTAAGGTTCGCTCAGCATAGTTGCAGTATAAACAACAGGTGGGCACTGTGGGTGTTGAACAAACACAAATATACCTGAGCAGGCATCTGCAATGGGAATTAGCTTGCCGCCCTAGCAGACAGGCATCCTTGGATACAACTGGCCAGTCATACTATACTATGCTGAAGAATGATAAGCAGTTAAGCAGAAGAAGTATACAAAATCTTGGGCTTCTACTACAGACCGTTTATATAAACTGTAGTGAGACAAGTTTCTCAATGTCATTTGGATATATCTTTCTTTTTTGGTTCAGAAGTAAGGACATATAAGCATTATTTTAATGGTTGAGCTCAAGTCAGCCTTGCACAGAGTTGGAACAAATAAGAGTCAGCCTTGCACAGAGTTGGAACAAATAAAGAAAGGTTTGTACTTACATTATTGTTGGAATGTTTAAATATGGTTATGGTATGTTTTTTCTGCATTCAAAAGTTAGGGTAAGTCAGTATAAGCATTGTTACAGTTGTCATGCTCAAGTCAGCTTTGTACTGAGTTAAAACAACCAAAAAGAAATTTTGACTTATGACAAAGATTGAGGTTTTTGAAAAAATGTGTGAATATCATGCATTGGGAGGTGGTAAGAGAGTTCAATCATTGGTTGGTTGATTTTGTTTAGCAGCATACCAACCCCTATGGGTTATTTAATGCTGAAATCTAAATATGTTGTCCACAATTTTATGACTTCAACAAAATATATTTTGAATGCAAATATATGCCTTCACCTACAGATAAAATGTACTGTTAAGCATTTTCTTTAAATATATATTATTGATTATTTTACTGTAATTAGGTATTGTTGCTGATTTTGTTCAGTAACACATCAACCTTAATGGGCTTATTAATTCCAGAATATAGATATTTTGAACACAATTTTATGACTTCAACTAAATATATTTTGAGCGCAACGGCATGTCCTCAACTGCAGATAAAATGTATTATTGGTTATTTTGCTTTGAATATGCATCATTGATAATTTTACTATAAGTAAGTATTGTTGGTAATTATTTAATGTCAAAATCTAAATATCTTGAATTCAATTATTTTCTTTTCAACCACAGATACATTGTACACAATTTTATACTCTCAGGGTAAAGGTATGTTTTTTTGATATATATACTTTGTAGATGATCATAAAATGCATTTTTGGCAATTTTACTATAAAAATGTATTTTTACATTTATTTTAGTGTTGTATTGGTTGTAATTTTGCTAGAAAAATGAATTTGGTAATTTTATTATAAAAATGTATTGTTAATTATTGTTTGAGGGTTCACAGTTTGCCCTTTGCAGGGACCCTAACAGGTGCTACCACCCTGGGTTAGAGTGGATCTGAGAACAACAGCTGTTAAGAGGTGATTTCATGCTCCTCAAAACTTTCAATCAGAGGCCTTGCTGTTGGATGTAGTTTATCACCACACCCAGAAAATGAGTTCAGTCATGAGTGGACTGAGGAAACCAACACTTCCCAGCAGGAACATAATTATTACATGGTTCAACATCATGGAGTAAGGGTGAGAAAGAGCCTGAGGCTAGAAAATGTTGTTCTTTTTATAGACTTAAGCAGCACCACCCAGAACATAAGTTCAGTCATGAGTGGAATGGTCATCAGCAAAAAAAGGAGACCAATATGCCAACTGCAAGTTGCCGAATCTGAAATAAAACAAGTAAAAAATTCAAATACCTGGGAAGTGTTTTAACAGAGGATGGAAAATGCGACATGGAAATCCAAAGACGCATTGACATGACCAAAGATGCATTTCAGAAGCTAACCAGAGTACTGAAAGACAGGAAAATCTTATTAGAAACAAAGAAAAAAATGCTGGATTTCTATGTGATTTCTGTTCTTCTGTATGGAAGAGAATGCTGGATGATTTCATCAAAGATGAAGGAGAGATTTGAGGCAGTAGAAATGTGGTTTTACAGAAGGATGCTGAAAATACCAGGGACAGAGCACGTGTGCAGCAATGAGGTGTTGAAAAGGATGCAAATGAGAAGAAATCTGATAATAAATATCAGGAAGAGACAAATGAGGTTCCTGGGACATGCAATGAGGAAGGAAGGCCTGGAGAACTTGATACTCACAGGTCGGATAAATGGAAGAAGAGACAGGGCAGGGGAAAGCAGCGTGAGACGTACTTGTTAAGTCTGAGCAAATGGTTGATAGAGCAGGGCTTGGAAGAGATACTGAGAAAAAATTATTGAGAGAGACAAGAGACAGAGCCAAGTGAAAGTCCATAATCGCCTATGTCCTGAAGGGACACGGCACATGAAGAAGAAGCACCACCTATTGGCATTTGACAAACTAAGCAAGGTAATTATATTTTCAGTTTCTTTAGATTTAGTATCATAGGAAAATGTATTTCTTTTCCTTTTTTTTTTGTATCATTTTTGTTATCATTATTCAGTTTCAAATTGTTATTGTTTCTGTTTGAAAAATGTTTTCCTAATTTGTGTATTTCTTTGAAATATATCTTACTTATCCATTTTCTCTTTTTTAGAGATATATTTATTTGTATTTACATTTCACTGTGTATTTCCTGAGTAAAAAGATAATAGAAGCATGGACCTTTTTCATTGAGACATACAGACAGCTACACACAAATATATTGGCAAATGGGTGGAAGGAAATGGCCTTGTCTACATTATCTGAAATACTATCTAGCAAAGAACAGTCAGGAGAGTAGGGGGAGCAATAGAGAAAGAAAAGATAGTTGAGTTTAGTAAAGAGATGGGGACACATATAAGAGTGGACTGGAGATTCATGAGAAATCTCCCTACCTAGAGGGAATTGTTCACAGGCATAAACTCTCAGGTCATGCATGTAGACATTATAGTTCTTCCTAAAGAGAGAAAGGTAACCAGGAATTGAAAAATCAGAGTGGGTAATTGTAGAATTAAGGCTGGTTTCACAGAGAACTAGAATATCTGGGGACCTTTCGTAGAGAAACAATTCCACACTGCAAAAGTTGGTACATATACCACAAATGTTGGAGAATAAATGTTGAGAGGTTTAGGTGTTTGTTGTTGGGCTGATTTAGTTTTATATTTTTCATTGCTTATAGTCATGGCGAGTTATTTTTTTAAAGAGAGGCCTAGGATAGAGTAGCAGTCGGTTGTCAAATGGAACATGTGCAAGAAGGGAAGTGGCGAAGACTGCATCAGTGTGGCCTCAGGGTTGCCTACTAGATGTGCTTGCAGAGACATCTACACATACATGACATGGCACTGCAAGAACCCCAATATTATTTGACTTGATCAGAGCAGCCTCTCTAGATGCTCTCAACTACCAGTTGGGAAGCAGCAATTAGAAAACTGTCAACTTGGTACCCTCAGTATGATGAGACATTGCCACCATTCACACATATCACAAAAAACTCATGACAGTAACACTGTTAAGGCCTGAGATGAGGTAAGGAAGCAGGAACATCTTCCTAAATAGAAAACAAGGCATGAGTCTTGACTCTTGTTTAAAAGAAGGGGAGAAGTATAGATCAGGTGATAGGAAAGCCTATCTAATACTATTAAAAAATAGTTATTAAGCTTTAACTTAGTAAAAGTCAAGATATCCATTACAGATTCAACAAAGAATTAAAACTGGCAGATCCATACTTTTGAAAAGATCTTTAAAAAAATCCAATCAATTTTGTTATCAGTTAAGTTAATTTCTTCAAATTTTTAATTCAAATAACTTATTTGAGTTAATCATTTATTAGCAAAGCTTTTTAACCATGCAATGTTTAACTAATGTTCTAATATATTAAATGGGGGAGGTATGAAGGTACAGGTCAATCCCAAGATGCAAGAATGAATAGCCAGCTAATACAGCAACATAATAAAAAAGAAAAGAAGACATGGAACAAAATGAGTTAGTCACCCAACAACCACTTACATTGACAAGCTATGTTATGTCACAAAATGACTCCTTAATAACCTTCTGAACTTGGTGCAAAACTTTTGATAGTTGGTGAAATAGAATCATGAATGTTTGAGCTAACTTGACTGAAACTAAAAAAAAAACTTCTTGCATTTTGCATTCATTCTGTATCATTTTGTTGAAAACATGTCAGGCAGTATGAATAAATCCTCAGTAAAAATTACTTATACTGAGACTCAGAAAGAGCCAATTGAAGTCTCTGGGACATTTTATGAGGAAAGAGAGCTTGGAAAGTTTCACACTCACAAGACATTATACAGAAAGGATGGACAGAGAGATACTGTATAATCTATCTAACACATATGTGTAATTGGATAGTAAAGATGGATTGTAAAGAGTTAGGTCTGTAAGAGACTAGAAGCTGTGAAGAGCTGTGATTGCCCAGACCCTGTGATTGCCCACAATAGAAGCTGTGAAGAGCTGTGATTGCTCACACCCAAAACAAAATAAAATGAAGATCTCTTATCTTTAGGAGACTGTCTTATATTGTCTTACCAGTTAGGTTTTAAAAGCTTCACATATAACCATCACAAGTTATTTTCATTATTTGGTTTTACAAGAGAAAGATGCATTCCAAAAGTTAGACAATGTTGAGAAACAGAAAATGTATGTTAACAATCCAGAACTCTTTTTCTTGTTTCTATGTGATATCTGTCCTATTATATGGCAATGAATGTTAGACAATCTTCACACAGATGAAGATAAAACTGGAGACAAAAGAAATGTGGTTCTACAGAAGGATACTGATAATTCCTTAGATAGAGAAAGTAAGCAACAAGGAAGTCTTAAAGAAAATGACATAAAAAAGAACATTCAGAATCAAAAAGAGACATCTGAAATTCACATAATGAGGAAGGAGAGCTTGAAAAACTTAACTCTCACATGGCATATCAAAGGCAATTATGATGGTGAAAGGCAGTGAGCTACCTACCTGATGACTATGTGTGCATGGATGGTAGAAGTGGGTGAACAGGAGCCTTAGCAAACAGAGAAAAACTTCTAAGAAAGGGAATGTCAGATACATATCAAAACAGAAAAAGTTAAAAAAATAAAAATAAAAAAATAAAATTTAGTTCCTAATGCAAGAGACTTTTCTAACAAGTTAGAAAATCCATGTGAGAGCAAACATTTACTTAAGAATTCAAAGACAGGAAATAAAAAAAAGATTAAAATACATGGAAACCACTTACATTTAAAAAATTTAAACAAAAATGAAATTTAATGCCAATTTTGACTGGACACCAATGAAATGAGGGTCTTAGAAAGAGAAATGGGTTCTTTCTCTAACCTAGGTTTCAACCTTTTGGTATCTCCAGATGATTTATAATAACTGATTTTCTGTTTTTTTAAATCATACAAATAGGGATTTCTTACTAATGCATGACTGGAATTTTTAAAGAATCAAAAATTTTCAAAATTTGGGAGGAGTTACTTAAGGATTTTAAAACGCTTTCATCCATGTTTGTGTGATCATAATATGTATTTATAGGTGTAATTACATCTGGACATTATTTATCTTTCATTTAGTAATTTTTTTTGTTCTAGAAACAACATAATGACTAACTTTTCTTCTTGGCACAATTTGCAGACATCACAACCACTGTATGGCTTGGCTATTTTTACTATACTCCAAGTTATGTCAGGGTCTTAAAAAATTAAAATTCTGGAAATTTAAATTGAAAAATGGAAAAGACCCTGATGTGACTTGGTATATTTTTCTTCAGTAATATTTCTTGAATATGCAGGTCAGTTGATGAAAATAAATATACTTTTGAAAAACAACTGAAACATCTACTCAAATATAAGTAACCACTAAAAATAATGCTTAAAGTGATAAAAATATGTTGAATCAATAAATAAAAGGGTCATTACTTCTTTGGAAATTTACCTTGTTTATGTTTGGATACAAAAATGAACAGATATGATAATTTCAAGTAATCTATAACCAGAAAGATTTTGCTATTCAGATCTTGCTTGATTGGCAAATCTTTCTGACCAAGTTGGTTAAAGCAGGCTAAATCTCATGCCAGTTTCCCTCTACCCAGAAGAACACTTTAATTTTATATTTACAAGTTTATAAAAATATGTGAACCAACTACAGTGCAATATTTATTATTTACCATATTATAAAGAAATAACTGTGAAAACAATTTTTTAATTATAAATCCATAAAAATGTTTGCAAACAAGAGAATAAAAACATTTAAGTAAACGCATGATGAAGATTAGTTGTAATTATAAAGAAATAACTATGAATAAATATTTTCTGGACATTTTTTTATTTTCTTAATTTTCATTGGAATAGGTTGTGAGCATCTGGATTGTTAATTTTTTTTCTCTTGAGAATTAACAGCAAAAATGTTAAATACTATTTATTTATTAGACTGTTTAATTACAAGAATAGTTTATTTTGACAATTCTCAAGATAAAAGAAAATGCATAAAATTCCATTTCATATGTTTGGGTATTATCAAGATTTAAAAAATAGCTTTTTAAAACAAAATTTAAAAACATGAATATAAGATCATAGTCATATGAAGAGAAAAATTGTCATTTTTTTTTTTCACAGTTACAAATGTTAAACTTTGCCAAAAGGATTAACTATAGAGTGGGATGGGTAAATTGTTGCCATCTTATATCTTTAATTTCATACATGCATGCTGTTTGTTTTAGATTTTGTTAACTGCAAAGTATAGTAGATTCCGTTGGGTTCTGTCTGTGAGGAAAAGAGTGCCATGACTCAATTAACTCTGCCAGAAATTTAAAAACAGCATGTTGTACCACTTTGCATCCATATCATAAGCTCCAGTATGAACATTTCAGAGTGTTTAGGTGTCAATCTGAGGACAGTTCAAAGGATTTGGAAAGCGTTGGATAATTCTAATGATGATTACAAAGGTATAACAGCTTGTAAAATACACTCTGATTATTCTGATTAGAAAAGAACTCCCAAATATTTTGATGAGGGACTCAGACTCAACACAGAGACCTGCATCAAGTGCCTTGAGGTGGTAGTGCTGCTCTTGATCAAGAGTGTGGCTGCTGGAAGATCCTATGTCTGGCAACCATTCCACACGTGTTATGTGTTAAGTGCAACAAAAGGAAAAGAAAATGATTGACCAAAACTTACAGATAAATCACAAACAGATATTTACTTTACAAAACACACCAAATAAAATATTTACAAATATACAATTTTTGCTGAATTCAAAACAAGAAACATAGAGTTTACTACTGGTGAGTGTTACGAGGAGAGAAAGGGAAGGTAAGGTGTCAAGTATCTTTACCCAGTTAAATTGGCAAAGAAGTTAAGTGTTATACTTTTTGGACATCTTTAAATGTGTATATAAGGAATAATTATTAGTTCAGTCAATGAAAGAGTCAAAAATATGTATTTACCCTTTTTGTTCCATGAGGTTCTCTTTCAGGTTTTAATTGGTCAACAATTTTTCTTACAGATTTTTTCGGCTAAATATAAATCCTTGAATCACAACCAGAGTTGATAACACAGCAAAGCCTGGTAACAACTGACTACTCACTGCCCAAAACCTATTTTTATAGGGGCTAACACCTAATTCACATATTTCTAAAACTTTTAGAACTCTCTTGATTTTACTGGAACATTCTGGCATCTTCCAAATGTTCTATTTCTAATTTCCTTATTTTTATGACTACTTCATAAATTAGAACTTTTTTGGAATAACACTTAGAACTCAATAGAATTCATTACTATAACTTTTTATACATTATTAATATTATTTTTATATATAAATACATCCTCGAAACACAAGCAAGAGAACTAAGACATAACTGTTAGATAATTTTTGCAACCATATCATCCCTTACGTCTGGTCACCTAACTCCTCAAACTGTACTACTCTTGATTATTATGTGTGGTGGGGTGCAAAGTAAGAGACCAACAAAACCCCTTGTAGCATCGAAGATGAACTGAAAGCAAGGATTATAGCAGCATTCACCAACTTAAACAAGGAGACCATCTACAAGAGATGCTATAGAAATTATTACGGAGTCGCCAACTGGGTGCCCCGTGATTGGATGAAAAACAACCAATCACAGGCTACCTTTTTAGATTTTCAATAAACTCCCCACCTGAGTGGGTTTTAAAAGCTCTCTTCCTCTTTTGCTTGTTGGGACCTTACAGACAAGATGTCCCCGTCTGCTCTCCATCATCTAGACCCAGGATACGTGAGGGGATTTGACAGCAACTGAAGCACAGAAGTCATGGCTCTATTTCTTCAACCCAGCCATCACGACACAGGAAATATAAACTGTTAAAAAAAACGTATCTTTCAGATAAGTTCCACAAACCCGACTGTTTGCAAGAGACTATCCTTTCTTCTTTTCTCTCTTTTCCTGTAAATACAAGTTTATAACATCTTCATCTGTGTTTGTGTTCCTTTCTTCTCACCAGCATCACAATATTGTTACCAATTAAAATTGGGAAATTCCCAATAATGCAGGAGATTCCAAAATCATCTGGAGGCTGTGGTTGAAGCCAATGATGATTTTAATTATTTTACTTTATATTATATCATATTTTTTTATGCTCTCAAAATAAAATTCATATTAAGTGAATGAAATCAATTTGTAAAATTAAAATACATTTTAACCTGTGACAGAATCGATAATCATTTTATTTTGACTCCAGATAAATTACATTCTACCATAAAAATAAAGCCTTGTTATTCAGTCAGTTAAGTGCAATAAATTATACTTGCTTTGGGTAATCATGTCTTAAAAGAAACATGACTAACTAGGCAAAAGATTTTTCCTGCAGTAGGTTGCCATTTCTTTCTGTGGTAGACTAGTTGCCAATCAAGGCTATAGAACCCAATCTGTTCTGCTATTTAACCAATAGCTGGAGAGAGAAGAGATGGATTAATACCTTTCCCAAGGGTATTTATATGTAAGTGAGTGCAACAAATTCAACTGGAATTCAAACTTGGTTCTCTAATTTCTCATTATGAGCTGATATCCATTGCACCACAATGTCCATCAAAGAGAAAAATTAAAATCAAACAATACATGAACAAAAGAAGATGAAGATAAAAATTGAGGTTTCAATAGCACTTGAAATAATTATTTTAACAAATGTTACACCAATTTGAGGTCCTTTCTGAGAGTAGTTGCCAGTTCTACTGAGTTGGATCTGTCAAACCTTCTACAAAGACGGGAGAAAACAGTTGTGTCATCTGAATAGATATGTAGTTGAAAACTGATGACAAGGGATAACTCAATGAAACCCAGGGATTGAATTCACAACTGCTAGAGAACCAAATCTGTTTTAACTAAAATGCTTTAATCAATTAAGGGATGTTAGTTCAATTCTTGTATAATTGCGTTATGTCGTGAGTAAGAATAAATAACTCAACAACAGGAATAGGTTAATTGTTGTATTCCATGAAAATAGTATTTACAAAGGTTATTAGTATACAATACAAGAATAGAGGTTAATCGTCTCAACCGTCGTAAGACGTAGTATGAGCAATGGGTACTTCCAGGTCGTCACCAGAAGTCTACGACTGACTTGTCGATCGGCTGCTCGGCACACTCTCCTCACGTAGATGCCACCATTACTTTACATAGTAATGGAATAGTCCATTATAGCTGAATAGGCGCGGGCATCCCAACAAATTGAAAAGTCATATACTCTGGTTCAGTGGAAGAAATGAGCAGCAAAATACAAAAGCCTATAGTCTCAAGAAATTAACTGAGACAAAATATCTCCTAAACAATATTTTTAATCATTTAATCCCCAGCAAGACATTAATACCACAAAAACACAAATGGTTACTGGGAGTGGAAGAGAATGAGATATTAGTGAGAAGACAGACAATAAAAGAAAAGACCCCAGAAAGACAAAAAGACTATCAATGTTGCATTTAAATTTTTGAATATTGTAGGAATATTTCATCTAGTTTTTATTTTATATTGTTCACTTATTGCTCCTCCAAGCACACCCTGACCAGCCCAGGGATAGAATGTCACCAAATTCACCTGATGAAGGCTGGAGAAGACAGAACCAAAATTAGAAAAGATTTGTAGTGAGAAGAGAAAAGAAACAAATTTCAATGCAGGGAGGAATTATATATATATATATTTTTATATCAAGAATGAAATTATTTACATTATATATATACTACTATTATCGAATTGAAACCTTTATTTAAGGCAAGAAATTGGAAGAGAATTCCACAGGTGAGAAGTGCAAGAAAAAAAACTATTAGAATAGAATTTACAGTTATATCTTGCTAGTTTAACAGTAAAACATTAACATCTAGTAGGAATTATATTAGTACACTTAAATTCACGCAGTTGAGGTATCAAAGAGGAGAGCTCATTTGAACTACTGTCATGAAGATATTTATAGAAAAGGTAGAGGGAAACCATGTAATGGCAGTGGGAAAGTGATTGAAGTTGAGATGCCAGGTCAGGATCGATAACATTACAGATCCTTCTTTGGATTTTGTTGAGAATCATTGGTATACATAGCCGGAGTACTAGACCAGATATGGCAGCAATATTCAATGCATGGAGGAATGGTAGATTTATGAACATTTAAGATAGATTCTGGCAAGAATAATTATCTGGCACAACATGGTGAACCAACCTTCTTAGAGTCATAGCAATTGATTCCATATAATCATTCCACTTGATGTCAGTCAAAAATATAAAGCCTAGAAAGTGCAATGAGTTGATCTCTCAGAAGTATGTATTAGCCATGTTGATGAAAGATAAAAATTGTTCTCTATTATAATTAAAAGATAGCAGTTTCATTTTGGCGAAATTAAAACTTACAAGTAATTTCTTGCCCCAGTTAAGAAATAACTAGAGGTCATTTTCAAGAACAAGTAAAATGAAATGAGAATTATCTTACTACATGGATTGGATACAGGGTTAGGTTAAAAATTCTAAGAAGTTTACAGAGTACAAAAAGGCCAGAAGTTACTACAGTTGAAATGTTACAAGTATAACAACTGCAATGAGTGTGCTGGTCTGAATAAAAAAGAATATAAGAACATAAAGAAAAATTAATTGTCTACTAATTATAGTATTTTGTTAGATATAAAGTAGATTTTACTTTCTATAAATAAGTAAAATGTTCTGTATTTTGAATGTGTAAAACTATTTAACTTCATATTAGGAGATGTATTTGCTTGAAAATTTATCTTTTTATAAAGATAAAGATATGGTTTATATGTAGTTAATGGAAGATGTAAAACAATTCTCTATTTGATCTCTTTCTTATCTCCACTCCAAACTCATGTTGTGCTATGCAGCTCTGTCCTCTTGGCAACTCTGACCAAGCAGTAGTATCTATAGATATTACTTTCTTCTCTTTTATCAATCACAAACTTCCTACTAATAAATCATTGATTGGGACATGTTTCATGATTTTCTTTGCAATGCCTGTTGTGATATTTTTAATCATCCTGTTCATGAATGTGCTACTGAGATTTCTTCCTGGGTGAAGGTTGGCATCAATGTTTTCACTCCAGCATGAAAATACCAAGTATAACCATGATCCACATACTTCAGTATGCCTCTAGCTGGTTAGCGGATGTGCCTTGTGGTGTAGTGGATATCAAATCAGAACAATATGTCGGGGTACCAAGTTCGAATTCCAGTGGAATTCATTGCAATTACTTATGTGCAAATACCCTTGGGAAAGGTATTAATCAATCTCTACTCCCTTCAACTATGGGTTAAATAACAAGACAGATTGGGTTCTACAGCCTTTGTTGGCAACCAGTCTACTGTAAAAAGTAATGGCAACCTACTGGGGGAAAATTTTCGGCCCAGTGAGTCATGTGTCTTTCAAGACATGATCGCCCAAAGCGTGTATCACGCATGGCACTTAACTGACTGACAGATATCCAATGCATCTATTTGAGATGTGCTCAGGCAACCTTGCTACAAATGGTCAGATGCTTCACCATATAAAGTTGACAACCTGTGGAGGTCTGCAAAGTTGACATGCACAAGATTCATTTGAAAGTAAGCACATGCCTACTAAGTAGGTGTATACTATGAATAGATCTGTGGCAAAGGAAACATACAGCGTACATGATATGGCCTACATTTTTTCATTCTTCCTTGCTGAGTTATTGGAATACAGCAAACATGCCTCCTGTTAATTGAAGTGGCAGAATGCTAGCAATGTTCTTTATACCACACAGATCACAGACCAGTTCAGCTTTTTTAACCATTTAATGATAGAAAGATCATCAAAATTCTGAACCATCAAATTCAGAGATTAGCCTCAGTACTAAAATAGCTTGTAATGTATGGCAACAGTGTATTGCAGTTTGGGGGAACCACCTAAGTAATTGCTCCCCCAGCAACTACAGGAGTAATAGGCAGAAAGGGGAAAAGAGATAGGAGTTAACAAAAATGATGCTGTCTCAGAAACCACAGCAACTTTAGGAACAAAATGCCCAGGGGACCAACTTCACGAAACAACATGTCTTTCCAACTGCTGTTAGCTGATTTTCTAATTGCTTATATTGGCTCAAGGCATCTTACAAAGACCCAGATCTTGACCAGTTACAGAGAGGCTCGTATCTAGACATGCTAAGCTGTGCTACTGTTAACAAGGAAAACCTAGATGAATTTGATGTTGACAAAAATGTTCACACTTGATCCATCGTATCTTTTGCATATTTACTGATGCTCATTCACCACATGAGTTGATTGCCTTCTATTTGAATTTCTAGGATAAGAAGTTATCATTATATATATTATTTATATTCAGACTATTGTCCTCATCTTTGTTGTTGTTATACCCTGATTCCCTGATTGCCTGCTGTCTAAATTTCTGAGATGAGAAGTTTTTTTATTTACACTATTTACATATGTACTATGGTCTTGATTTTTGTTATTATTACCACATGATTGCCTTCTATCTGAATTTCTAGGATGAGAAGTAATTGTTATTTACATTCAGATAATTGTTCTTACATTTGTCGTTATTACCACCTGATTGCCTTGTGTCTGAATTTCTGGAATGAGATGTTATCATGATTTACCTTTCAGATTATTGTCCTTATCTTTGTTGTTATTACCACTTGATTGTCTTCTGTCTAAATTTCTTCAATGAGAAGTTATTCTTATTTACACTATTTACATATGGACTATGGTCTTGATCTTTGTTGTTATTACCACCTGATTGCCTTCTGTCTGAATTTCTAGGATGGGAAGTTATCGTTATTTACATTCAGGTAATTGTTCTTATATTTGTTGTTATTACCACCTGATTGCCTTCTGTCTAAATTTCTGGAATGAAGAGTTACCATTATTTACATTTCAGATTATTGCCCTTATCCTTGTTGCTATTACCACCTGATTGCCTTCTGTCTGAATGTCTGGAATGAAGAGTTATCATTATTTACATTTCCGATTATTGCCTTATCCTTGTTGCTATTGGTTTCCTTCACCTGATTACCTTCTGTCTAAATTTCTGGAATGAAGACTTATCATTATTTACATTTCAGATTATTGCCCTTATCCTTGTTGCTATTACCACCTGATTGCCTTCTGTCTGAATTTCTGGAATGTAAAGAGTTATCATTATTTACATTTCAGATTATTGCCCTTATCCTTGTTGCTATTACCACCTGATTGCCTTCTGTCTGAATTTCTGGAATGAAGAGTTATCATTATTTACATTTCAGATTATTGCCCTTATCCTTGTTGCTATTACCACCTGATTGCCTTCTGTCTGAATTCTCTTGAGATGAGTTATCAATGCACATTGCAGATTATTGCCCTTATCCTTGTTGCTATTACCACCTGATTGCCTTCTATCTGAATTTCTGAGATGAAGAGTTATCATTATTTACATTTCAGATTATTGCCCTTATCCTTGTTGCTATTACCACCTGATTGCCTTCTATCTGATTGTCTGAAATGAAGAGTTATCATTATTTACATTTCAGATTATTGCCCTTATCCTTGTTGTCACCACCTGATTGTCTTCTGTCTAAATTTCTGGAATGAAGAGTTATCATTATTTACATTTCAGATTATTGTCCTTATCCTTGTTGCTATTACCAATTGATTGCCTTCTGTCTGAATTTCTGAATGACGAGTTATCATTATTTTCTACATTTCAGATTATTGTCCTTGTATCCTGTTGCTATTACCACCTGATTGCCTTCTGTCTGAATTTCTCTGAATGAAGATTTATCATTATTTATATTTCAGATTATTGTTCTTATCCTTGTTGCTATTACCACCTGATTGCCTTCTGTCTGAATTTCTGGAATGAAGAGTTGCTATCATTATTTACATTTCCGATTATTGCCTTATCCTTGTTGCTATTACCACCTGATTGCCTTCTGTCTGAATTTGGAATGAAGAGCATTATTTACATTTCAGATTATTGCCCTTATCCTTGTTGCTATTACCACCTGATTGCCTCTGTCTGGACTTCTGAGATGAAGAGTCATCATTATTTACATTTCAGATTATTGCCCTTATCTTTGTTGCTATTACCACCTGATTACCTTCTGTCTGAATTCTGGGATGAAGAGTTATCATTATTTACATTTCAGATTATTGCCCTTATCCTTGTTGCTATTACCACCTGATTGCCTTCTATCTGATTGTCTGAAATGAAGAGTTATCATTATTTACATTTCAGATTATTGGCCCTGTCCTTGTTGCTATTACCACCTGATTGCCTTCTGTCTGAATGTCTGGAATGAAGAGTTATCATTATTTACATTTCAGATTATTGCCCTTATCCTTGTTGCTATTACCACCTGATTGCCTTCTGTCTGAATTTCTGGAATGAAGAGTTACTAATATTTACATTTCAGATTATTGCCTTTATCCTTGTTGCTATTACCACCTGATTGCCTTCTGTCTGAATTCCCTGGAAGGAAGAGTTAATAAATATTTACATTTCCAATTATTGCCTTATCCTTGTTGCTATTACCACCTGATTGCCTTCTGTCTGAATTTCTGGAATGAAGAGTTATCATTATTTACATTTCAGATTATTGCCCTTATCCTTGTTGCTATTACCACCTGATTGCCTTCTGTCTGAATTTCTGGAATGAAGATTTATCATTATTTACATTTCAGATTATTGCCCTTATCCTTGTTGTTGTATACTACCTGATTGCTTTCTATCTGATTGTCTGAAATGAAGAGTTATCATTATTTGTATTTCAGATTATTGCCCTTATCCTTGTTGCTATTACCACCTGATTGCCTTCTGTCTAAATTTCTGGAATGAAGAGTTATCATTATTTACATTTCAGATTATTGCCCTTATCCCCCATACCACCTGATTGCCTTCTGTCTGAATTTCTGGAATGACTTAGTTATCATTATTTACATTTCAGATTATTGTCCTTATCCTTGTTGCTATTAGCACCTGATTGCCTTCTGTCTGAATTTCTGGAATGAAGATTTATCATTATTTATATTTCAGATTATTGCCCTTATCCTTGTTGCTATTACCACCTGATTGCCTTCTGTCTGAATTTCTGGGATGAAGAGTTATCATTATTTACATTTCAGATTATTGCCCTTATCCTTGTTGCTATTACCACCTGATTGCCTTCTGTCTGAATTTCTGGAATGAAGAGTTATCATTATTTATATTTCAGATTATTGTCCTTATCCTTGTTGCTCTTACCACCTGATTGCTTTCTGTCTGAATTTCTGGAATGAAGAGTTATCATTATTTACATTTCAGATTATTGCCCTTATCCTTGTTGCTATTACCACCTGATTGCCTTCTGTCTGAATTTCTGGGATGAAGAGTTATCATTATTTACATTTCAGATTATTGCCCTTATCCTTGTTGCTATTACCACCTGATTGCCTTCTCTCTGAATTTCTGGAATGAAGAGTTATCATTATTTACATTTCAGATTATTGCCCTTATCCTTGTTGCTATTACCACGTCATTGCCTTCTGTCTGAATTTCTGGAATGAAGAGTTATTAATTGTTTTACATTTCAGATTATTGCCCTTATCCTTGTTGCTATTACCACCTGATTGCCTTCTATCTGATTGTCTGAAATGAAGAGTTATCATTATTTACATTTCAGATTATTGCCTACTTATCCTTGTTGCTATTACCACCTGATTACCTTCTGTCTGAATTTCTGGAATGAAGAGTTATCATTATTTACATTTCAGATTATTGCCCTTATCCTTGTTGCTATTACCACCTGATTGCCTTCTGTCTGAATTTCTGGAATGAAGATTTATCATTATTTACATTTCAGATTATTGCCCTTATCCTTGTTGCTATTACCACCTGATTGCCTTCTGTCTGAATTTCTGGAATGAAAAGTTATCATTATTTACATTTCAGATTATTGCCCTTATCCTTGTTGCTATTACCACCTGATTGCCTTCTGTCTGAATTTCTGGGATGAAAGTTATCATAATTTACATTCAGATTATTGCCCTTATCCTTGTTGCTATTACCACCTGATTGCCTTCTGTCTGAATTTCTGGAATGAAGAGTTATCATTATTTACATTGCAGATTATTGCCCTCATCCTTGTTGCTATTACCACCTGATTGCCTTCTGTCTGAATTTCTGGAATGAAGAGTTATCATTATTTACATTTCAGATTATTGCCCTTATCCTTGTTGCTATTACCACCTGATTGCCTTATGTCTGAATTTCCGGAATGAAAAAGGGTTATCATTATTTACATTTCAGATTATTGCCCTTATCCTTGTTGCTATTACCACCTGATTGCCTTCTGTCTGAATTTCCGGAATGAAGAGTTATCATTATTTATATTTCAGATTATTGTCCTTATCCTTGTTGCTCTTACCACCTGATTGCTTTCTGTCTGAATTTCTGGAATGAAGAGTTATCATTATTTACATTTCAGATTATTGCCCTTATGTCAACATTTGCTATTACCACCTGATTGCCTTCTGTCTGAATTTCTGGAATGAAGAGTTATCATTATTTACATTCCCGATTATTGCCTTATCCTTGTTGCTATTACCACCTGATTACCTTCTGTCTGAATTTCTGGAATGAAGAGTTATCATTATTGACATTTCAGATTATTGGCCTTATCCTTGTTGCTATTACCACCTAATTGCCTTCTGTCTGAATTCGAATGAAGAGCTATCATTATTTACATTTCAGATTATTGTCCTTATTCTTGTTGCTATTACCACCTGATTGCCTTCTGTCTGAATTTCTGGAATGAAGATTTATCATTATTTATATTTCAGATTATTGCCCTTATCCTTGTTGCTATTACCACTTGATTGCCTTCTGTCTGAATTTCTGGGATGAAGAGTTATCATTATTTACATTTCAGATTATTGCCCTTATCCTTGTTGCTATTACCACTGATTACCTTCTCTGAATTTCTGGAATGAAGACTTATCATTATTTACATTTCAGATTATTGCCCTTATCCTTGTTGCTATTACCACCTCATTGCCTTCTGTCTGAATTCTCTGGAATGAAGAGTTATCATTATTTACATTTCAGATTATTGCCCTTATCCTTGTTGCTATTACCACCTGATTGCCTTCTATCTGATTGTCTGAAATGAAGAGTTATCATTATTTACATTTCAGATTATTGCCCTTATCCTTGTTGCTATTACCACCTGATTACCTTCTGTCTGAATTTGGAATGAAGAGTTATCATTATTTACATTTCAGATTATTGCCCTTATCCTTGTTGCTATTACCACCTGGATTGCCTTCTGTCTGAATTTCTGGAATGAAGATTTATCATTATTTACATTTCAGATTATTGCCCTTATCCTTGTTGCTATTACCACCTGATTGCCTTCTGTCTGAATTTCTGGAATGAAAAGTTATCATTATTTACATTTCAGATTATTGCCCTTATCCTTGTTGCTATTACCACCTGATTGCCTTCTGTCTGAATTTCTGGGATGAAGAGTTATCATAATTTACATTTCAGATTATTGCCCTTATCCTTGTTGCTATTACCACCTGATTGCCTTCTGTCTGAATTTCGAATGAAGAGTTATCATTATTTACATTGCAGATTATTGTCTTCATCCTTGTTGCTATTACCACCTGATTGCCTTCTGTCTGAATTTTGAATGAAGAGTTATCATTATTTACATTTCAGATTATTGCCCTTATCCTTGTTGCTATTACCACCTGATTGCCTTATGTCTGAATTTCCGGAATGAAGAGTTATCATTATTTACATTTCAGATTATTGCCCTTATCCTTGTTGCTATTACCACCTGATTGCCTTCTGTCTGAATTTCCGGAATGAAGAGTTATCATTATTTATATTTCAGATTATTGTCCTTATCCTTGTTGCTCTTACCACCTGATTGCTTTCTGTCTGAATTTCTGGAATGAAGAGTTATCATTATTTACATTTCAGATTATTGCCCTTATCCTTGTTGCTATTACCACCTGGATTGCCTTCTGTCTGAATTTCTGGAATGAAGAGTTATCATTATTTACATTCCCGATTATTGCCTTATCCTTGTTGCTATTACCAATTGATTACCTTCTGTCTGAATTTCTGGAATGAAGAGTTATCATTATTGACATTTCTCAGATTATTGGCCTTATCCTTGTTGCTATTACCACCTAATTGCTCTCTGTCTGAATTTCCGGAATGAAGAGCTATCATTATTTACATTTCAGATTATTGTCCTTATTCTTGTTGCTATTACCACCTGATTGCCTTCTGTCTGAATTTCTGGAATGAAGATTTATCATTATTTATATTTCAGATTATTGCCCTTATCCTTGTTGCTATTACCACTTGATTGCCTTCTGTCTGAATTTCTGGGATGAAGAGTTAATATTTACATTTGTGATTATTGCCCTTATCCTTGTTGCTATTACCACCTGATTACCTTCTCTGAATTTGGAATGAAGACTTATCATTATTTACATTTCAGATTATTGCCCTTATCCTTGTTGCTATTACCATCTGATTGCCTTCTGTCTGAATTTCTGGAATGAAGAGTTATCATTATTTACATTTCAGATTATTGCCCTTATCCTTGTTGCTATTACCAATTGATTGCTTTCTATCTGATTGTCTGAAATGAAGACTTATCATTATTTACATTTCAGATTATTGCCCTTTTCCTTGTTGCTATTACCACCTGATTGCCTTATGTCTGAATTTCTGAATGAAAAGTTATCATTATTTACTTTGTGATTATTGCCCTTATCCTTGTTGCTATTACCACCTGATTGCCTTCTGTCTGAATTTCTGGAGAAGAGTTATCATAATTTACATTTCAGATTATTGCCCTTATCCTTGTTGCTATTACCACCTGATTGCTCTCTGTCTGAATTTCTGAATGAAGAGTTACTATTATTTACATTGCAGATTATTGCCTCATCCTTGTTGCTATTACCTCCTGATTGCCTTCTGTCTGAATTTCTGGAATGAAGAGTTATCATTATTTACATTTCAGATTATTGCCCTTATCCTTGTTGCTATTACCACCTGATTGCCTTCTATCTGATTGTCTGAAATGAAGACTTATCATTATTTACATTTCAGATTATTGCCCTTTTCCTTGTTGCTATTACCACCTGATTGCCTTATGTCTGAATTTCTGGAATGAAAAGTTATCATTATTTACATTTCAGATTATTGCCCCTATCCTTGTTGCTATTACCACCTGGATTGCCTTCTGTCTGAATTTCTGGGATGAAGAGTTATCATAATTTACATTTCAGATTATTGCCCTTATCCTTGTTGCTATTACCACCTGATTGCCTTTGGTCTGAATTTCTGGAATGAAGAGTTATCATTATTTACATTGCAGATTATTGCCCTCATCCTTGTTGCTATTACCTCCTGATTGCCTTCTGTCTGAATTTCTGGAATGAAGAGTTATCATTATTTACATTTCAGATTATTGCCCTTATCCTTGTTGCTATTACTACCTGATTGCCTTATGTCTGAATTTCTGTTATGAAGAGTTATCATTATTTACATTGCAGATTATTGCCCATCCTTTTGTTGCTATTACTGACTGATTGCTTTCTGTCTGAATTTCTGGAATGAAGAGTTATCATTATTTATATTTCAGATTATTGCCCTTATCCTTGTTGCTATTGCTACCTGATTACCTTCTGTCTGAATTTCCGGAATGAAGAGTTATCATTATTGACATTTCAGATTATTGCCCTTATCCTTGTTGTTATTACCACCTGATTGCCTTCTGTCTGAATTTCCGGAATGAAGAGTTAATATTATTTATATTTCAGATTATTGTCCTTATCCTTGTTGCTCTTACCACCTGATTGCTTTCTGTCTGAATTTCTGGAATGAAGAGTTATCATTATTTACATTTCAGATTATTGCCCTTATCCTTGTTGCTATTACCACCTGATTGCCTTCTGTCTGAATTTCTGGAATGAAGATTTATCATTATTTACATTTCAGATTATTGCCCTTATCCTTGTTGCTATTTCCACCTGATTGCCTTCTGTCTGAATTTCTGGAATGAAGAGTTATCATTATTTACATTTCCGATTATTGCCTTATCCTTTTGTTGCTATTACCACCTGATTACCTTCTGTCTGAATTTCTGGAATGAAGAGTTATCATTATTTACATTTCAGATTATTGCCCTTATCCTTGTTGCTATTACCACCTAATTGCCTTTCCTGTCTGAATTTCCGGAATGAAGAGCTATCATTATTTACATTTCAGATTATTGTCCTTATTCTTGTTGCTATTACCACCTGATTGCCTTCTGTCTGAATTTCTGGAATGAAGATTTATCATTATTTATATTTCAGATTATTGCCCTTATCCTTGTTGCTATTACCACCTGATTGCCTTCTGTCTGAATTTCTGGAATGAAGATTTATCATTATTTACATTTCAGATTATTGTCCTTATTCTTGTTGCTATTACCACCTGATTGCCTTCTGTCTGAATTTCTGGAATGAAGATTTACTCATTATTTATATTTCAGATTATTGCCCTTATCCTCCATATTACCACCTGATTGCCTTCTTGGTCTGAATTTCTGGAATGAAGATTTATCATTATTTATATTTCAGATTATTGCCCTTTTCCTTGTTGCTATTACCACCTTGATTGCCTTATGTCTGAATTTCTGGAATGAAGAGTTACTATTATTTACATTTCAGATTATTGCCCTTATCCTTGTTGCTATTACCACCTGATTGCCTTCTCTCTGAATTTCTGGAATGACGAGTTTATCATTATTTACATTTCAGATTATTGTCCTTTATCCTTGTTGCTGCTATTACCACCGGATTGCCTTCCTGTCTGAATTCTGGAATGAAGTGTTATCATTATTTTATTTCCCGATTATTGCCTTATCCTTGTTGCTATTACCACCTGATTACCTTCTGTCTGAATTTCTGGAATGAAGAGTTATCATTATTTACATTTCAGATTATTGCCTTTATCCTTGTTGCTATTACCACCTAATTGCCTTCTGTCTGAATTTCCGGAATGAAGAGCTATCATTATTTACATTTCAGATTATTGTCCTTATTCTTGTTGCTATTACCACCTGATTGCCTTCTGTCTGAATTTCTGAATGAAGATTTATCATTATTTATATTTCAGATTATTGCCCTTATCCTTGTTGCTATTACTACTCTGATTGCCTTCAGTCTGAATTTCTTGGAATGAAGATTATCATTATTTACATTTCAGATTATTGTCCTTTATTCTTGTTGCTATTACCACCTGATTGCCTTCTGTCTGGAATTTCTCTGGAATGAAGATTTATCATTATTTATATTTCAGATTATTGCCCTTATCCTTGTTGCTATTACCACCTGATTGCCTTCTGTCTGAATTTCTGGAATGAAGATTTATCATTATTTATATTTCAGATTATTGCCTTTTCTCTTGTTGCTATTACCACCTGATTGCCTTATGTCTGAATTTCTGGAATGAAGAGTTATCATTATTTACATTTCCAGATTGTTGCCCTTATCCTTGTTGCTATTACCACCTGATTATTTTCTGAATTCTGGAATGACGGTGCTATCATTATTTACATTTCAGATTATTGTCCTTATCCTTGTTGCTATTAATAATCGGATTGCCTTCTGTCTGAATTTCTGGAATGAAGATTTATCATTATTTATATTTCAGATTATTGCCCTTATCCTTGTTGCTATTACCACCTGATTGCCTTCTGTCTGAATTTCTGGAATGAAGAGTTACTCATTATTTACATTTCAGATTATTGACCTCATCCTTGTTGCTATTACCACCTGATTGCCTTCTGTCTGAATTTCTGGAATGACGAGTTATCATTATTTACATTTCAGATTATTGTCCTTATCCTTGTTGCTATTACCACCTGATTGCCTTCTGTCTGAATTTCTGGAATGAAGATTTATCATTATTTATATTTCAGATTATTGCCCTTATCCTTGTTGCTATTACCACCTGATTGCCTTCTGTCTGAATTTCTGGGATGAAGAGTTATCATTATTTACATTTCAGATTATTGCCCTTATCCTTGTTGCTATTACCACCTGATTGCCTTCTGTCTGAATTTCTGGAATGAAGAGTTATCATTATTTACATTTCAGATTATTGCCCTTATCCTTGTTGCTATTACCACCTGATTGCCTTCTGTCTGAATTTCTGGGATGAAGAGTTATCATTATTTACATTTCAGATTATTGCCCTTATCCTTGTTGCTATTACCACCTGATTGCCTTCTGTCTGAATTTCTGGAATGAAGAGTTATCATTATTTACATTTCAGATTATTGCCCTTATCCTTGTTGCTATTACCACCTGATTGCCTTCTGTCTGAATTTCTGGAATGAAGAGTTATCATTATTTACATTTCAGATTATTGCCCTTATCCTTGTTGCTATTACCACCTGATTGCCTTCTGTCTCAATTTCTGGAATGAAGATTTATCATTATTTATATTTCAGATTATTGCCCTTATCCTTGTTGCTATTACCACCTGATTGCCTTCTGTCTGAATTTCTGGGATGAAGAGTTATCATTATTTACATTTCAGATTATTGCCCTTATCCTTGTTGCTATTACCACCTGATTGCCTTATGTCTGAATTTCTGGAATGAAGAGTTATCATTATTTACATTTCAGATTATTGCCCTTATCCTTGTTGCTATTACCACCTGATTGCCTTCTGTCTGAATATCTGGGATGAAGAGTTATCATTATTTACATTTCAGATTATTGCCCTTATCCTTGTTGCTATTACCACCTGATTGCCTTCTGTCTGAATTTCTGGAATGAAGAGTTATCATTATTTACATTTCAGATTATTGCCCTTATCCTTGTTGCTATTACCACCTGATTGCCTTCTGTCTGAATTTCTGGAATGAAGAGTTATCATTATTTACATTGCAGATTATTGCCCTCATCCTTGTTGCTATTACCACCTGATTGCCTTCTGTCTGAATTTCTGGAATGAAGAGTTATCATTATTTACATTTCAGATTATTGCCCTTATCCTTGTTGCTATTACCACCTGATTGCCTTATGTCTGAATTTCTGTTATGAAGAGTTATCATTATTTACATTGCAGATTATTGCCCTCATCCTTGTTGCTATTACCACCTGATTGCCTTCTGTCTGAATTTCTGGAATGAAGAGTTATCATTATTTACATTTCAGATTATTGCCCTTATCCTTGTTGCTATTGCTACCTGATTACCTTCTGTCTGAATTTCCGGAATGAAGAGTTATCATTATTGACATTTCAGATTATTGCCCTTATCCTTGTTGTTATTACCACCTGATTGCCTTCTGTCTGAATTTCCGGAATGAAGAGTTATCATTATTTATATTTCAGATTATTGTCCTTATCCTTGTTGCTCTTACCACCTGATTGCTTTCTGTCTGAATTTCTGGAATGAAGAGTTATCATTATTTACATTTCAGATTATTGCCCTTATCCTTGTTGCTATTACCACCTGATTGCCTTCTGTCTGAATTTCTGGAATGAAGATTTATCATTATTTACATTTCAGATTATTGCCCTTATCCTTGTTGCTATTTCCACCTGATTGCCTTCTGTCTGAATTTCTGGAATGAAGAGTTATCATTATTTTCATTTCCGATTATTGCCTTATCCTTGTTGCTATTACCACCTGATTACCTTCTGTCTGAATTTCTGGAATGATGAGTTATCATTATTTACATTTCAGATTATTGCCTTATCCTTGTTGCTATTACCACCTAATTGCCTTCTGTCTGAATTTCCGGAATGAAGAGAAGCTATCATTATTTACATTTCAGATTATTGTCCTTATTCTTGTTGCTATTACCACCCTGATTGCCTTCTCTGTCTGAGAATTTCTGGAATGAAGATTTGTCATTGTTATATTTTAGTTATTGCCCTTATCCTTGTTGCTATTACCACCTGATTGCCTTCTGTCTGAATTTCACGGAATGAAGATTTATCATTATTTACATTTCAGATTATTGTCCTTATTCTTGTTGCTATTACCACCTGATTGCCTTCTGTCTGAATTTCTGGAATGAAGATTTATCATTATTGCCATTTCAGATTGTTGCCCTTATCCTTGTTGCTATTACCACCTGATTGCCTTCTGTGTGAATTTCTGGAATGAAGATTTATCATTATTTATGGCTAGTTATTACCACTTTCTACTTGTTGCTATTACCACCTGATTGCCTTCTCTCTGAATTTCTGGAATGACGAGTTATCATTATTTACATTTCAGATTATTGTCCTTATACTTGTTGCTATTACCACCGGATTGCCTTCTGTCTGAATTCCTGGAATGAAGATTTATCATTATTTATATTTCAGATTATTGCCCTTATCCTTGTTGCTATTACCACCTGATTGCCTTCTGTCTGAATTTCTGGGATGAAGAGTTATCGTTATTTGCATTTCAGATTATTGCCCTTATCCTTGTTGCTATTACCACCTGATTGCCTTCTGTCTGAATTTCTGGAATGAAGAGTTATCATTATTTACATTTCAGATTATTGCCCTTATCCTTGTTGCTGTTACCACCTGATTGCCTTCTGTCTGAATTTCTGGAATGAAGAGTTATCATTATTTACATTTCAGATTATTGACCTCATCGTTGTTGCTATTACCACCTGATTGCCTTCTGTCTGAATTTCTGGAATGACGAGTTATCATTATTTACATTTCAGATTATTGCCCTTATCCTTGTTGCTATTACCACCTGATTGCCTTCTGTCTGAATTTCTGGAATGAAGAGTTATCATTATTTACATTTCAGATTATTGCCCTTATCCTTGTTGCTATTACCACCTGATTGCCTTCTGTCTGAATTTCTGGAATGAAGAGTTATCATTATTTACATTTCAGATTATTGCCCTTATCCTTGTTGCTATTACCACCTGATTGCCTTCTGTCTCAATTTCTGGAATGAAGAGTTATCATTATTTACATTTCAGATTATTGCCCTTATCCTTGTTGCTATTACCACCTGATTGCCTTCTGTCTGAATTTCTGGAATGAAGAGTTATCATTATTTACATTTCAGATTATTGCCCTTATCCTTGTTGCTATTACCACCTGATTGCCTTCTATCTGAATTTCTGGAATGACGAGTTATCATTATTTACATTTCAGATTATTACCCTTATCCTTGTTGGTATTACCACCTGATTGCCTTCTGTCTGAATTTCTGGAATGAAGAATTATCATTATTTTCATTTCAAATTATTGTCCTTATCTTTGTTGATATTACCACTTGATTGCCTTTTGTTTAAATTTCTGCAATGAGAAGTTATTCTTATTTACACTATTTACATATGGACTATGGTCTTGATCTTTGTTGTTATTATCAACTGATTGCCTTCTGTCTGGGATGAAGAATTATCTTTATTTACATTACTTACATAAGAACTATTGTCCTTCACCAGATGAATTTGGTGACATAGTAATTGTGAGTTCAATTCTTAAGCTAGTCAGTGTAAATGTGGACTTAGTTGAAACAGCATGAGAAATAAATAAATAGAACTAAAATAAGAACTATATGAGATATTCCTAGACATGGGCAGTGGAACGAGAACAATCTACTCCCAGAAATTAAATAACGGTTGACTAAATCATTTTCTATAGTTTATCAACCAGTTGCATGTTATTTAAAGCCAGAAAATGTTTTTAGATTATAAGAAGTTTTTGGAAATAATGGTTTAGCGACACAAATTTTACTAATTAACCCATAGCTGAGAGGAGAAGAGGTGACTTCATACCTTTCATAATGTTATTTGTGCATAAGTGATTACAACAAACCCAATTGCAATTGGAACTTGGCTCTCTGATTAAGAATCACACCACCCACACTTTAAAATTTACAGCACCTAGTATTCCCAAGCAGTCACCCACCTTGCTATTGACCATGCTTGACATTGTTTAACTTTGGGGATTGTACAGGAGCCTGTCTTTTAATGGGATATGGCTGTAAGCCTTAAATAAATGTTTCAGTTTGACAGTAGTAGCATATACATAATGTAAATAATGTCATCTAATCTAAACTTATTTATAAATGGAACTTTGTCTCTGTGTGTGTGAGTGTGTGTGTGTGTGTGTGTGTGTGTGTGTGCACGCGTCTGTGACCTATAAACTCTGAAACGGTTGAACTGATTTTCTTGAAAATTTACACAGTTGTACCTTAAGTGTCTGCGAGTGTTCTTAGCTAAGTTTTGTGTCAAGGTCCCCCGATAAATATTGAAAATCGATAATCGAAAAAATCAGGTTATAGAAGGAGTGGTCCAATTTTAATCAAATTTGATTAACTCATAGACAAAGACATTAGAAACAATATTCAGAAGTTTCAAGGTTGCAGTTCTTAAAATGGTGCAGAAAATCGATAATATATATATATATATATATATATATATATATATATAAAAGGCAAGATGTTTGTGTGTGTGTCTGTTTATCTGCCTGTATGCCTGTATGCCTGTATTTTTTCAGCCCTTTTATTTTAGTTTTTGCTTCGGGTTTGGCTCTAAGTAGGTATAATTGTAATTCTTAGTCTCAGCCATGATACCATTTACTCAGAGGACTTATTTAGCCTTCAAAATTCAGTTTATGACAAAAAAAAACTTATTTGATATCAATACCAGGAAATCAAAATTTGACTTACATCCATTCATTTTTCTTTCAGTCTACTGTTTCACTTTAACGGGAAACAACTATTGGTTTTTAGTCTTTCGTGCCAATGTTCAAAGAGTCTGAGCTCCAGGACCATGGATTAGTTTTAAAGCTTTCATTACACCCGAGCAATGCCGAGCTATACTGCTAGTTCTTTATATAAAAATATGTATGTAAAATTCCTCCCTGCACTGAAATTTGTTTCTTTTCTCTTCTCACTTCAAAATGTTTATAATTTTGATTGTTGTTATTACAGCATTTTTTGCCATTGTGCTCTCCAGCCTTCATCAGGTGAATTTGGTGACATTCTATCCCTGGGCTGGTCAGGGTGCACTTGGATGAGCAATAAGTGAACAGTATAAAATAAGAACTAGATGAAATATTCCTAGATATGAAAAGCCGAGTGAGAACAATCTAATTACATAGATTGAATAAAGAGTTCAGTTCAAGTTTTCCAGTCAATCAGTCAGTTAAGTACCATATGTGATACATGCTTGGGCAATCATGTCTCAAAAGAGACATGACTGATTGGGCAGAAGATTATCTTGCTTTAGGTTGCCATTACTTTCTGTGGTAGACTGGTTGCCAGCCAAGGCTATAGAATCCAATCTATCCTGTTATTTACCCGATAATTGAAGGGAAGTGATGGATTAATAGCTTTTCATGTAAATGAATGCAAGGAATTCAACTGGAATTCAAACTCAGCTCCTGGATTTCTCATTCTGAGGTGATAACCACTGCACCACAATCACATTTCCCAGTAGGTTATCCAAAATGAAACAAAGATGGAAGGGCACAACAGCTGAAATGTGATATGAGGACTATAGCCTACAAGTAAATAATGTCATTTTTTACATAATTTTTACATAAATTTTACATTTAATTTTACATTTTACATTTAATTAAAATTAATTAAAATTTAATTAAAATTTAATTAAAATTAATTAAAATTTAATTAAAATTTTACATTTAATTTTTACATAAAAATATACATGTAAAAAATCCTCCCCGTGAAAAAATTTGTTTCTTGTTCTTGTTTTTCTGTTGAAAATGTTGAATTTATTTATTTTGAAGTTTCTCAACTCCTCTTGTTGCAAATTTTTTTTTCATCACCACAGCAGGTTAAATAAGAAAATATGGAATTAATATTTTGAACATTCACAAAGAATTTAATAAACATCATTTGTAAACATTTACACTATTTACATTATTTGGGTTGCTCTCCTCAACAACTTTTTTGTTAGATTCACAATGTTTTGACTGTTGTACATTCCAGCTGTCTTCAACCAATATTTGTTAGAATTTTTAAATGAAACCTTTATTTTATCAAAAGAGGTAGATTGTTCTAATTGCACATGCCATGCTTTTAGATATCACAGTTTTAGTTAATTTCTCTTGATAACTCTCAGTGTTTTTTTTTTGTTTTTTTTTTGTTCTCTCTGTTGTGGTCAGGAATGAAATTCACAACTCTTTGAGTCAAGTCATTTTTGGATAAATTAGTCAGCTCTTTTATTGACTGGAAATATTAGTGAAGAAATTTTGGGGACTTATAAACCTGATGTCCTCATAGCTATTTTTATCAGAGCTCATATTACAATTTTTTGTTTTTGTTGTTTTCTTCAAGCTCTGTGTATTACTAATTCTCAGATTGTATTCATTTCTATATAGGCAGATAATTTGTCAAAGAAAACATTATTCTTATAGTTTTCTTACTTTAGTTCTTTACTACCTTACAAGTGCAAAAAAGTGTATTTCCAGTAATTTCAAAAATTATATGTGTGCATTGGTTAATTTAATGATATCAATCCTTGATCAGTTATTTCATTTTTGTCTGAATTTCTGGAATTATAAATTATTATTTACATTATTTATGAGCTGAATTAGTTTGTGAAATTAGCAACATAGTAATTGTGAGTCCAATCTCTGGGTTCAGTGGAAACCAAGGTGAGCAATAAATGAGTAGTACTAAGTAAGAACTAGATGAGATATCCCTTGACATGGTCAGTAGAACAAGAAAAAATAGATTAAATAAAGGGTTCAGTTCAAAATTCTCTAAAGTTTACCAGATTAAGAATCACTTGGTGAAATCAGTCAGTTAAGTGCCATACGTGAAACACGCATGAGCGATCATGTCTCAAAAGAGACATGACTGACTGGGCAGAAGATTATCCTGCAGTAGGTTGCCATTGCTTTCTGCAGTAGACTGGTTGCCAGCCAAGGCTATAGAATCCAATCTGTCCTTTATTTAACCCATAACTGGAAGGAAGAGACAGATTAATACCTTTCCCAAGGGTATTTGCACGTAAGTGAATGCAATGAATTCAACTGGAATTCAAACTCGGCTCCCCGATTTCTCATTCTGAGCCAATATCCACTGCACCACAACACACATCCTTGGTGAAATCACAACAGCTAAAACAGCAAAGGACAATAGACTGCATGTAAATAATGTTAAAAAGGACTATTATTTAATATACGTCTTATAAGATAAACAAATGAATTAATAGATAGGTCCAGTTTATGCATTATTCAAAAGGTAGATGGTGTGTAGTATATGACTCACGTCAGATGATAACAGAATAGACTTTGCAATCAATGTCACACCATACCATCAAAGAAGCCAAGTGCATCAATGAATTGATTTAAGGAATGTCCTCCTAGCTGGATGGTGGAAATCTATGTTTTACTCAGTTTCAGTGACTGCCCTGACATGTAAACACAAGATTGCCCCAGCTGGGAAAGAACTTTTTTTTTTTTTTTTTTAATCATCTCACCCCAAGCAAGGCATTCCACTGCCACTATTGCGCATGGGGCTACATAGGGGAAGGTAAAGAGAAGGAGTGGTTAGACATAGGGAATGTCAGGAGGAAGGTGACAGATGAGTAAGGATAGCGAGGATGAGGGTTGGGCAGATGGGAAGAGTGCTTGATAGAATGGGAGCAGGTTAGTGTGTTAGGAGGTGTCTATTGACCTTACATTTAAACTCCTGGAGATTGTAGCCATTGGGGAAGCAATCATTTGGAAGAGAATTCCACAGTCGGGAAGTGCGAGGAAAGAAACTGTTGGAGTAGAAGTTACGGCTGCATTTTATTGGTTTCACTGTAAAAGGGTGGGATCTAGTTGCTAATCTAGTATCTCGTTCAAATCCGTATTTAGGGGGCACTAGTGATCTAAATTCATCGGAGCAGAAGCCATGGAAGTATTTATAGAAGAGACGCAGGGAAGCCATGTTGCGCCGGTGGGAGAGAGACTGCAGGCGGTCTGCCAAGTCAGTATCTATCACATTACAGACCCTCCTCTGAACCTTATCGAGAAGCCCGAGGAGAACAGCAGGGGCACCTGACCAGCAGTATTCAATGCACGGGCGGATGGTAGATTTATAAATGTGCAGGATAGATTTAGACGGAAAAACCTTCCGGGCCCTACACAGAGAACCGACTTTCATAGCAGCGGATTTAGCAATGGATTCGATATAGTCATTCCATTTGAGGTCTGCTGAAAGTGTGAGACCAAGGAGGCGTAGTGTTTTACTCTCTGGGAGGCAAGCCTGGTCCATGCTAATGGGAGGTAGGTGAGATTGTTGATGGTTAATTGAGAGTAGCTTCGTTTTAGAAGCATTAAAATTTACTAGCCATTTCTTACCCCAGTCCAATATGGATTGGAGGTCTTTTTCAATCTCGGCTGCGAGGTTAGCTTTGACGCCTACACCAGATTTTTGTAGGAGGCGAGAGTAAACTGTGGTATCATCGGCGTACAAACCTATTTGGGCTCTTATGGAATCAGGGAGATCATTAATGTATATCAGGAAGAGTGTAGGACCTAAGATGGAGCCTTGGGGGACACCTGCGTTTGTATGGTAGTTCTGAGAGGCATGTCCGTTTAATACCACCTTCATTGTGCGGTTAGAGAGGAATGACTGGATTAGTTCAAACAAATGTCCAGTTATACCATAGCTCTGCAGTTTACATAAAAGGCCAGCATGCCAAACTCTGTCGAACGCCTTAGATATATCCAATGCAACGGTTCGGGCTTCGCCATTCCTGTCGAGTGCCTGGTATATGTACTCGGTGATGGTCGTTAGCATATCAGCAGTAGACCTGGTGAAGCGGAAACCATATTGCTTGTCCGAGAGGAGCCTGTGTGCTGTGAGATGCTGAACCACCTCGGCGTTGATAATGGCTTTGAACACTTTGCCAAAGATCGGAAGAAGGCTGATAGGGCGGTAATTTGCAGGGTCCGTGGGTTCTCCAGTGTTTTTAAATATAGGAACTACAGAGGAAGATTTCCAACAGGCAGGAAAGCAGGAAGCAGATAGGCAGAGGTTGTAGAGCTTAGAAAGGACAGAGGAGAGTTCAGGGGCACATTTCTTTAAAACTATGGTTGAGATTCCATCACCACCGCTTGCTTTGTGAGGGTCAAGTTTTAAGATTATCTTAGAGACAAGCGAAGGTGTAATGTGGACATCATTCAATTGTGCCTCAGTTCTAGGTGAGAAGTCGGGTGTAAAAACTCCAGATGAGTCCAGACTCAAATTGTTCAAGAATCTGCAGGCAAAGCATTCAGCCTTATCTGCTGGGGAGGTGAGGACCTCAACTTTGTTGATTAGCGGGGGTATTGTGGACTTGCTCTTGTTAAGTACTCTTTTACAGAGTTGCCAGTAGTCTTTAGAGCCAAATTTAGAGCATGCTATGCATTGCTTCATTCTGGCAGCAAACAACATCTTAGCTTCGTTAAGTATCCTTTTACACTTATTACGAGCTGAAGTGAAAAGGCGCCTGTTTTGGTCCGACGCGTAGTTACGATAGAGTCGGAAGAAATGATTCTGGTGGGCAATGGCAGCCGAGCAAGCAGGTGAGAACCATGGAGACAAATGACATTTAAGCTGGAATTTCCTAGCAGGGATGAAGGCATCGATGCCAGCCTTAACCCAGGAGGAGACCTCGGATGCACATTCTTCGATGGGAAGACTAAAGACGTTGTTCCAAGGGATGTCATAGAGGAAGTCTCGGAACGAATCCCAGTCTGCTCTTTGATAGCAGTAGGATATTCTGCTTGTCTGGGTTTCATGGGTCGGGCGGGAGTGGAGTGAAGTATTGACGGACACTACAGTGTGGTCAGAGTTTCCGAGTGGGCAGAGTTGTCTGGTAGTGCAAGAGTCTGGGATGGAAGTGAAGCAGAGGTCTAGAAGTGAGTCCCTTCCGTTAGGGTTGTCGGAGAAACGCGTGGGGAAGTCCACTACTTGCGTAAGGGATTGGGTGATTGAAAAGTTCATGGTGTGGACACCAGCAGGGTCAGTGACAGCGTTCTTCAGCCACTTGGTGTGGTGGGCGTTAAAGTCACCAAACACGAATACATGGGCAGAGGGATGGGAAGAAATGGCTTCGTCAATATTGTCAGAAATGATGTCAAGTAACGAACAGTCAGGGGAGGAAGGAGAGCGGTAGAGAAAGAAGAGATAGCTAATCGAGCTGAGAAGTGAGAGGTGGAAGCACATGAAAGAATGATCTGGAGATTCAAAAGATGACACCCTAGCTAAGGGAAGGTGTTCGCTGACATAGACACCAAGCCCATGCATATGAACATTGGAGTCCTTCCTGAAGAGGGGAAGGTAGCCAGAAACGTAGAACTCAGATGAGGGGATAGAAGGTTTAAAATTAGTTTCACATAGGGCTAATATATCAGGTGAGTTATTATGGAGGAAAGAATCTACGCTGGGGAAGTTGGTGCGGATGCCGCGTATGTTAGTGAAAGAGATGCAGACAGGTTTGGGCGTTTTCAAATGAGCTGGTTTAGTTTTGCTATTATGTTTGCTTTTTTCCATAGTGATTCAGTTAAGAAGAGGTCTTAGAATAGAATCAGTCGGTCAATCATTTGCAACTTGTGAAGGATGGAGACTGGCGCGGCCTACAACATAATGTGGCCTCGGGGTTGCCCACCGAACGTTCATGCAGGGACACCCGTCCATGCGCGATATGGCACGACAAGAACCCCGGTATTATTCAACTGTTGATCAGAGCAGCCTCTCAAGACGCTACGCAAGAGTTCAGGCTCCTAACTACCAGTCGGAAGCAGCAACCAGGAAACTGCCAACCCGGTACCCTCAGAATGTAAAGACGTTGCCACCATACTCCGTAACTGCAAAGAGCTTCCAGCTGAACTAACACTAAGACCGGAGAAGGGGGATGAACTGGGAACCCCTTCCTAAACAAGGAACAAGGCGATCACCTCTAAACTCATTCAAAAGAAGGGGGTGGAGTGTGAGACCGGGCGATAGTAGGAACTATCTACTCCAATTAAACTGCACGATAAAGATATATAAGCACCAACCCCAAAGAGAACAGGATCTCTTACATCTACATGAAATTCTAGGGCCAACATTGGAAAGAGCCCCAGGGCCAAACACATATACTCACTGGCTGACAGTCATTTACAGTCAGGATTTTAATAAAATATAATATTATATGTGAGAAATTAAGTTTTTTGTTTTCATTTGTAATGTACTATGGCAACATTATAATAGGTCCTGTTTATACTTAAGGCAAAAGGCAGATATAGGTTTGGTTTATACTTGAGGCAAAAATTTGACATAGATCTAGTTTATAGTTATATCAAATGGAAACATAGATCCAGGTTATACTTGAGTCTGTAAGCATCTCCCTGGAAAGTTATCCCTTTGGTGGAACTCTTACCTATGCATGCAATAAAGTCACTATATTCTAAGCCCTGTCAATAGGGTTAATACATATGCATGTTAGCTTGGATACTTTATGTTCCTGTTAGTTTATATACTCTTATTAAGATGAATGTTTTTTATCATTTCACCCCATGCAAGGCAGTGAAGCCACTATGACACAAAAGGTTACTGACTGTGTAAAGAATAAGAAAAAAGAGAAACATTAAAAAGTGATAACAATAGAAGTGTGATTAGGAAGTTCAAAAAATGAGACTTAAGATTACTTAAGTAAATTGATGAGAACTTGCTGCCAATCTAGTCTGTCAGTTAGTTAAGGGCCATATGTGATACATGCTTGGGTGATCATGTCTCTTCACTACTTCCTCACCTAAGTCACTGTTGACCCTTTCAGTTAAGTATCATAAGTGATACACGCTTGGGTGATCATGTTTCTTTTGATCCATGACTGACAAGGCAGAAGATTTTTCAACAATAGGTTGCCATTTTTTGTGGTAAATTGGTTGCCAACCAAGGTCTGTACAACTCAATCTGTCCTGCTATTCAAACCATAGATAGAGGGAAAAGGGATAGGTTAATACCTTTCCAAAGGGTATTTGTATGTCAGTGAATGCAATAAATTCAACTGGAATTCGAATTCATTGCATTCATTTGCCAATGTAATTAGTTAAGTGCCAAATGTGATGCATATATGGGTGATCATGTCTCTTTCGAGACATGATGACTGACTGGGCAAAAGATTTTTCCACAGTAGGTTGCCATTATTTTCTGCAGTAGATTGACTACCAACCAAGGTTATAGAATCCAATCTGTCCTGCTATTTAACATATAGCTGCAGGAAGAAGTGACAGATTAATAGCTTTCCTAAGGGTATTATAAATGAATGCAACAAATTCAAACTTGGCTCTCCAAGTTACATTATGACAGTAGAAAAGTGGCTGAAGCCAAGATGTCACATCAGGACCATTGTTGATTCTTTGGATCTCATGAAGAATCTCTATCGCAGGAGCACCAGATAATATGTAGCAACAATATTCGAATCAGGGTCAAATGATAGACTTATAAATATGTAAGATTGTTTCTGAAGAGAAAAAATTTCTAACATGGCACAGTGAACAAATTTTCTTAATAGCAGACGTAGCAATGGATTCAATGTCAGCCAAGAATGTTATTCCAAGAAGGTGCAATGAGTCACTTTCCTGAAGGTTAGCATCAACCATGCTGATGGGAGGCAAAAAGGAGTCTAACAGAAGATTAATAGAGAAAAGTTTCAATTTTGAAGGTGTTAAAATTAAGAATTAATTCTGTGCTCCAGTTAACAACAGATTGTAGGTCATTATTCAGATCAGCTTCTAATCTGACATTGTCAAACTGGTCAGACCTACCAAGCTGAGAACTGATGTCATCATTTTATTGATGAAAATTAAAAACAAAGTAGGTCCAAGGATATAGTCCTGGGGAACACCTGGATTAATACAAAGAGATCTAGAAGATTGGCCATTGAGGATAACTTTCATTTTTTGATTTGATAAAAAAGGCAGAATCAGTTCAAAAATTCACCCAGAAATACCATAACCTTTCAACTTGTAAAGAAGACTAGCATGAGATAACCCTCTCAAATGCTTTTGAGATGTTCAAAGCAACAACTCAAGCTTCTCCATTCTTATCTAAAGCTTAATATACTTTCAGTAATAATCGTTAATATATCAGCAGTTGACCTAGACCAGTAATTCTCAACTGCCTTGTTGCAGTCGTGTGGGTACAGTGTTAGTATTTGAATAAATGAATGAATATTAAACTTTTTTTTTCAAGTCATTCTTTTCACTATGCTTTAATGACATTATTTTAAATACTTTGCTTTGGTATTAATATTTAATCCCTATAATGGCTATGAGTAACCATAATAGGGATTAACCAAAGCATTCAACAAAACATTGACTATTATTTTCTGTTATTGAGCACAGAAAAGTATGAGTAGATTCAAAATTCCTTTATAAATGTTCCTTCTAATCTAATCTAAACTTATTTATAAATGGAACTTTGTCTGTGTGTGTGTGTGTATCCGTTACCTATAAACTCCGAAACGGCTGAACCAATTTTCTTGAAAATTTAAACAGTTGTACTATAAGCGTCTGCGAGTGTTCTTAGCTAGGTTTTGTGTCAAGGTACCCCTGATAAATATCGAAAATTGATAATCGAAAAAATGGGTGAAAGAAGGAGTGGTCCGATTTTAATCAAATTTGATTAACTCATAGACAAAGAAACGATATTCAGAAGTTTCAAGGTTGCAGTTCTTACAATAGTGCAGAAAATCAAAAATATATATATATAAAAGGCAAGATGTTTGTGTGTGTGTTTGTTTATCTGCCTGTATGTCTGTATTTTTTCAGCCCTTTTATTTTAGTTTTTGCTTCGGGTTTGGCTCTAAGTAAGTATAATTGTAGTTCTTAGTCTCAGCCATGATACCATTTACTCAGAGGACTTATTTAGCCTTCAAAATTCAGTTTATGACAAAAAAAAACTTATTTGATATCGATACCAGGAAATCAAAATTTGACTTACATCCATTCATTTTTCTTTCAGTCTACGGTTTCGCTTTAACTGGAAACAACTATTGCTTTTTAGTCTTTCGTGCCAATGTTCAAAGAGTCTGAGCTCTAGGACCATGGATTAGTTTTAAAGCTTTCATTACACCCGAGCAATACTGGGCTATACTGCTAGTATTGAATATGTGAAGAAGAATTGGCCACCATTTCTATTTATCAAGGGCTACAAATAAATATTTGATACTAACCATTGATACATTTTAGATTTTAAAAAAAAAAGGAATATCTCACATTAGCTAAAAAAGTTTTATCAGTTTTATTACAACATTTTACTTCTTACTTCTTCTCAACCTAAAATGTCAAAAATAGGAATTGAAAAAAACTACCTTCAACTGAAGAAATGAGGGTTTACTTATCACACATCTGACCTCGAAGAAATTGTGAAGAAACACCAGGCACATTTTTCACACTAAATAAGCTGCTCAAATATTTGAATAGAAACATTAAAAAGTTCATATTGGTGTGTGTATTTTTTAAATCTATGGTGTTATTTCCAAATATTTTATTGTGTACTCATTAAAAATGTTGCTGATTGTGCCCTGATTTTTTCAGTTGCTCCTAGGTGTGCTGCTGCTTAAAAAGGTTGAGAAACACTGTATCAAGACAATGTTATGCAATTGAATGATTTTTTTAAATCTATGCTTTTATTTCATAATATTTAAATGTATACCCTTTAAAAACTTTGCTTAATGTACCCTGATTTTTTCAGTTGCTCCTAGGTGTGCTGCTGCTTAAAAAGGTTGAGAAACACTGTATCAAGACAATGTTATGCAATTGAATGATTTTTTTAAATCTATGCTTTTATTTCATAATATTTAAATGTATACCCTTTAAAAACTTTGCTTAGTGTACCCTGATTTTTTCAGTTACTTCTAGGTGTGCTGTTGCTTTAAAAGGTTAAAAAACACTGACATAAAAGAAAGCCATATTTCTTTACTGAAGGCCTTGTGGTATGAGATGCTTAACTAATTTAGAGTTGTTTAGGTCCACTAGTTCTTTGTCAAAAAATGGTAAAAGACTAATAGGCTGATAATTAGAAGGGTTGGACAATTCACCTGAGTTCTTAATATTGTATACTCTTTAAAAATGTTGCTAAGTATGTCCTATTTTCAGTTGCTCCTAGGTGTGCTGTTGCTTCTTCTATGTGCCCTGTCCTTTCAGAACATAGGCGATCAATGCTTTCCACGTCTCCCTAAGCCTGGTGGCTTTTAGCATGCCTTCTCCTGTTATACCACACAACCCTCGTTCCATCATCCACCTGATTAGGTCCTTCAAATATGTTATCCACTGCTTTCCCCTGTGTCTTTCCCCTTCTATCTGATCTGTTAGTATCAGGTTCTCCAAGCCCTCCTTCCTCATTGCATGTCCCAGGAACTTCAGCTGTCTTTTCCTGATGCTCAGTATTAATTTCCTTTTTGTTCCCATCAATTCCAAAACCTTATCATTGCTCACATGCTTGATCCATGATATCCACAGCATCCTTCTGCAGAACATTTCATTTGCTTCAAGTTTTTCCATCTTTGATGATATTGTCCAGCATTCACTGCCATATTGAAGAACTGACATCACATAGCAATCCAGTACTCTCTTCTTTGTTTCTAGTGAAATTGTCTTATTTCTTAATACTTTACTCAAAGCCATATTTCTTTACTGAAGGCCCTGTGGTATGAGATGCTTAACTAATTTAGAGTTGTTTAGGTCCACTAGTTCTTTGTCAAAAAATGGTAAAAGACTAATAGGCTGATAATTAGAAGGGTTGGACAATTCACCTGAGTTCTTAAAGATTGGAACAATAGAAGAAGATTTCCAACAAACAGGAAAGCTGGAAGCAGTTAGGCATTTATTGCATAGTTTCAAGAGCAGATTTATTTTTTTATGTGCAGCCATGAATATATTTCTTTTGTAATCGGAACTGTCATACTTGTTGAGCTGGAAAAAGGGACTCCTGTAGGCTGTAGTAGCTGAACAGGTAGGTGTGAATCATGAAGAAGATTGTGGTTTCACCTGGTATTTCAGAGAGAATACAAAAGCATCAAGCTGTCTTTAACCCAAGTCGAAATCTTACTGAGACAATTCTCAATAGGGTGGTTAAGAATATCAGTCCAAGGGGATCTCAAAGAAAGTCACAAAGTGAATCCCAGTTAGCATGCTGGTAATGGAAGGAGATGAATAAAAAGAAATATCAACAGATACTACAGTGCAATCAAAATTGCCAAAAGGTCAGAGTTGCAAAGCTTGACATGAGCTAAAGAGGAAGTAATGAACAATCCAGTTAATCAATAATGTTGTTTATTATGTTATGAATGAAAGTTGTATCTGCAGAACACAAGTATTTTTAACGATTCTTTAATTTTATTGAGAAATTTTGTGTTAGTAGATGGTGTTTTCATTTTGAAAACTTTATTGAGCTCTCAAATTGGTATCTACACTGATGTCACAACCATTTACTCCTGCTTTGATAGTAAGGATGATCAGTCTAACAAGGTCAAAATAGCCAAAGTCCAAAACAAGTCAGTTGTTAACTAAGGCAAAAGATGGCTTGTTAATTCTAACACCTGCAAGACTAAATTTCTCTCTATTAATCATCTAAGAAACTTTTCCCTACCTTCCATAAGCATGGATTTGTTGAACCTTCTCAGTCTAATGTTCTCAGCTGACATGAAATGGAAAAACTATATTGAATCCATTTCTAGATTGGCTTCTATGAAATTTGGTTCACTGTGCTGTGCTTGGCAGTTTTTCTCTCCAGAATCTATCTTATGCATCTACTAGCAGTATAGCCTGGTGTTGCTCGGGTGTAATGAAAGCATTAAAACTAATCCATGGTCCTGGAGCTCAGGCTCTTTGGACATTGGCACGAAAGACTAAAAAGCAATAGTTGTTTCCAGTTAAAGCGAAACAGTAGACTGAAAGAAAAATGAATGGATGTAAGTCAAATTTTGATTTCCTAGTATCGATATCAAATTTTCTGCACTATTGTAAGAACTGCAACCTTGAAACTTCTGAATATCGTTTCTTATGTCTTTGTCTATGAGTGTATCAAATTTGATTAAAATCGGACCACTTCCTTCTCTAACCCGATTTTTTTGATTATCGATTTTCGATATTTATCAGGGGTACCTCGACACAAAACCTAGCTAAGAACACTTGCAGACGCTTATAGTACAACTGTGTAAATTTTCAAGAAAATCAATTCAGCCATTTCGGAGTCTATAGGTAACAGATACACACACAGACACACACACAGAGACAAAGTTCCATTTATAAATAAGTTTAGATAAGTCTACCATTCATCCATGCTTAGAATATTACTATCACATATGGTCCCTGCTATTTACTCGTAGCTTCCTGATGAAACCCAGAAAAGAATTAGCACAATTGTATGTCTTGATCTGGCAGCTCGGCTTCAGTCACTTTCCCACCACCATAAGGTTGCCTCCCTATGCCTTTTCTTTTAACCCTATTCAAATGAGCACGTCACTATAGTACCTATACTTAATTTAAATACAATACTAGACTAGCATTGAGATCTCATCAATTCACAGTTGAGCTGGCTAGATGTAACTGTAAGTTCTATGCTAACAGTTTCTTCTCTTGCACTTCTTGCTTGTGAAACTCCCTTCTGGTTCTATACTATCCAGCTCACTTTTATCTGCAGAAATTTAAATACAATGACAATCTCTACTGTCTTCTTTTCTCTTCCTGCTCATTATTAATGCTTCTGTTCCTAATTCTTCCAAACCCTATAACCCCTTATGTGGTAGTGGCTTTACCGCCTTGCATAGGGTGATACAGATTTTAAAAAATCTAATATTCTAAAAAAATATTACCTCAAAAAGAGTGCTCAACTTCATATCAATCTTATTGGTGAAGAAAAAGAAGAAATAATCTTCACATCTCAGCAGCTGGAGCAGAAAAGAAAAACGTTGGTGCCTCCTGAAATAGATAAAAATGAAGTATGTGATATCATATTAATTTTGGCAGTCAAAACTTGTTTTCTGATCTTTCAAAATCAAGGAAATTAGTTGATATATGTTGGGTACAACATATGTAAAGAAGAGATTCAGCTTTAAGTCAATTAGCCTTGCCTCCTGTGGCCAGCTTGAAACACCTTCCTTCTCTAAAGGTGGGTGTGTCTTGTATAAATGTTGAGGGTTGATATGCCACAAATTATGATGGCTTAGATGAAATTGTATATAATTTTTCTAGAAAGAATAAACTTAAAGAGAATCTTTTTCAAACTTTCTAAATAATAACCAGAAATTAACAAAAATAAACATTTTTAGATTTAAGGTGAACAAGAACTTCATTTGGATATTTCATTATGTTTATCATAATTAGTGAATGTACCTAATTGACCCCAGCTAATCTGTCTAGGGTCAGGTGTTGGGACAGTGGGAGACTGTTTTCATCATCTTAAATACACAATTGTGAGTGTGATAATATGCCTGAAGGGAGTTACTTGCAAGAACACACAAACATTTAAGAGCTTAGATCTATAGTGTACACATTTTCAAAAGCTGTTTAGCACTTGTAAGTATAGCTCAATTGTTAGAGACCAGAACTAAAGTAACAAGCTTAAAATGGCATTTGCATTAAGTCAGTGCATTCATCATCATCATCATTGTTTAATGTCAATTTCCATGCAAGCATGGGTTGGGCAAAGTTTTCTGGATGGCTCTGTCATTGAAAACATCATGGAATATTGGAGTGAGTTTTACAGCTGTATGTTCTTACTAACACAAACCTGTTTAGGAGATTGGAAAGTCAAAGTTTTTATCAAGACACTATTTCTAGTAAAATTACCTACCAAGGTTAAAGAATTCAGCCTACCTTATTCTACACAGAGTAGTTGTAGAGGTTTTCATATCAGAGTCTTCCTTTTGACAATGGGTTGGTGTTATGTCGCCAAGTATAAATGAATAACTCAACAACAGAATCAGAATATAAGTTGTATTCCGCGGAAAGACGGTTAGTATGTACAGAAGTGATTAGTAATATTTACAATAGAAAAGATACAAGAGTCCAATCTGTCATAAGACGTGTGTATACGTGATTACTTCTGGTACGCCACCAGAAGTGTGACTAACTCTCACTGACTCACACTGACTCTCAAGTGACTCTCTACGACTCTGTACGACTCTCCACAACTCTGTATGACTCTCCTTGTAGAGAATCCACCATTGCTATATATAGCAATGGGAACAGTCCATTATGTAGTCAAATAGGAGCAGCGCCCTAACAGTTGGACAGGCTTTTCTTGATGGTTCCATAATTAAGCCATTATGAAAATATTGGAGTGAGTTTTACAGCTCTATGTTGTTAACAACACCAACCCTTTTAGAAGACCGGAAACTCAGTGCTTTTATTGAGACACCATCTCTAGGAAGTTTCCCTACTACGGTTAAAAAGATCAGCCGACCTTATTCTATACAGAGTCGGTGTAGAAGATTTTATATTAGCGATTTCCTTAGATAAGTTGCTATCCCAAGCTAAAGACTCTTACCCAGCCTAATATTGTCTAGCATTGTAGATTAAAAAAAAAAAAAAACTGCATTAGATGCACTATGCCTTTTATTGAATTTTGGCAAAGTTTTCAAGATTTCTATCCCATTCAGAAACTTAAACATATTTGGGAAAGACATGAGCACCTCAACATAGTGTAATGGTTAGCAAGCTTGTCTCACTAGAATCATTAGAATTAGTAGTGAGTTTATTAATGCACATAAAAAGTTTTTCAATGACACACACACACACACATACATATATATATTTTAATTAGTATCACCACATGAAAGGCAGTAAGTCCAGTAAAAGTAATCAGAGGAACAGTAGATAGCAATTGACATTGCATTTCAATTTTTACACATTAAAGTTGGCTGAAAAGCATGGATTTGGAAGGGAGTTCCATAAGTGAGAAGTTTTAGAAAAGAAAATGTTAGTATAGAATTTACAGTTACATCTAGCCAGCTCAACTGTAAATAGATGAGATCTTGACACCAGTCTAGTACTGCATTTAAATAAAAAAATGTGTAGGTATCATAGTGAAGAGATCATTCAAACAATTACCAGGAAAGTATTTATAAAAAAGGAACAGTAAGGCAACCTTACAGTGGTGGGAAAGTGACTGAAGCCAAGCCACCAGATCAGGACCAATAATATTGCTGATTTTTTGGAATATATATACAAGTTTCATGAAAGACAACTGACAAGGTATTGCAATTAAGCTTTTTATTTAATTTTGCATACAATGTTTTCTTTTCTCAACATAAAGTGTGTAAATACTAGTTGTTCAGATGATTCATGTTATACCTACTTGACCATAGCTCAGTAAGGACACTTTAAACACACAGCAACCTCCCAAACTCAATCCGCAGCATAAAAGTATAAAATACAAGTATAATAGCCTTTTCTACATTTAAAAAAGATTAAATATGATAAGAGTACTAATAATAAAAAAGAAAAGCCAAGACTCAATAACATTAAATATGAACATGGCTGCAATGTGCTGACCATATTTGGAAAATAAAACATTTCTATAATTTCATTAAAAAAACACACATTCTATTAAAAAAAATTAATAAAAAAAACATAAAAATCATCCTTGATAGGGTTAAAAAAAAATAGCTGAAAGCTCTTAGATATGAAAAGCTTTTGCACAGTTTTTCCACACTTTGTGTTCAGAAAAAAAAAACACATCATAAATTAAATATAAACCTTAATAAAAGAGAGATAGCTGCCCAAATGCACTTTATATATATATATATATATATATATATATATAAATTAGAGAAAATTTTCAAAATTCAAAGGTGTCAGATGTACATTTCGACATAGGATCTCTAATAGAGATTCTACATCACGTTAACGACATTGTTTTTTTCCAAAATGGCAAAGGCCATGGGCTAGAGTGTGGAGAGGTTTTTGGTTAACATTGGTCATAAAGTAGAATAGGACAGAGCTGGTAGTCGCGGGGGGGGGGGGGTTACAGGGTGTTGAAACAGTATATTTAGGAAGGGGAGGAATAGGAGTTCATATTTTATAAAGATAGACAACTAAATGAGTTAAATTACTTTTTTATGGTTAAGATTTTGGGCTATTTGAAGAGGTGTATTTAGGCGAGAAGAAATGGGTTTCAATATAAGATTTTAAAATTTTTTATTTAAGTTTATTTGATTAAACCTTTTAGGTAGAAGCGAGCTAAATGCCAATTACAGGAAGTTATCAGTTTAAAAATTATTAGAGAAAAAATATTAGAGAAAAAATATTAGAATATATATATGTGTTGTTAACCAAGGAAAATGGGGTTAATAAAAGAATCCATATTTTCTAAAGATAGGCAATTAACGGAGGTTGGGATAGGAAGGTAGGGGTGTTAAAAAACTTTTTAAGGTTAACGTTAGGGTAAAATTAAGATTAAAACTTAAATTGAATCCTTTTAATTTATATTCTAACATCTAGTCAACAGGGATTAAAATTCTAAATTTAAGTATTCGAAAAATTTGCCTTGTGGAGCCACTTACTGATGAATTCCCTCCTAAGATACAGTAGCTGGTGTTGGTGGGGGTATTTTAATATTGAAATTTTTTCCAGTAAACATAGACAGCACCTATCATGAAAATTCCTTGGAATACGGGCTGAACCTATCAGTTTCCAGCTAATTTCAGGATCCAGCCCTTCCTCTCTCATTTTCCAGAATGCCCGCGAAAGGACTGTCTGGTACCTCTGACCGAGGTTCGAAAAGGAGTACCTGTGGTTATACAGTCTTTGTTTGAAAGGACCGGTGGACATACCGATATATGTCCGGAAGTCATTTTTTTTGTTAGATGGAGAAATGTGGGCTTCATAAATCACCTGGGTGGATTTGCATTTTCCCTCCAGGCAGGCATCCACAGAATTACAGCTGCATTTGTTCAGAATTCCGGACCTAGATTCAGCATTGCGCAAGTTCACCAGAAAATTCCTATTATGGGAACTAATAAGGCTGTCCATATTTGGGGTGCAAGAATAACTAATTTTAAGGGTGTACCTATTAAAAATCTTCCGTAGAGAGTTACTGTTATTAAAATTTTTGTCTATTAACTTGAGAAAATATTTACCAGTATTGATGTTAGTTAGTTTACAATAAGGGGGGTTAAACCAAATTATCTTTCTTTTCCTACAGTTTCCTTTATTTTTATTTTTGGATGATTCGGAGTCTATTGTAGGTTTTTTCTCTAATTTATATTGGCTCTGTATTCTTAATACATTGAGCTCTCTGCTTGCATCACTTTTTAATGTTAAAATTTTTTTAATATTGATTAGGATCAGGTCCTTGGAATTTACCTTCCTACTCTTTCACTTCAGATGAAAGAAAAACAAAAAATATATATATATATATATTTATCTGAAATTATTTGTTTGAAAATTATTTTTAATCGATACTCGTATTTGAGTAGATATTCCGTTTTTAATCAAACAGTATGTTTAATTCTATCGGCCTGATTATTTATGATAAATTTTGTTATGAAAATGTGTGTCATTCAGCAGGATTTGAACCTACGACACCTATCAACATAAGGGGAAGCCACCACTTGATCTGGTGCATCTTAGACCACTCGACCACAAATGATACCATAGTCTAAATGAAGTCAAATCAAGCCTTTATAACACAATTTTTGATTCTATGCAAATAACCATCTCCTGCTTTGAAATGTATCATATCAACAAATGTAAACAGACAATGTTACAGAAAATCCTGAAGATTAATGAAATGGTTTTAACAACCAACATATTGAAATTGTTTGTTTGAACATTATTTTTAATTGATACTCATATTTGAGTAGATATTCTGTTTTAATCAAACAGAATATTTATATATTTATTTCTACCAGTCTGATTATTTATGATAAAATTTTGTTACAAAAATGTGTGTCATTCGACAGGATTCGAATCTGCGACCCCTATCAACATATAATATAAATACATAGCTCAGAGATAGAATCACCGACTGACGCCAATTTGGTCGGGTTTCAATCCTAGGTTAAAAAGCAATCAGATGTCTAATCGTACTGATGAGCTGTGATACAGCAAAACAGATCCGTCTGCGGATGACTATATATATATATATATATATATATATATATATAGGAAATTATATCAAATCCATAAAACAAAGAGGATAATCCCAAAAATATATCTAATCACAATAAAATATTAAAAAGATAAAATAGAGAGCTCAATGGATATTATCCAGAGTAATATGATATACAGAAAAGAAAACTAAACATATATATATGTGTGTGTGTGTGTGTGTGCATGTGCACATTAGCTTGTATTAAAGTATATAGTTATATGCACATCACAAGTGTGTGTGTATATATATATATATAGATATATATGATAAAAACAAAATATAATTTCCAAAGTATGCTACAGAAAATAAGTGCTCAATATCAGAGATATTTAACATCAGTAAGAGACAATTGAAATTTCTAGGGCACATAGTGAGGAAAGTAGGTTTAGAACATTTGACACTCACAAGACATGCTGAAAGCAAGAGTGACAGAGTAAAACAATCCATGATCTACCTGACGAGCTTGTGTAAATGAATGGCAGAACAGATGTCAGGAGAGATTGTGAAAAGACAAAATTCACTAAAAGTTACAAAGTAAAGAAATTTTGAAGAGACATGATCGTCAACATCATGAAGGAAATTGACACACAGAAAGAAAAGATTCTACTGCTTTTTTGTTTATCCTTTTATAGTATCGACTAATTTGTTGAAATTGTTGAATATGTTTAAGATAAATAAGAAAATGAACAAATTTCCCTGACAAAATAATAAGCACATTTTCTTATCATTTGACACCAAGCAAGGCAACAAAGCCACTAAGACAAAATGGGTTACTGAGTGTGAAAGGCTATGAGAAAAAAAAATTATTATTGTCGTGCAAGGACAATAAAAGAACAGAAATTAAGTAAAAACAAGATAACAGCTGACATTGAATTTGAATTTTTGAAGATCAAACTTGACTTGAAAGTAAGAAGCTGAGAAATCTGCTAGGATAGAATTTACAGTTACATCTAGCCATTTCAACTGTAAAATGAGGAGACCTTTCTGCCAATCTAGGACTACACTTAAATTCATAGAAACTAGGTACTTTTGAGGAAAGTTCATCAGGACAATTACTGGGAAAGTATTTATAAAAAAGGCAGAAGAAAGATACATTGTGGCGGTGGGAAAGAGACTGAAACTGAGATGACAGGTTAGAACCAATAACTTTGCAGATTGATTTTTGGCTTTCATCAAAAATCTCTAGGTACATAGCAGAAACACCAGACAAAATGGGGCAGCAATATTCAATGGAAGGAAGAATAGTAGACTTATAAATATATAACATAGATTCTTGTTTTTAAGATCTATTATTCAACATTCAACAGTATTTTATCAAAAATCTCTAAATATATAGCAGGAGCACCAAGCCAGATGTGACAGCAATATTTAGTTACCAGGAACATATTTATAGAAAAGACACAAGAATACTTCATTATGGCAGTTGGAATGTGACTGAAGCTGAGGTGTCAGGTCAAGACTAATAACATCGCAGATTCTTCATAGCAGAAGCCCCAGACAAGATGTGGCAGTAATATTCAAAAGAAGGAAGAATGGTAAACTTATAAATATGTAAGATAGATTTTTATTTTTAAGATCTATTTTTCAACATTCTGTCTTGTGATATTTTAACCAAAGCTTAGTAAACTGTAAGTGTTTATGAAAAAAAAACTGAGATGAAAAAATCCTGTGTGAACTTTCCTTTATTTATTGCAAAATAAACCAAGTCAAAACTGTGTTCTCTTTGTGAATTCTCATTGTAGGAGAATAAATCAAAATAATTGAGTCTCTGCCAAGAAATGACTCAATCAAATTTCTTTTTCTCAGTTTTTGACTGATTTCATTTTCCCAGAACCAGTTCATGTACAAATAATATAAAGGAAACAAAATGAAATATTATTTTTTTTTCAAAATGCATATTTGTTATATATTACTGACAAAGCAAGAGGCGGTTCTGCTCTTGTAAATGTACCCAAACCTGCAGTGCCAGTATTTCATTGTTAGTGTCTTTATCAAGTCACTGTTTTATCAGTTAGTGCAGGTCATTTTAGAATATGAGCTAGATTCCAAGAACATTGCAGGGTCAATAGATATTGAAAAACCATGAGAGAATAAGAGATGAATAAAAGCTAGCAAATGCAAGAGTGGGTCAGGAAATGTGTAGCCAGTGATAGTCATGATCATTTATAATGCATCTTTATAGTAAAGATCATTTGAAATTCATTTTCATGATAAAATAATTTGCAATGCAGTTTTATAGCAAAATCATTTACAATGAAGTTATATAGTAAAAATCATTTTAAATTCATTTTCATTGTAAAAATCATTTGCATTTTTATAGTAAAAACCATTTCCAGGGCATTTTTATAGTAAAAATCATTTGTAATCCATTTTTAAAGTAAAAATCATTGAAATTAATTTTCATAGTAAAAATCATTTGCAATGCATTTTCATACTAAACATCATTTGAAATGCATTTTCTATAGTAAGATCAAGCCAGAGGACTCAATGTAATTAGATTTATTCATTTACAGAGCCAATGTATGACATACAAAAAAATTAAAATTTTCCAAAAATGTACGGACATTTCAACAAGCGTATTTAACACTTATCTCATCAGTGATAAAAAATCATTATCATTGAAATGGCCATGTTTTTTGAAAATTTGAATTTTTTTACATGTAATATATATATATATGACCATATTTCAAGACAAAATGGAAAAGTTTACTTGTGATGCATTTCATCCATTAGGATTCCATCAGATTGGGTTTGCTGACATTGTTATGACTACACATGTGCAACAGCAAGAAATGCTAGTAGTTTTAACATTTCAAAAGAGTTACTTGAAATAACTTTTTGCCATGTTGAGAATATATCAAACATGTTTCATATCCTATATATATATATATATATATATATCCTATATATATATATATATATATATATGATGGAATCCTAATGGATGAAATGCATCACAAGTAAACTTTTCCATTCATTTACAGAGCCAATGTATGACATACAAAAAAATTAAAATTTTCCAAAAATGTACGGACATTTCAACAAGCGTATTTAACACTTATCTCATCAGTGATAAAAAATCATTATCATTGAAATGGCCATGTTTTTTGAAAATTTGAATTTTTTTACATGTAATATATATATATATATATATATATATATATATATGACCATATTTCAAGACAAAATGGAAAAGTTTACTTGTGATGCATTTCATCCATTAGGATTCCATCAGATTGGGTTTGCTGACATTGTTATGACTACACATGTGCAACAGCAAGAAATGCTAGTAGTTTTAACATTTCAAAAGAGTTACTTGAAATAACTTTTTGCCATGTTGAGAATATATCAAACATGTTTCATATCCTATATATATATATATATATATATATATATATATGTATGTATGTAACCACAGCACCTCGTCTGTCATTTTTCATAAAATCTATATTATAGATATTGAAAAAACATGAGAGAATAAAAGAAAATATATATATATATATATATATATATATATTTGGTTTCTCACTGTTTGGTACAATTCTGATTTTCATGCACATACATCAGACAAAACTTGAAAGCTAACTAAGTGCAGTATTACACACACACACACACACACACACACACACACACACACACACATATATATATATATATATATATATATATAAAGGATGTCCCTGAAGTTGCACAACATCCAGATTTTTATTAAAATACATATGAATATCAATTTTAAACAAAAGGTTCACGCCTTCTCACACTTTTTCACCTATACCAATTTCTCTTGTTGGAACACCTTCTGTTTCTGTTTTCAATATATATATGGTGCACAACTTTTGAACACCCTGTATATATACATTGGGACACCCTATATATATATATATATATATATATATATATATATATATACAGTTACAAGCAAAAGAAATGAACCAGTCCAGTAAAAAATCAATGTACTTTTTTTTTAATCATTTCACCCCAAGCAAGGCATTCCACTGCCACTATTGTGCAGGGGGTTGCATAAGGGAAAGTGATGAGAAAGAGTGGTTAGCTATAGGAAGTGTCGGAAGGAGGGTGATAGACGGATGAGGATACTGAGGAGTGGGGTTGGGAAGATGGGAAGAGTGTTTGAGAGAATGGATGCAAGTTAGTGTGATAAGAGGTGTCTATTGACCTTACATTTAAATTCCTGGAGATTGTAGCTGTTGAGGAAGCAAGTATGTGGAAGGGAATTCCACAGGCGGAAAGTGCGAGAATTTTCACTAAGAAGATAAGTATTTGATGTTGTACTTTCAGGAATAATATTTGTGATCATTTAGTACTGTACCACAAGCTTTTGCTTTCACAAGAACACAGTATAAAGAGAGATACAGGACTGATATAAAAAATAATCAATCTAAAAAATAAAGCATGTAAAACATTATGAGCTGCTTGACACCATGAAGATTAACATCATCCCTAATTAAAATATGCATGCAAATTCCTCATATTAAATGATTAAACAAGGATTGAATAAAGTCTTGAGCCATCAAGTTGTCTTTTTCAAAATAAGAAAGTTTAGGAAAGATGAAAATTATCAAAATGTCACAAAGAATTAACCAACATAAACTATTACTACAGAGACTGGAATATCAAAGTATGCTGTTGAAGTCACCCAGAAAAAAAATGTGCTGATGCACAGCATTTTGAATATAAAAAAACACAAAACTTCTTCTTCTTCTTCTATGTGCCCTGTCCCTTCAGGACGTAGGCGATCATGGATCTCCACATCTCCCTATCCCTTGTGGCTCTTAGTATGTTTGCTCCTGTTGCTCCTGGCAACCCCCGTTCCGTCATCCATCTGATCAGACCCTGCAAATATGTTATCCGCTGCCTTCCTCTGTCTCTCCTTCCTTCTATCTGTCCAGTCAGTATCAGGTTCTCCAGGCTCTCCTTCCTCATTGCATGTCCCAGGAACTTCAGTTGTCTCTTCCTGATGCTTAGCATCAATTTCCTTTTTGTTGCCATTCTTTCTAACACTTCGTCGTTGCTTGTATGCTCAGTCCACGATATCCGTAGCATCCTTCTGTAGAACCACATTTCGGCCGCTTCTAGTTTTGTCCTCATTTTCGATGATATTGTCCAGCATTCACAGCCATATTGAAGAACTGACATCACATAGCAGTCTAGCACTCACAAAACTAGTAAACTTTAAACATTATAACCTTGCTGCTGACCTTGAGGGGGATCTACATTCTGTGGTGGATTGGGGTAAGAAGTGGCTTGTTAATTTCAATGCATCTCAGACCAAGCTGCTGTCTGTCACTCACCACAAGCAACCTCGCCTGCCTCCAATAAGCATGGACCAAGCAAGTCTCCCTAAGAGCAATACACTGCACCTCCTCAGCCTTACCCTCTCTTTTGATTTTAAGTGGAACCATTACATTGAGTCAATAGCTAAATCCACTGTTAGGTTGGGTCACTATGTCGGGCCTGGATGTTTTTCTGCCTGAATCCATCCTGCATATATACAAATCAACCATTCATCCGTGCATGGAGTACTGCTGTCATATATGGTCAGGCGCCCCTGCTATTCACCTCAGTATTCTTGACAGGCTCCAAAGGAGAATCATTAATGTGATAGGTATCAACTTGGTGGCTCGACTCCGGCCACTTCCTCACTGACATGATGTGGCTTCCCTCTGTCTGTTCTATAAATACTTTCTTGGCTTCTGCTCTTACGAACTTAAGTCACCATTGCCCCTGCAACAGGTGTTTACTCATGCAACCAGACTGGCAACTGGGTCTCATCCATTCAAAGTTCGATCAACCAAATGCAGACGACAACCATACAAACGTGGGTGTCCCTCAAGGCTCTATCCTAGGTCCTACACTCTTTCTGATCTACATTAATGATCTCCCCGATACCATAATATCCCAAGTAGGTATATACGCCGATGACACCACAGTTTATTCTCGCCTCGATCAAAAATCTGGTGTGGGTGACAAAGCAGCCAAGCTTGGAAAGGACCTCCAATCCATAGTGGACTGGGGTAAGAAATGGCTCGTAAATTTTAATGCTTCTAAAACGAAGCTACTATCAATTAACCATCATAGACAACCGCACCTACCTCCCATTAGCATGGACCAGGCTTGCCTCCCAGTGAGTAAAACACTGCGCCTCCTTGGTCTCACACTTTCAGCGGACCTCAAGTGGAATGACTATATCAAATCCATTGCTAAATCCGCTGCTATGAAAGTCGGTTCTCTGTGCAGGGCCCGAAGGTTTTTTCCATCTGAATCTATCCTGCACATTTATAAATCTACCATCCGCCCGTGCATTGAATACTGTTGCCATATCTGGTCAGGTGCCCCTGCTATTCTCCTCGGGCTTCTTGACAAGGTACAGCGGAGGGTCTGTAATGTGATCGATACTGACTTGGCAGTCTGCCTGCAGTCTCTCACCGGCGCGACGTGGCTTCCCTGTGTCTCTTCTATAAATACTTCCATGGCTTCTGCTCTGAGGAACTTAGATCACTGGTGCCCCCTAGGTTCGAATTTGCATGAGATACTAGATTAGCAACTAGATCCCACCCTTTTACAGTGAAACCGATAAAATGCAACCACAACTTCTACTCCAGCAGTTTCTTTTCTCATACTTCCCGACTGTGGAATTCCCTTCCACACGACTGCTTCCCCGACGGCTACAATCTCCAGGAGTTTAAATGTAAGGTCAATAGACACCTCCTAACACAATAACTTGCTTCCATTCTTTCAAACACTCTTCCCATCCTCCCAACTACCTATCACCCCCTTCTGACATTTCCTATATCTAACCACTCTTTCTATTAACCTTCCCCTATGTAGCTCCAAGCGCAATAGTGGCAGTGGAATGCCTTGCTTGGGGTGAAACGATTAAAAAAAAAAAAAAAAAAAAAAAAAAAATTCTACTCCTGCAGCTTCTTTTCTTGCACTTCCCGCCTGTGGAACTCGCTTCCATATTCTTGCTTTCCTGACGGCTACAACCTCCAGGAATTGAAATGCAATGTCAATACTCATCTCTTAACCACTTGACTCTAGTTCTTTCTACACCACCCTGTATATCCTTTCCTTTCTCTCCACCTTTGCAACTGTCATCACACCTGTATTCCCATCCTCCTCTTGCTCCTTTCTAACTTGTTTGTCTTTCTTTTCACTCTCTCCCATCTAATCTTTTTACTCTTATGTAGCCCCCTAATCTTTTTACTCTTATGTAGCCCCCTGCATATCAATGGCATTACAGCATTGCTCGGGGTGATACGATTAAGAAAAAAAAGATAAAGTATTTACATTATTTGGACTGTTGTCATCTTTGTTGCCATTTTCGGTTGTTGTAGACTCCAGCCTTCTTCAGGTGCTAGGAATTTCAAACAGAACCCTTTATTACAATCACTGGGGTATATCAGCTCCATCCCTTGCATAGAGCTTCTTCTGGCAGTCATGAGTTATCTCCCTCTAACTCTGTAAGTTACTTGTTCACTACTGCTGTAGCCTGGTATTGAACTCACAACTCTTTGGGTCAAGTGACAGGAACTAACCAACATCTATATCCACTGGGCCATGAGTCCTTAAGGATATACCCCAGTGATTGTAATAAAGGGTTCTGTTCAAAATTCCTAGCACCTGAAGAAGGCCAAAGCATACAACAGCCTAAACATCACACAAATGGCAACAAAGATGAGGACAATAATAATAATAGTGAATAATTTTTAATATATATGAGTATTAAAATCAGTAAGAATATATTTCTATTAGTAAACTAGTAGTCTTTATATTATTTACTCAGAAAAGATTGGCATCAAGGTCTCATAAATTTATAGTTAAAATGGCTACATGTAACCATAAGTTTTTTGCTAACGGTTTCTTTTCTTGCATTACCCACTTGTGAAACTCTCTCGCAACACAATTTCAATTGTTATTAATAATAATAATGTTTTCTTCTCATATTATAAATTCTATAACAGTTTTTTCTTGCACTTCTCATTTGTAAAACTCTCTTGCAACACAATATGAATTGCTAACTTCTGTTTTCTTTATTCCTGCTCTTATTTTTCTCACTCATTAATAATGTTTTCCATTTTTCTATATTCTTTCACACTCAGCTTTGATATTCCAATTTTCTTAGTGATTTTAAGTTGGATAATTCTTTATGACATTTTGATAATTTTCATCTTTTCTAAACTAACTTTCTATTTTAAGATAGACAAGTTGAAGACTTCAGACTTGATTCAATCCTAGTTTAAACATGTAATATGAGGAATTTGTATGTGTATCTTAATTAGGATGATGTTAATCTTGAAGGATGTCAAGGATGTCAAGTACCTCACAGCTTTTTTCATGCTTTATTTTCAGTGTCACAATGAGTTGAGGCCTTTTACTGTATTCCTGTGAAAGCCAAAGATTGTGTGACAGTACTAAATGACCACAGATATCACTCCTGAAAGTACTAAATCAAATACTTAAGCTTCTTAGTGAAAATTAAGTACATTGATTTTTTAACTTTAGTGGTTCACTTCTTTTGCTTGGAACTATATATATATATATATACTAGCAGTATAGTCCTGCATTGCTCAGGTGTATGTAATGAAAGCTTTAAAACTAATCCATGATCCTGGAGCTCAGACTTTTTGGATGTTGGCATGAAAGACTAAAAAGCAATAGTTGTTTCCAGTTAAAGCGAAATCGTAGACTGAAAGAAAAATGAATGAATGTAAGTCAAATTTTGATTTCCTGGTATCAATATCAAATAAGTTTTTTTTGTCATAAACAGAATTTTAAAGGCTAAATAAGTCCTCTGAGTAAATGGTATCATGGCTGAGACTAAGAACTACAATTATTCCTACTTAGAGCCAAACCCGAAGCAAAAACTAAAATAAAAGGGCTGAAAAAAATACAGACATACAGGCAGATAAACAGACATACGCACAAACATCTTGCCTTGTATATATATATATATATATATATATATATATATATATATTATCGATTTTCTACACTATTTTAAAACTGTAACCTTGAAACTTCTGAATATCGTTTCTTATGTCTTTGTCTATGAGTGTATCAAATTTGATTAAAATCGGACCACTCCTATAACCCAGTTTTTTTGATTATTGATTTTCAATATTTATTGAGGGTACCTCAACACAAAACCTAGCTAAGAACACTTGCAGATGCTTATAGTACAACTGTGTAAATTTTCAAGGAAATTGGTTCAGCCGTTTTGGAGTTTATAGGTAACGAACACACAGACACACAGACACACACACACACACAAAGTTCCATTTATAAATAAGTTTAGATTTAGATTTATATATATATATATATATATATATATATATATACAGTGACATAAATTAATAAATATACATATGAAGTGTGTGTACATATGTATAGTATTATTATTCAGGTGTTGATAAAACAGTGCTCAATGTATGAAAAAAGCTGTATTATATATATATATATATATTAATAAATATACATATTATCCTATGTCTATGGATGGCATGACTTAGACTTTCATTTGTTATGCAATCATCAGGTGCATATTTCAAACTGACAGTTTAATGAAAGAATACAATGCTCACCACTTACATGCTTACCCAGATTTCAATCATATTGGTCTCATGAGGCAGTCTGCTTAAAAGACTGGGATGGTTGAAACTTGGGTAGCAAGATAGTGGTGAAAATTTTGTTCTTTAATATATTTCTGGCTCTATATATTCTGGCTCTATATATTCAGTTCTTTTGATTGTGCATTTAAGTCTTTTTTGATACAACCATCTCCTGATCTAACCAGTACCTCTTTTATATATATATATATATATATATATATATATAGTAATGCACAGTGTGTGCTGGTGATAATGAAACAGTGCTTGATGCAGTGCTACCAATGTGGACCAAAATGTGTATATATATGTAAAAATATACTAAGTTATGATCTGAGATTAAGGACAGTATGGTTAAATAAAATAAAGACAAGAGGAAAACTGTATTTAAATCCCCTACACGTTTTCTCCTGTGATGGACTTTATCAAGGCAAAAAGACGAAATGAGCTTTATTCTAAATTACGTATCTATAAACAAACAGTGTTGGCAACTATAAGAATGCTCACAATTCATTTAAAAAGATTAACAGAATATTTTAGTTTTAGAATTCAGTCATGTGTTGTGCAAAGTCACAAGATGTTAAAATGAAGGGAATTCAACCGTTTTCTTTGAACTTTTTATTATGTATGTTAGTCTGTTTTAGTATAATTTCTATAAGTAAAGGTGAGATTGGGAAAAATCCTGGATGGCGGCGCTCTCAAGAACTTTTCTTCTGAATAAATAGCTTACTCTTTTTATTAGTGTGGCATTTTTAAAATCGAAATTGTGATTGAATTTATTTCTGTGAATCATTAATGCATTTGTTAGATTATTATTAGTGATGTCTCCTTTGTGTTCATATATACGTTTTTTTAGATTTCTACTTTAGATTTCTAACTTGTTTCTCCAATGTACAGTTTTCCTCTTGTCTTTATTTTATTTAACCATATATATATATATATATATATATATATATACTTTCAAATAAAACTCTAAAAATTACATGTGTTGTATGGCCATTTCAGCGAGGAATCCTCGCTTCTTCAGCAAGTTAATCTTTATGATGCAAATACAGGACAAAATTTATATATTGGAAGGTCACTCAAAAAGAAATTCATACACTGGAAGTTCACTTGAAAAGATGGAAAAAGAAAAGAAATAAGAAATAACAATGGAAGGAGGAGTTAGAAGAAAGAGTAGATTATGTTAGAAGGTTGTCATCTAGACATTGATAGGGAAGGTAAGGAAGAAGAGGGGAAAAAGAGAGGCAGGGAAATGGATTTAAGATTCATTGAAAAGAAGTTTTAGATTACATCTGTGTTAAGAAATCAAAACTCAAGCTAGTTACAGGAATGGAAGTGGGAGAAAGAGAAACAGGAAAGGAGGGGAAGAAAGGAGTTTCAGTTTTGTTTAATGGCATATCAACCTCTGTGGGTTGTCTAATGCCAAAAAGGTAGGGTTGTAAGTTATTTTTCTTAATGCTCAGTTATAGTGAGAAGATTGATTTTGTCAGATTCTGATGAAAAAAATTCTTTTTATTTTAGAAAACTGAAGAAGTCTTCTAGTTTTGTATTCAAAAATGTATTGCTGGTAATAATTTTTTTTTCTTCAAAAATGTAATATGGCAATAATTTCTTTTTCCTCCAAAGATGTGTCATGGAAATAATTTTTTCCTTAAAAAAATGTATTGTTGGAAATATTTTTCTATAAAAATCTATTTTTATACTTTCATAGTGCTTTGGACCCGAGTTTTGGGCGTCATCTATTTGCCCATAGCTGGGACCTTAACAGGTGCTACCACCCCAGGTAAGGATTGACCTGGGAACAACAGCAATTAAGAGGTGGTTTCATGTTTCTCACAACCTCCCAATCAGAGGCCTTACTGCCGGATGCAGTTTACCGTCATACCCAGGACCACTTCTATGGTAGCCACTGCAACAGTTGCTTCTCTGGACTGCATTTCAAAAAGCATAATGCAGATTACAGTTAATGGTGTTGCTATTAATGCACTAATTGACACTAGCAATTCTAGTAGTTATATTAATTTCAGTATTTTAAAGTTTAATCAGTGGGAGATTGGATACTGCCTACAGTTAAGAAATACTTTATATAGAAACATCAAACTCTCAATAATGAAGAACCTCTGCAGTGACTTTTTGGGGCATGACTTTCTACAGCATCATTCTGGTATCTAGATTTCTTTTGAAGGACCCAAACCAGATCTCAGCATTCATAGATTAACGGAAGTCAATGTCCCGTATCTGTGACTCTTCATTAACTTATTGCCAAATTGTAAGCCTATAGCAATGAATTTAAGACAGTACTCACTCAATGAGAAACAATTTATAAAGGCTGAAATTATGAGAATGCTCGACAAAGGAATCATTAAAACAAGTGAGTTCCCAAGGAGATCCCAGATATTAGTAACATCTGAGAACCACAAAAATCATAATTGATTTATCCTCTAACTATACTTACAGGAAAATTACCTTCTTTAATAGAATTTCCACTAAAATAATCTGATATGAAGTTAGTATATATACAAAGTTTATTTACCTTCAAAATACATTTCAAATTCCACAACATTGAAAGATAATTCTCTACTTTCTTTAAGAAAGAATTGTTATTGATTCATATTCTCATAAATTAGATTTACTTTTCAAAAGAATTGAGGACATAAGGTTTATCATGATTAATTTTTGAGTAATTTTTCTTAATTTGGATTATCAATGGCAGCCTATACAGAGTCAGACGGTTGTTGAAGTAACAGAAGTTTGCTTGGTGTATAGATATTTTGAGATAATCGACCAGAAGAAGAAAAGTGGAAAGATTGATTAATTGATTGATTTGTTTAACAGCATATCAGCTACTTGTGAGTCATTTAATGCCAAAATTTAATTTTCTTGGGGGCCTTGAAGTAATAAAAATATGATAGATTATTCTACTTTCACAACTGAATATATGGTAGATGATACTCAGCTTTTTGCATCTACATGTTTCTATGGGCATAATTACTAGAGGTGGTGATATGTGTGTTTTATGTTGTAGTTTTGCTTAAGTTATATTTGAGAAATATTTTTTTAAGAAATTGTAGGATAGTTTTATTTTTTTAAGAAATTGTAGGATATTATATAGATTAATGTCCTGGTCACATTCTTTTAAGTGATTTTTCTTTTCAAATGGAAGTTTTGCCTGATCTATGACAGGTAGGTTACAGTTACTGAAAATGCATGAATTTTAACCCCTTCAAAAAGTTTTACCTCTGTATAGTGTGGCCTTTTCTTTTGCATAATAAAGTAATCATAAAAACTCACACTATACTCAAATATATATATATATATATATATATATATTTATATATATATATTTATTTTGATAAATAGACTACAAGCAAGGCAATAATGCCACTAAGATACAAGGGCTACTGGAAGTGAAAAAGAATAACAAAACTCTAGAATGAACTGAAAACACAATTTTCAAGAGACATGTTTTTAGTTGTTTATCCTTAGGCCAAGAAAGCATTAATTTCTAATTTAATCTATCGCCCTGTTCACACTCCACCCACGTCTATTCTCTTTCCCAATCTTTTTACTGTTTTTTTTTTTCAATTGGAGTAGATAGACTAAACTCTCGCCCAGTTCAAACTCCACCCACGTCTATTGAACAGGTGAAGAGGCTCATCCCTTGTTCCCTGTTTAGGATGTGGTTTCCGGCATTCTCTTTTCCAATCTTTTTTACTCTTTTCTTTTTTTCAATTGGAGTAGATAGACTGAACTATCGCCCGGTTCACACTCCACCCACGTCTATTGAACAGGTGAAGAGGCTCATCCCTTGTTCCCTGTTTAGGATGTGGTTTCCGGCTTTCTCTTTTCCAATCTTTTTTACTCTTTTCTGTTTTTGTTTCAATTGGAGTAGATAGACTGAACTATCGCCCGGTTCACACTCCACCCACGTCTATTGAACAGGTGAAGAGGCTCATCCCTTGTTCCCTGTTTAGGATGTGGTTGCCAGCTTTCTCTTTTCCAAATTTTTTACTTTTTTTTCAATTGGAGTAGATAGACTAAACTTTCGCCCAGTTCACACTCCACCCACGTCTATTGAACAGGTGAAGAGGCTCATCCCTTGTTCCCTGTTTAGGATGTGGTTGCCGGCTTTCTCTTTTCCAAATTTTTTACTTTTTTTTTCAATTGGAGTAGATAGACTAAACTATTGCCTGGTTCACACTCCATCCACGTCTATTGAACAGGTGAAGAGGCTCATCCCTTGTTCCCTGTTTAGGATATGGTTTCTGGTTTTCTCTTTTCCAATTTTTTCACTCTTATGTAACCCCCTGTGCATCAGTGGCATTTCCACCGTGCTTGGGGTGATATGATTAAAAAATAAATAAATAATCACAAAATTCATGTAACTTGAAGAGGAAATAATGACATAATCAAGATGTTGACATTTCAGTCGACTTCAAATGAATGATTAAGAAGGAAAAACCCCATCAATACTGGAAATAACAACTGAACATAAAAATATTTTTCTATAAAGTTATTTAAAGAGAAAGATTTTATTAATTTCAACAGAAAGTATGAGGGTCGGTTGAAAAGTCAATGGCTTATCAAGATATAGATATAACAAGACACACCAGTGGCTAGACTAACAAACACGCAAGAGTACCAGAGAACAATGGCTGACTAACCAGTTATTATATTCTATTGTGTGTGTAAACAAACAAAGAAACATAGAAAAACTATGAGTTTCTACTGTGGACAGTTTATACACTTTTTTGACATAATGCATTTTAAGTGTGGAGGTTGTTCATTTGTAAACAAAGAAGTAAGATACAAAAACTTAGGTTTCTGCTATGGACTGTTTCCACACTTTTTAAAATATATTTTAGGTGGGAGTGAGAGTTCATTTATAAACATTTAAAGAGGAAGTATACAAAAATTTGGTTTTTTATTATGAATTGTTTATACACTATTTATAATGTATTTTTTTTGGGGGGTAAGGGTGTCTTATCTAAACAATTAAAGAAGAAACATGCAAAAACTTGAGTTTCTACTATAGACAGTTTATACACTTTTTATATAAGAAAATTATATAAAATCGATCTAAATCTAAATCTAATCTAAACTTATTTATAAATGGAACTTTGTCTGTGTGTACGTGTGTATATGTGTGTGTGTGTGTGTCCATTACCTATAGACTCCAAAATGGCTGAACTGATTTTCTTGAAAATTTACACAATTGTACTATAAGCGTCTGCAAGTGTTCTTAGCTAGGTTTTGTGTCAAGGTACCCCCAATAAATATCAAAGATCGATAATCAAAAAAATCGGGTTATAGAAGGAGTGGTTCAATTTTAATCAAAATTGATACACTCATAGACAAAAACATAAGAAATGATATTCAGAAGTTTCAAGGTTGCAGTTCTTACAATAGTGCAGAAAATTGATAATATATATAAAAGGCAAGATGTTTGTGTGTGTGTTTGTTTATCTGCCTGAATGTCTATATTTTTTTCAGCCCTTTTATTTTAGTTTTTGCTTCAGGTTTGGTTCTAAGTAGGTATAATTGTAGTTCTTAGTCTCAGCCATGATACCATTTACTCAAAGGACTTATTTAGTTTTCAAAATTCAGTTTACGACAAAAAAAAACTTATTTGATATCGATACCAGGAAATTAAAATTTGACTTACATCCATTCATTTTTCTTTTAGTCTACGGTTTCACTTTAACTGGAACCAACTATTGCTTTTTAGTCTTTCATGCCAATGTCCAAAGTGTCTGAGCTCCAGGATCATGGATTAGTTTTAAAGCTTTCCTTACACCCAAGCAACACTGGGCTATACTGCTTGTTATATATATAAATTATATAAAATAAATATATATATAAAGTATATAAAATTTATATACAAATTGTATAAAATATAAATTATATAAAATTATATATATAAGACACACCAGATCAATTGGTGGCTTCTCCTATGTGGATAGGTTTCACAGGTTTGAATCCTGTCGAATGACACATATTTTTGTAACAAAAATTTATCGTAACTATTCTGAAATAAATATATATCCTATTTGATTATAAATAGAATATCTACTTACGAGTATTGATCAAATATAATGTTCAAACAAATAATTTCAAATTGTCGGTTGTTTATAATCATTTCATTAATCTACATTACATTTTATATAATGTATTTTAGGTGGTGGGTGCATGTTTATATGGAAACAATTAAAGTATACAAAGACATGGTTTTTCTTATGGACTGTTTGTACTCTTTTTTATATAATATAATTTATATAATATGATTTATATAATATAATTTTATATAATATAATGTAAATGGCAGGGTGTTCATTTGTAAACAATTCGAGAAGAAGCATACTAAAACTTGAGTTTCTACTATGGACAGTTTGTACATTTTTTTTAATATAATCTATTTTAGGTGGTGCTGAGAATGAAAATGTATATAAAGTGAGTTAGTATTGTGTGAAAAATCAACATGCATATGTAATGGAGAATTAGTCTCTGCTGCTGGTTTCAGCACTGATCAAGTATTGCTATTGATGGAAGTTGTCTTAGTTTCATTTTTGCTGACCTGTTTAAGCTTGCCTGCCTTAGCGGTCAATCACTAATGTCAGCCTGGTCAGCCTTCATTGGTGAAACTGGAATTAACTTTATAGTGAATCAGTAGATCAGAAATGCTTACTGTAAAAATCAAGTGGCTTATTCTTATTGTTTTATGATTAATATTTTTGGATGGTTTTCCAGACTGGGGGGTATGTGGAGCTGGATGAATTACGGTCTGTTTTTATGATATGAGCTGTGGATGCTGAAGTGAGCATATCTATTTTTTTTTTTAATCATATCACCCTGAGCAAGGCAGTAATGCCACTGATGTGCAGGGGGCTACATAAGATTGAAGAAATTGGAAAAGAGAAAGCCAGAAACCACATCCTAAACAGGGAACAAGGGATGAGCCTCTTCACCTGTTCAATAGACGTGGGTGGAGTGTGAACTGGGTGATAGTTTAGTCTATATATTCCAATTGAAAAAAAAAAGAGTGAGAAGATTGGAAAAGAGAAAACCGGAAACCGCATCCTAAATAGGAAACAAGGGATGAGCCTCTTCACCTGTTCAATAGACGTGGGTGGAGTGTGAACTGGGTGATGTTTGAGTTAAGAAATTAGTCTTCTGACTAGATATATATGAAACATATATTGTTTATTGTTGGCAAAAATACAATCTCTAATTGAAAATGCTGTGTTGGAGACTCTAATTATTTCTATTGATGCATGGCAATTGATAAATGGCTGTTTTTGTTTGATGCAGATGGCTTCAATAACTTTTAATCTTTTTTGCTATTGGATTTATGGATTATTTTGTGGCTGTTAACAAGCACCATGAGAACCATAGTAACATTGGACAGATCTTTACAAACAATACTGAAATAATCCATCAATCCAACAGCAAAACAAAATAAATAAATAAAAATTATTGAAAACCATCTACATCAGGATAAATATACAAATAATTCTAACCTCCAACCCAGCATCCTCCAAAATGTCCATCTGGAGATTGTACCTCTGTAAGCAACACACACACACACACACACACACACACACACACACACACACACACACACACACACACACAGAGGTTAATTATATGCAACAGAATCTGACAAGATTACAAAAAAACAAATAGGAAATATACCTCAGTCTAGCATGTTTTACTTTTATTAAAGCTTCTTTGGGGATTGAGAGAAAAAAGAAAAAACAAAGAGACATAATAGTATGCTAGGATTTGGGGTTAGTTCTTATTGGTCAGACACATGTCAGTCAGTCAGTTAAGTGCCATACGTGATAAACGCTTGGGCGATCATGTCTCAAAAGAGACACAACTGACTGGGCAGAAGATTATCCTGCAGTAGGTTGCCATTGCTTTCTGCAGTAGACTGGTTGCTGACCAAGGCTATAGAACCCAGTCTGTCCTATTATTTAACCCAGAACTGGAGGGAAGGGATGGATTAATACCTTTCCCAAGGGTATCTGCACGTAAGTGAATGCAAGGAATTCAACTGGAATTCAAACTCAGCTCTCCAATTTCTCGTTCCAAGCCGATATCCAATGCACCACAATGCACATCCCAGATACATGTCACATGTATTAAAACAAGAGATGATTTTTAAATAAATATCACTCAATAAATCCCAAGACTAACTCATAAAACAACAACTTTTAGGCAAAATTTGGCTTTTTTCATTAACACAGTCTCCTTCTTGGATGATACACTGATTCCAATGCTTCTCTAACAATTCAATGCCTTTTTTGTAGAACAATTTATCTTTGGCCGCAAAATATGCCTCAGTTTTCGATATTACTTCTTCAGTGGAGCCAAATCTTTTTCCCTATAGCATTCTTCTGAGGTCTGCAAAGAGCCAATAATTGCTGGGGGTCAGATATGGAGAATAAAGTGGATACAGAAGCAATTCAAAGTGCAATTCCTGTAGTTTTGCTATCATTGTGATTGATTTGTGACATGGTACATTGTCTTGGTAAAAGATCACTTTTTCTTCTTCATTTGTGGCTGCTTTTTGGTGATTTCTTCTTTCAAATGCACCAATAATGCTATATAATAGTTGCTATTGATGGTTCTTTCTTTCTCAAAGTAATCAATGAACAAAATACCTTGTGCATCCCAAAATACGGAGACCAAAACCTTGCCTGCTGATGTTTGCATCTTTGTTCACTTTGGATGGCTTTCACTTGCTGCTGGCCACTCAGCTGACTGCCGCTTTGAATCTGGTGTAAAGTGGTGGATCCATATTTCATCCCTTGTCACATATTTACACAAAAACTCCTTGTTGTGTTGAGACAGTTGCAAACTGTTCTTGCTTTTGATTGACTGTGAGCAAAAACAGCACCCACTTTGAACACAGCTTTCTCATTGACGAATGTTCATGCAAAGTGTTGAATACACTGCCTTTTGATATGTTCAACTCCTGTGCTATCTAATGCAACTTCAATTTATGATAAGTCAAAATGAGTTTGTGGATTTTTTGGTGTTTTCTGGGATAGCTGCTGATTTTGGGTGACCTGAGTGTTCAGCATCATTTGTGTCTGTATAACCGTGTTTAAAGTCAGCATACCACCTCTTAACTGTTGTTTCTGATGAAGTAGAGTCCGAATAACATTTATCAAACCATTGTATTTGCTTAAACAGTATTTTTCCCATCAGAAAGCAATGCTTTATCAACATATGAAATTCAAATTTTTCCATTGTTTTGAAAATTTGCAACAGTAGCTTTACTTAAATAACTGTAATTTGTAAACTAATAATCTGACTGGGCCCAAATTTTGGTATGTACTATTTGGAGGTTAGTACTTCATAAAAATCATATAGATTTTTTATTAATGGCACTATCTATATGTCAGGCCTGGGACTTATTGAGTGATGTGTTATGTGAGAAATATTTTGAACAGTAAACCGTGAAATAATCTATGTGGGTATTTGTGAAGAAACGCTTATCTGTCTAGGTATATGTTGGATAGTAATGTTAATTTACTTTTTAAAAATCTCACACAGCTCTTGTTTACAGTGCTGATCACACACCAAAAACCATGCAAGAAATAAAATGTCAAAATGCTATTAGTCAAAATTTTGTTAGTCAATGCCAAGTCGGTATTACTCATGACCAGTCGTTCTCTTTTCCAATCTTTTCACTCTTTTCTTTTTTTTTTCAATTGGAGTAGATAGACTGAACTATCGCCTGGTTCACACTCCACCCACGTCTATTGAACAGGTGTAGAGGCTCATCTCTTGTTCCCTGTTTAGGACGTGGTTTCCGGCTTTCTCTTTTCCAATCTATTCACTCTTACGTAACCCCCTGCACACCGGTGGCCTTACCGCCTTCTCGGGGTGATATGATTAAAAAAAAAAAAAAAAATATGTGCTTGTGTTTTAACATGCAGGTCATGTGTATTAAAGCATTAGATAATTTTTTAAAATATGTGAGAGGAATATTTTGGATACTAAAGTAATTAAAAGTATATGGATATGTTTGTGAAGAAATAACACTCTGTCTACATGTATGTTGGATAGTAATATTAGTTAATATATGTGTATATGTTTGTGTGTATGACTGTAGACATCATTTCCAGATAGGTAAGCGAAACATAGCAATGAAATGCAGTGAGATGTTGTGATGATTTTGTATTTGGTTGGATATTTTATATTTGTGTATATGTGTATGTGTAAGGAATGCTGTTGTTACTTCTGTGTAAGTCAATGAAATGTAGCTTGATGTGATAAACTTGTTTTGCTTGAAATTTTTCATTAAAGTATTCCTTATGCATTTTTTGAAGATAGAATTTGTATTATTTCATTTATTTTTATGGATTAGGTAGACATAAGTTTCATTCATGAAAAATGTATCCATAGAAAAAAATGGTGAAGTAATGTAGGATGTGCATTGTGGTGCATTGGATATTGGCTTGGAATGAGAAATCGGGGAGTCAAGTTCGAATTCCAGCCGAATTCATTGCATTCACTTACGCGCAAATACCCTTGGGAAATGTATTAATCCGTCTATTCCTTCCAGTTATGGGTTAAATAACAGGACAGATTGGGTTCTATAGCCTTGGTCGGCAACTAGTCTACTGCAGAAAGCAATGGCAACCTACTGCGGGATAATCTTCTGCCCAGTCAGTCATGTCTCTTTTGAGACATGATCACTCAAGCGTGTATCACGTATGGCACTTAACTGACTGACTGAATATAATAGTTGGAATCATGATTAAGGCTTCTACTAGTCATAAAGTGGGGGATCGGTTTTGTATTGTTATGAAATAGTAAACTGATCCCCCATTAATTACTTTGTAATAATATAATACATCTCTTCTCCCTCTAGCTATGAGTCAAATAACAGGACAGATTGGGTTCTATAGCCTTGGTCGGCAACCAGTCTACTGCAGAAAGCAATGGCAACCTACTGCGGGATAATCTTCTGCCCAGTCAGTCATGTCTCATTCGAGACATGATCGCCCAAGCATGTATTATGTATGGCACTTAACTGACTGAATGTAATGTCACAATTTATCGTTACCAAGGGTTTGACAGTACTAGTATGGTACATGTCAGATTATATACTCTCTCCTAGAAACTAAAATGGAAGTCCGCTTATCATTGTTGCAGTATAAGCAACAAATGTTTATATTTGGTAGTAATGTTACTATTACTATGTTTTCAAAATATTTTCTCCTTAAGGGTTATGTTCTTTTATAATTAGGTTAGCATTAATGAAATCAAAGTTATGTCCGATGTTGTTTTGATGTAAAATGAGAGAATTAGAACATATTTCTAACTAAAAGTCTCTCTTGTGTTTATAGATGCAGGTTTTTGGATGTCTCCCCAACATACATGTTTTTGCCCTGTTGACATTTTATCTGATAAATTCTGGCATTTGAAATCATGTTTGGTATATTTTTCTTCCTGATTATATCACCTTGGAGGTGGTGTTAATGATCCTAGTGTTAGAGATGGATATATATATATGTTATTCAAACTCGGCATCCCAATTTGTCTTTCCAAATCGGGGTGCTGAGTTTGAATTCCAGTTGAATTCCTTGCATTCACTTACGCACAAATACCCTTGGGAAAGGTATTAATCTGTCTCTTCCCTCCAGTTATAGGTTAAATAATAGGAGAGATTGGGTTCTATAGCCTTGGTTGGCAACCATTCTACTGTAGAAAACAATGGCATCCTACTGCAGGATAATCATGTCATATCTCAAAAGAGACATGATCGCTCAAAGCGTATATCATATATGGCACTTAACTGACTGAGATATGTTATAAATATGTATGTGTGTGTATAGTTGAGGGGTTTAAATGTTTGCTTTTTGACTATGAGATTAGAGTTTGAATCTAAAATGTTGATTTATTAGGAAGGTGAGGTTTGTATCTGAGAGAGGTGATTTCAGTGTGAAGCACCTTTGGAAAGTGCCTCAAAAAATTATCATGAGATGACCAAAGCCTTGTGAGTGAAACTGAGTTGAAGGGTGTTGATGGTTGTGTTTGCACAAAGTTTCAATTTATCGTTATCATGGGTTTGACAGTACTGGTATGGTACGTGTCAATATGTCTCAACTAAGAACTGTCATGAAAGTTTGCTTATCGTTGTTGTAGTATAAACAAAAAGTGGACACTGTGGACGTTGAACAGTGATTGGTTAGCTAATCTAGAAAGACGGGTGTGCTCAAAAATGAGTAGCTAGCCAATCGGTCTGTCAGTTAATTGCCGTACATGATACATGCTTGGACGATCATGTCTCTTTCGAGACATGACTGACTGGGCAGAAGATTTTTCTGCAGTAGTTGGCCATTAGTTTCTGTGGTAGACTGGTTGCCAACCAAGGCTATAGACATAATCTGTCCTGTAAATTAACTTATAACTAGAGGGAGAAGTGGTGGATTAATACCTTTCTCAAGAGTATTTGAATATATATGAATGCAACAAATTTGAGTGGAATTCAAATACAGCTCTTCAATTTCCTGTTCTGAGCCAATATCTACTGCACCAAAACGCACATCCAGTTAGCCGATAGTTATGCATAATAGGGAATTAAAGAATTCTTAGCTTGACCCAAGAGAGATTCCATCTAAAATTCTGATGTTTGATCATTTGCTCAGATTTTGTGAAGTAAGTTGGGATAAGAACTTTTCATCATCTTCCCAGATAAACATACTTACATCTTGTAATAAAAAAGCATTTATTTTATACACTAAATAGGTATTTTTAATAAAATTGTTTTCCTTGTCAATGCATATAACTCAAAAACTCTTTATTAATAATATTGATGAAACCATATACAGTGAAAATTTCAAACTTATTGATGCATCGTTATATATATATATATATATATATATATATATATATATATATATATATACCATTTTTGGACATTGTTGTTGAGTTTAGTAGAGGGGATTTCCTTACAAGTATCTATCGTAAACCCACCTTTACTGGCCTGTACATGAATTTGTGTGTGTTTACACCTACATCAAGAAAAATTAGCCTTATTAAAATCTTGGTACACAGAGCGCTCAAAACTTGTTCCCCTACAAGACTGGACTCTGAACTGGAGAATATCAGGGAGATTTTCTTGTGTAATGGCTATCCAGAAGCCCTTATTAATTCTATTATTAATAAGAAAACAAAAGAATTTTATTCTCCTAAAGTCCTGAGGCCTTTTAAGTGTCTAGAATATTTGATGGTTTGTTGAATTGGGGATAAAAGCCAAAGGTTAGTTAAACAGATCAATAAGATGGTTTCTAATTGTTTTTCGTCTGTTGCTCTGCATTGTATTTTTCATACTAGGTCTGGGTTTTCATTGTTTTGTAAGGCTAGTTTGTTCTACATCGAATTGAGTAATTTGGTTTATGAATTTAGTTACCATTGTACTGCTAGTTATGTGAGGCATACCACCTTACATTTAGAAACAAGGATTAATCAGCATGTGTCTTTAAAAATAAGACTTGGCAAAATAAGTAACTTGTGTTATCTTCCCTCTTTGAATATGGAATTGGCTATTGCTCAACATTTAGTGGAGAATATTCATAACCCCCTTTCAGCATTGTTTTCAGATTGGGAAAGAGCCAGAAGTCATATAGTTTCATGTCAGGATAGTAGGGAACCTATCAAACAAGTGGAATACTATTTTTGTCCAGGAAAGTTTGGATTATGCAAGAGGAATCATTGGATGAATTTTGTTCACTATAATCTAACATTTTTTTGGATAAATTCTCTGACAGGAATTAAGTGTTTTCATGGCAAAACTTTTGTTGGCTATCTTCTGATATACACAAATCTTCCATTAAAATAGAATGCACTGATTCTGTGCTTATTCTCACTCTGTGAACAATTTTCTGGCTAAACTTTCTCAATCAGCTTTTTGTAGATGGCCTGTCTCAACATGCCTTGCACTCTACTGAGTTGTGGCCTTGTTTGAAATGATTATACCAACCCTTGATTTGAGTTATGCTCACCCATGGTTTCAAGGAAAAAGGCCTGCTTAAACTTCTGGGTGGTTTAAGCTTGAGTATCACCAAGCTTTTGGTAAAACTTGATGCAATATTTCTGAACAAAATGTTTGGTCATCTTGTATGACAACAAAAATCTGACAAGCATGCACTACACATCTGTGCTCTTGGCATGACAGCAAGGAACTGATGCAGTCTAATTTTTACTGGAAGGGTAGCATCAAACCTCACCCAAAGGATTTTGCTCATGCAGCATTAGTAGGAAAAAGTTGGATACTTTTTCAACATACCTGTAAATATATATATCCAGTTGGATACAATCAGATGTCTAGCCACACTGATGAGCTGTGATACAGTAAAACATGCTTGTATGTGGATGACTAATTATGCTCTCATTATATGATTGAAAAATGTTTAAAACAGTTGCCACTTTTACAATTTATGCATTACTTTTAAGTCATGAATTGAGTTCTCTGGGCTGCTGGCATGTTTCAACACCATATATATATCACTAAAATCTCCTCTTCTCTCAGTCATGCACAGATAACTTAGGGATAGACTCTCTGACTGATGCCCAGTTGGTTGAGTTTTAATCTTGGCTGGAAGCAATTGGATGTCTAGCCACATTGATGAGCTGTGATACACCAAAACTGTATATATATATATATATATATATATATATATATTGTCATCTGCAGACAGATCTGTTTCACTGTATGACAGCTCATCAGTACGGTTAGACTCCGATTACTACACAACCCAGGCTCAAAACCCGACCGATTTGGCGTCAGTTGGCAATTCTACGCCTGGGCCACGGGGCGTTCGGTGGAAGAAGGCAGTCTTTTTAGCGCATATCATATTATGCGCCCAATAGCTAGAGTGCTCAAATTCATTTTTACTGAATGAGCGATGCGTACATGCTAGAGTGGCTACTGTTTTTTAAAGTTTACCTTTCTTCTAGAGTGCTCAATCAGGGTGTGAGAGCATAATTATTGTCATCCGCAGACAGATCTATTTCGCTGTATCACAGCTCATCAGTACAGTTAGACTCTGACTGCTACACAACCCAGGCACGAAACCCGACCAATTTGGCGTCACTTGGCGACTCTTCCCCTGGGCCATGGGGCGTTCGGTGAAAGAAGGATAGAATAAAAAGTGTGAGAAGCTGTGAACGTTTTCTTTAAAGTGTATGTTTATTGTTTTTGTAATTATACAGGTTATGAAGCATTAATTGTCCATGACGCTACACATGTTTCGAGTCTAAAATTGACTCTCTTCAGGTGAATAAATTTGCGGTTTTTACGTTTGAGTTTCTTCGAATATCTGATCGCGAGTTTGTTCTTTTAGATCAGATATTTGAAGAAACTCAAACATAAAAACCACAAATTTATTCGCCTGAATTTTAGACTCGAAACACGTGTAGCGTCATGGACAATTAATGCTTCATAACCTGTAAAATTACAAAAACAATAAACATACACTTTAAAGAAAACATTCATGGCTTCTCACACTTTTTATTCTAGACTAATTACTCTCCTTGGAACAACCCTATTTCTTTATTCGATATTTATATATATATATATATATATATAGTGTTGAGTTGTGATAATATTTAGCACCAAGATTGTTGGGTATATTTTTCAATGTTTTTACTTATAAAAAGTATATTGACAAGCAGGTTTTTTATCATATAGTGCTCATTATCAGGGAAGAGATAGAATGTTAATAGGTTTAATGCAAACTTTTGTCACTTTAACTGAGCAGGTTCATGCTGACTTTGAAGTTTCATGAGAACATCTTTATGATGTCATCACTCATCAGGGCTGAGTTTTTCAATCTGCTGTCATGTCCTTTTTTTTTATTTGTATAGAGCTTGGTGTAATTTGATATTTTGTTGTAAAGAGTGATCTTATTTGTCACTGGTTGATTTTCTTTTCACTGTGCAAGTGTTTTATTTCTTTTTATTGCTTTTTAATGTATCTGTGAATGGGGGTTCGCATAATTGTGTTATATATCGGCAACAACAAACACGCATATATATAAAAATATAAAGTTATATTTTTATTAATGACGATGAACCGTGTAGAATAGGGAACAGAGAATTGAGAGAGCGCGCTTCTAATGGGTTGACGGGAGTGTAGTCTTATCTGTTGTGTCTCTCTTCACCGGCCAATCTCTGTTGCTCCTCTACTCTACTGTCTGGTCTGGTCTGTCTGTCTCTCTGTCTGGTGAAATCCGTGCGCCGAGGTCTTTTTATAATCTCCAAACCGGGACTTCCGGATTTTGCCTCGCCCACGCACGCACACGTAATTCTCAGAGACACCTGTTCTGTTTGCCTCTGTAGTTATTTCCGCTGCTGCCGGAAATAAGGTCAAACGACATCCGTTCCTTTCAACGACTGGAAACACCCTCGCTTGCATCAGCCTTCCTCGGGTGGGGCCAGATTGTTATATTACATTCCTCGCCCTCCCATTTTCCAAAATGTTCACCTAAGAACATTTTAAGCGCAACACCCTCACACTCCTCCCCATGCCACACAAGCCCGACAATTGTATAAAACATGTGCACGCCAAAACAACAAAACATGTGCATGCCGAAACAAAAAAAACAACAAAAAAATATATAGGGGAGCCTACATCTGCAACCCAACAATGTTCGTGTCCATCGTGAAAATTGTTCTACCAGCTCAATGTTTCATTGTTCTTTTTTTTTTTTTTTTTTTTTTTTAATATCCATTTTCACAGAATTGGGCAAAGTTCTTAAAAATGTTCATTTTCTTTCTCGACTCTGTCCATAAGCGTAGACGCCTCGATGCACGACCACATGATCATAGGCGGTAACCGCGCCCCAGTTTCTAAACTAACATTGAGTAAATGACCTTTGACCAACACCATGCGTGCCTCTGCTCGAGTTTATTGTTACACATGTAACTTCATTTAATTTAATTTAATTTCAAACATACTTTGTTTGAACACAGAAAAATGGCCATTATCTGCCGTACATATCATTCATAGTCTGACCGAGAAATGTTCAATAGAAAATGAAGAAAATTACCCTGATTCCAACATTAATCCGCATGCAATTTACTTGTGGAGGATTAGAGGTTTCATCTATATTAATTTAGTCTAAAAAAATGGACCCGTGACTCGTAGTTCCTTAGTTTGTACAATGTTTTCTATTCCTTGAACTACTTCCTCTGGATTCGAATCCAAGCATATCTGATTTGTTGACATCTCTCTGTTTAACACAGAGACATTTGAGTGTTGAACACTCGTTGACCCCGGAGTACTATTCACAACGGATAACACAATTTCCTTTTCCGAAGCACTGTTGCTTCTTTCACACTTAAAAATCCGCTTCCTAGCTATTATTCCAAGGATTATCATAACGCCAACCACGCCAGCAATGACCCCTATCGTCAACCTCCTCGGGAGTTCCTCACATCCTTCACTAAATCTCTCCATATCTATCTGTTCCAAGGTATTTACTAGTTTGCGGATAGGAATCTCCTCCATATCGCGCAATTCTACCGGCATGGTGTCCACTGAAAAATTGGGAAATTTCTGCGTAATTGGGGACCAAACCACTGAACCAGAGATGAATAATTTACTTTATGCTTTAGATACTATTAATAATTTTCCACGTTTGTATCTTTCTTTTTGTTCCGATCAACTGTGGAATCTGCAGGTCTATCCGTGTCAATATAAAGTTTTCAGAAATTAATATATCTTCAAAAGATATTTCCCAAGTCACATAAATGAAAATTCACAGAGGATGTTGAATTGATGGAAACCTGCACAAAAGCATAATTCACAAACATAGAAATGTAAATCATTTTGTAGTGTACAGTCATTGAAAAGAAATCCAAAAAAAAAAAAGAAAACCTAACACTGCACAACCCAACGAAAACATTGTTATCACCAAGTTAATCCAATTATCCACTTTAAAGAGTAGAAGAAACTTCCTTTACATGATTTTACATTTCACTTACTCAATAAAAGTAAGATTAATTAAGCAACATACCAGTAAACTCACTTCACATATATGGTAAAATATTAGCAAAAAAATAAATCATTAACTCAGATGCTTTGTACTTACAGATAGGTAAATATTTCAACTTTCTTCCTCCCGTCAACCCCAAACCTATGCACTCTCCGCTACTGCTACTCTCTACATGTAGTCCTGCACCCCCTCCGTTCTACCCTGAATGTGTTCGACACCGAACAATCCACATTTCTCAACTCTAGGGCCAGATCGGCAAAAGCACGCTGTTCCATTTTTTTTTTTTTTAACTAGACTTATAAACACGAGCAGAAAATACACACACTATCAAATCAAAGAGTCACCTACCTTGGTTGATGTCTATAGTCGTGCGGCTGCTATATATTTTCGTCTTCTTTTTTTCTTTCTATCTGGTAGTTTTAAGTCCGTTGAATTTTCAATCGTCGCCGTGGTAACCAGCTCGTATCTATCTGTTTTGTTGTCCCAAAACAGCAAGTCACTTAGGCACCAATTTCACGTCTGTTGTATATCGAGCGAATGCTGGTTCCAGTTATATCGACGAACAGCAAACATAGAAATGTATATAAATATATATGTTATATTTTTATTAATGACGATGAACCGTGTAGAATAAAGAACAGAGAATTGAGAGAGCGCGCTTCTAATGGGTTGACGGGAGTGTAGTCTTATCTGTTGTGTCTCTCTTCACCGGCCGATCTCTGTTGCTCCTCTACTCTACTGTCTGGTCTGGTCTGTCTGTCTGTCTGTCTGGTGAAATTCGTGCGCCGAGGTCTTTTTATAATCTCCAAACCGGGACTTCCGGATTTTGCCTCGCCCACGCACGCACACGTAATTCTCAGAGACACCTGTTCTGTTTGCCTCTGTAGTTATTTCCGCTGCTGCCGGAAATAAGGTCAAACGACATCCGTTCCTTTCAACGACCGTAAACACCCTCGCTTGCATCAGCCTTCCTCGGGTGGGGCCAGATTGTTATATTACAATTGCTTTATATTGAATAGGTGTCTATGTAATTCCTTTTTAATTGGTTTGTTCTTGTCATTTGGGTTGACCACTTTTTATTGTATTAACCTCTTCTTATTGACTTGTAAAATGATAGTAGACCTACTGTAGTCAAATATTGCAGTACTGGGCAGCATCCTGGGCATATTTTATTGCAAATAAATGGTTTACATTCTTTTTTGATCAAAATTACTCCAAAATAGCAAGAAAAATCACTTCTTGTAAAATGTCTGATTTCATTCATGGCTAACCAGGTAGGTTACAGTTACTGAAAATGCATGAATTTTAACCCCTTCAAAAATTTTTACCTCTGTATAGTGTGGCTTTTTCTTTTGTATAATAAAGTAATCATAAAAACTCATACAATACTCAAATATATATATATATATATATATATATATATATATATATATATATATATGCTAGCAGTATAGCCCGGTGTTGCTCGGGTGTAATGAAAGCTTTAAAACTAATCCATGGTCCTGGAGCTCAGACTCTTTGGACGATGGCACAAAAGACTAAAAAGCAATAGTTGTTTCCAGTTAAAGCGAAACCATAGACTGAAAGAAAAATGAATGGATGTAAGTCAAATTTTGATTTCCTGGTATCGATATCAAATTTTCTGCACTATTGTAAGAACTGCAACCTTGAAACTTCTGAATATCATTTCTTATGTCTTTGTCTATGAGTGTATCAAATTTGATTAAAATCAGACCACTCCTTCTATAACCCGTTATTTGATTATTGATTTTCGATATTTATCGGGGGTACCTCAACATAAAACCTAGCTAAGAACACTTGCAGATGCTTATAGTACAACTGTGTAAATTTTCAAGAAAATCAGTTTATCTGTTTCGGAGTCTATAGGTAACGAACAGACACACACACCCACACACATACACACAGAAAGTTCCATTTAAAAATAAGTTTAGATTTAGATTAGATAGATAGATTTAGATTATATATATATATATATCTTTTACAATTTTTTTTGTTTTTTTTAAATTTGTTATTGTTTTGGAACATTCATGGAATATCCCAAAAATTACAAACAATATTGAAAAAAACTAATAATATTTTTTGTTTTATACATTTGTCTTTATAAAGCCCCTCTGAAAACAAAACACCTCAATTAAGATAAGTTTGCTTTTTGTTCTTTATATATATATATATATATATATACATATTTTCTAAACATATACTATTAAATATAAGAGACAATGAATGTCTATTATGTTTACTCATGAGCCGTTCTAAGCGTCGTATTTTGGCTTTAATTTCAGTTGAAAATGAAGACAAAATTTGAATATATTTGAAAATAAAATAAAATAAAATTTGAATAAAATAAACTAAAATTTGAAAATAAAATAAAATTTGAAAACTTGAGGCAGCAAATAATTTTCTGAATATATACTGTTAAATATAAATATAATTAAATAAATATAATTAAATTTTATTTTATTTTATTTTATTTTCAAATATATTCAAATTTTATTTTATTTCATTTTCAAATTTGCAATGCGGTTCTATGACGTCATACCGCTATCACGTGGTGTGATGCCATAGAACTGCATTGCAAATTTGTAAACTGCGTTTGCTATTTTTGGTAACTACTGCCGTTGACTAGCAGAGTTTTATGTCAACACAAAATAGAATCGTCGGTGATGGTGAATGTTATTGTGTTACCATCCTAATAACCTCTCTGAAGATGGCTCATGTGAGCCGAAATCTTAGAAGCAAATTAATAAAAAATTATCCAAATGTTGGAGAATTTTTGTCTTTATTTTCAACTGAAATTAAAGCCAAAATACAGCATTTAGAACGGCTCATGATTAAACATAATAAATATTCATTGTCTTTTATATTTAACAGTATATGTTTAGAAAATTATTTGCTGCCTTAATACTCTAAATATATATATATATATATATATATATATATATATATATTTAGAGTATACATATATATATATAGATATATATATATAGTGTTCAGTTGTGATAATGTTTAGTGCCAAAATTGTTGTTTTTTCAGTAGTTTTACTGATAAAAGTTAATTTGGCAAGCAGGTTTTTCATCATAAAGTGCTCAATATGGGGATGGAGATAGCACATTGATAAGTTTAAAGCAAAGAATTTATCACTTTAACTGAGCAGATTCATGCCAATCATGAACCTGCTCAGCTAATGTGACAAATTATTTGCATTAAACCTATATATATATATATATATATATATATATATATATATATATATATATATATATATATGCTTTTCTCCCAATATACATAGATGGAATGAAACCAAAGAAGCAGTAATTGATTTTTTGATTAGTAATTGATTGCTAATTTGTACAAACCAATCAAGATGTACTTTCCCTCTACCAATGTCATAAATCTTTCTTTGTTCTTTCTTTACTTTACAACTAATTCCTTAAGAACGGATGCACAACCCAATCAGCAGGGTCCTTTTTCATTTTTATTCTTACAAGTGAAGAAAGTTTACAGTATACTTTCCTTCTTGACTTTGTCTTCTATTCACAAAGTCATGGGAAACGTCATACTGATGCTTTTGAATATCAAGATGATTCATTCTATCCTGTCACAATCATAAACAAAAGAATGAATAAATAGGCCCATTCAAGGCTTAAGTATTGCACAATAGAAGAAGGAAGGGTGGGTTTTGAAGGCAATGTTGGCTCATGAATTATAACACCCACAAGAGAAATTTAATTAACAGTAGAATTTCATTAAGAAAATCTGGTTTGTAAAAGATTTTAGCTTAAAATTACAACCAATGCTCAAAGGTGACAATATTGTGAAAATAAAACTTTTATGAATGCACAAACATTTGAGAGATTTAATCAGTAAATAAAATTTATCAAACATCACTTGATAGAGAAAACAGCAAAAATATCATTACTATTATCCCTGCTGTTATTATTATAATCAATGATAATATTCTTAATTAATAATAATATTTAAATATTAGAATATACTGAAAAAGTCATGACTATTCTCTTTGCTATTATAATTAATAATAATATTCTCAATTAATAATAATATTCTTAAATTATCATAATCTTATATTAGAATACAGTAAAAAAGTAATTATTATTCTCTTTACTATTATTATTATAATTAATATGAATATTCTTATATTATCATATTCTTATATTAGAATACAGTAAAAAGGGCATTATTCTCTTTACTATTATTAATATAATTAATAATAATATTCTTATATTATCATATTCTTATATTAGAATACAATAAAAAAAAGTAATTATTATTCTCTTTACTATTATTCTTATAATTAATAATAATATTCTGATATTATCATATTCTTATATTAGAATACAGTAAAAAAAGTCATTATTATTCTCTTTACTATTATTCTTATAATTAATAATAATATTCTGATATTATCATATTCTTATATTAGAATACAGTAAAAAAAGTCATTATTATTCTCTTTACTATTATTCTTATAATTAATAATAATATTCTGATATTAGAATACAGTGAAAAAGACATTGCTATTCTCTTTGCTATTATTATTATTAATAATAATATTCTTAATTAATAATAATATTCTTATATTAAAATATTTTTATGTTAGAATACAATAAAAAAGTCACTACTATTCTTGTATTATTATTATCAGTCAGTCAGTTAAGTGCCATGCGCGATACACACTTGGGCGATCATATCTTGAAAGAGACATGACTGACTGGGCAGAAGATTATCCTGCAGTAAGTTGCCATTGCTTTTTGCGGTAGACTGGTTGCCGACCAAAGCTATAGAGCCCAATCTGTCCTGTTATTTAACCCATAACTGGAAGGAAGAGACCGATTAATACCTTTCCCAAGGGTATTTGCGCGTAAGTGAATGCAATGAATTCAACTGGAATTTGAACTCGGTTCCCCGATTTCTCATTCCAAGCTGATATCCACTGCGCCACAACACACATCCGCTATTCGTAATTAATAATAATATTCTTATATTAGAATACAGAGAAAGAAGTCACTATTCTCATTGCTATTAATATTATTATAATTCTCTCTATTATGATAAAGATCTTTGTGTACTTATTTATGTATATATCTATGTATATATCTATGTATATATCCTATCACGCTCATAGTGAGAGAGACAATAGCGAGGCAGTACCGACTCAGTTCATTCTCTTTACTATTATTTATTAAATTTTTCTAGCTGTCATGAAAGCTCTTGCTGCATGTTTGCTCTTTAACAGTGCCTTATTTTTTAATTTTTTTGCAATAATCATGTTGTTGAGTAGTGACGAATATACATATTCTCTCTATTATAATAAAACCCATTGTATATATATATATATATATATATATATATATATATATATATTTCCCTTCTGTCACATTCAGGTATTTGGATTATTATTTTATTTTTGTTTTTTTCTTATCTCTTAATGTAGGATACTCAATGGTAAGTAGATCAATATATATGTTTCCGTCATTTTAGACAGCATATTGATATATATATTTTGCCGTCATTTTTTACAGCATGGGTCCACTTGTTAATAATAATATTCTTAATTAATAATAAGTCTTATATTATAATATTCTTATATATAATATAGTAAAAGAAATCATTACTCTTCTACTTACTATTATTATTATAATTATTAATAATATTCTTAATTGTTAATAATATTCCTAATTTATAATAATATTCTTGTTGTTATGTTTTGCATATCATTATGATTAGCAGTAGTCATAGTACAGCACTGCGAGTCCTCTGTGACAACAGGCTATTTTATGTCCTACTTCTATAAGTACTCTCTATATATACTGGTCTCTTCATTTGTATATGATACTACACCTCCCTGAACCAAAGAGGTCATACACTTTTTTTTCCTACTACTCCTAACTATTTTTGTTTTGTACTGTCCTTCCTCTTGTCTCTCATGTTTTCTCTTTAATGTGAATCTCAGTCTCTCTTCATTTTTCTCTTCCTCTTTGTCCATCTCCTCATTCTCACCCTCTTCCATTTCCTGCTCGGTTCCACTTTTATAACCTGCTGTCTCTTCTTGTTCTTGACCTTCCATTTCCACATCTTCCAGCTCGTCTCTGCTTCTGAATTGATCTGCATGTGCCAGTATATGTTGCTCTTGTTCCTGATATTCCATCTCCACATCCTCCAGCTCGTTTCATGCATCTGAACTGATCTGCATGTGCCAGTATATTTTGTCCTTTCTTTTCTAATATAGCCAGGTTGTGACCATTTTGCATCAGGAAATTTGCTTCTTCTGAATTTGTCTCTTTATTCTTTCTATACCACACCGTTTCGCTCATTGCAAAAGACATAATTATGGCGGCTCTGATTTGTCTTCTCATAAATGCCGATGGGCTTAGTTTCCTTCCTGCACATGGAATAGATTTGTGACTGAGAAGTATTTTTGGTAAATATGCTTCTATGTTTTCTGAAAATGGTTAGAATGCTTTTTATTCCATTTTCAAGGTGTGTACCATTCTTTCTGCAATGCCATTAGACTGTGGGTGATATGATGGTGTTTTGTATGGGATACATTCAATTTGTTTTAACCGCATACATAAATCCTCATTGCAAAATTCAGATGCATTGTCATTGACTATTGTCTGGAGTAATCCATTCCTTGAGAATATGGTTCTTAGTATTTGTTTTATTGTGCTGGATTTTCTGTCTTTTTCTCTGACAACTTCTGACCATCCTGAATATGAGTCCACTAATACTAAAAATAATCCCCTATCTCTGACATGCGTGTGATCCATATGGACCATAACCCATGGCTCTGCTTCCTTTGGCCATGAGCGAATTTTTGCTTGCTTTAAAATTCTTTATTTTCACACATTTTGGGCATCTCTTAACACATTCCTCTACATCTTTTGAATATCCTGGACACCAAGCTTGTAACTTTAGTCTTCCTTGTGTTGCTGTTATGCCACAATGAACATCATCATGTACTCCTTTTAGTATGTCCCTTCTCAGTATTTGTGGAGCTACTATTCCATCTCCATTGCATATAATGCCATTTTCTATGATTACTTTGTGCTTTGTTTCCTTATAGAGTTGCTCTGCCATCAAACAATTACTCTCTATATTATTTTTATTCTCTTTACTATTCTGCTTAATACTGGCTCTTGCTTTGTTTTGAATGCTATAATTTTTATTGACCATCTTGAAATCCTTGATGATGTGACTCTTGGCAATTCTTTTCTTGGGTTAAATAAGAATTCTAATGGCTTGTGGTCCAATTTTAATATGAATGTTTTTTCTATCAAAAAGTTTTGTGCTCTCTCCATGCTCCATACTATTGCTAGAGCTTCTTTTTTAATATTCAAGTAGTTAGTTTCTGCTGACATTAACCTTCTTGATATATTGTACATGATTGGGTGTTCTTCTTGTGATAGAACAGCAGCAATTGCCTTCTCATGTGCACCTATGGTTAATGTTATTTCTTTTTAGGAATCAAAAACTTTTATTATTGGTTTGCTCCTCAGAATATTTTTTAGTGTTTCAGAAGTGATGGCTTGCTTCTGTCTCCACTCAAATTCCTTGTTGTTTTTTGTGTGTAATTCTGCAAATGGTCCTATTATGTCACTGTATCTTGTTATATATTTACTATAAAAGTTTATCATCTCCCAAAAAGGATTCTAATTCTTTTTTATTTGTTGAAGCAGTTATTTGTTTTTTTTTTCTTACTCTATCATCAGGTGATATACCTTCTTTTGATATTTGATATTCTAAATATGACATTTTCTTACAGTCAAAATTACATTTCTCTTTGTTTATGGTCAAGCCTGCCTTTTTAATCTCAGCAAAATTTGTTCTGTTTTATATTTTAATTCTTCTTTAGTTCTTGCCCCTACACCTATATCATATTTTTTATTTTTCCCAATAAGATTTTTTCGATTGCTTTTTGAAAAATATGGCTGGAAGTTTTTATCCCAAACAGTAGACATGTCCATTTTAATAAGCCTATTGGGGTCTTTATCATGGTTACTTCCTTGAATTTCTCATCAATTTCTATTCTATTTGCTGACTTGAAATCAATTTTTGCAAAGTATTTCATTTTTGCTAATTCATGGCTTGCAGTTTTGATATATGGCAACAGAAACAAGTTTGAACATATCTGGTGATTCACCTCTATTTTATAATCACCAGATATCCTTAAATCTCTATCAGCTTTCTTTATTGCTACTATTAGTGAAACCCAATTACTACCACCTTGAGTTACTCTTTCTAATATGCCTTGTACCATTTTGCTTAACTTTGCTACTACCAAAAGTAGGATATGAACTGGAACTTTTCTTGACTCTATATACTTTGGGTGATAGTTCTTCTTTAGTCATATGCTTGCTTTATAGCCTTTCAACAATCCTACTGCATTTCCTTCTGCTCCCATGGAATTGATTAGTCTCACTCTGTCTACTTTAAATATATCAATTCCTAATAATCTGTGATCTTTTTTGCATGCTACATCTGTAATGGGAATTATCTTAAAATGCTTGTCAGTTTTAAAATTGCCTTGAAATGTGCCCATTGTTTTTATGGTTGCTCCACCAAATTGCTTTAGTTGTACGCTGCTTTTTCTTAATATGGATCATCTTAAATTAAGCATGAAATTTTTTGGTATTGGTGTAATTTCATTGCCTGCATCAACCTGCATGTCAAATACTTGGCCATTTATCCTTAATTTCTCTACATCTTTTTGTGTCTTCATTGTAAATACTGCAGCTTCTTCTTTAGAGGAGTTTTGAAGTGTTTTTACTTTTTTTATTTGCTTTTCATATTTGCATTGATTCTGAAAATTATCTGTTTTTTGCAATCTGAGTATATTTTTCCCAAGCTGGACATTTATATTTGTCCCTCATATGACTTTTTTTACAATATTTAGATTTAATTATGGATCTGGTAATGCTCGTCTGATATGTTTTAAATTCTTCTTTTGATTGATTACATTCTCTAATCAACTTTAATTGTAGCAAAAACTCAATGCTAGCTTCCAAACTCATTCTGCTACTCTGCAGACATTCTAGTATTTTGCGCTTGTCATTTTGGTCTGATAAGTCTTCAATTAATCTAAGTAGAATTAATTTGTCTTCTGTAGTCATTTCATGTGCTCCCAATGTTTAAAATTCACAGCACTTTAACCATTTTTTCAATCTATGTAAGTATTGCATAAGAGACTCCTGTAGTGCTTGTCTTGTTTCCAAAAAACTTAGTTCTTTCCACTATTACTGTTGTAGAGGAATATCCTGTCCTACCCTGGAATGGATATAGTCCAGTCTATAAAAGACTGTGACTAGAGTGAACTACAGAGTCATCGTCACTAGACAAGAGCCATCATCACTAGATGAGAGCATATGTCACTAGACGGAAGCATACGTCACTAGACAGAAGCATTCTTCACTCGATGGACGCATACGTCCTAAACACAGACATTGTCTACTTGATTGTTATACCTGTTACTATTCGTTAGTGTTCGTGTATTGTCTATCGGTTTATTGTACTGTGGTATAATAAATCCCTATTAATATATCTTCAGTGTTAAGTATTATTCTTGCACTATTATTTTCCTGATTATCCCCTCACAGGACATATATATATATATATATATATATATATATATATATATATATATATATATATATGTATTACCAATCATTTTTTTGGGCCTATGTTCTTTTTATGACTTTCATTATTTGCTCAAACTCCATTTCTTTTAACTTGCTTGGATAACACATTGTCAAAATTTTCTTCACATCTTCATATCCCACTGTAGTAAGAAATAGATTTGTTTCCTTGACCCACTGTTGACATTTGAACTCTCTCATACATGTGTCTGTCCCACACAAACACATACTCTTAGCTAGTTTCAGTGGCTTTTCATTTTCACTGAACCACATTTGTTTCCTTGACCCACTGTTGACATTTGAACTCTCTCATACATGTGTCTGTCCCACACAAACATATACTCTTAGCTAGTTTCAGTGGCTTTTCATTTTCACTGAACCACATTTGTTTCCTTGACCCATTATTGACATTTGAATTCTCTCATACATGTTGAGCATAATTTTCAATGTTCCTGAATTTTTTAAAGACATTTTAATGTTGTACAATAGTTAATAAGTTCATCTTTAATTGTTCACTGTAGCATTGTGCAGTAATTGTTTTTTCCATATTTTCTCTAATTTTTAATAAAGAATTCCTTTTTAATCATCTGAAACAGAAAATTTATTTCTCAGTAGATTGTATTTCAGTTTTGATGTTGAACTCTCTTCTGGAACTCACCATAATTTTGTTTGTTTTCATTTCTCATAATAAATCCATTTTTTGTTTCTGCTGACTTGTTAAAAATTTTCTTCTTTTCTATGTTGAGCCAAAAGAGAATGACAGTTGTTTAAATGGTGTTTATTTCTTTAAGTCTTTGTTTATAAATGACTAGCAGTATAGCCCAGCGTTACTTGGGTGTAATGAAAGCTTTAAAACTAATCTATGGTCCTGGAGCTCAAACTCTTTGAACATTGGCACAAAAGACTAAAAGGCAATAGTTGGTTCCAGTTAAAGCGAAACTGTAGACTGAAAGAAAAATGAATGGATGTAAGTCAAATTTTGATTTCCTGCTATCGATATCCAATAAGTTTTTTCATCGTAAACTGAATGTTCAAAGCTAAATAAGTCCTCTGAGTAAATGGTATCATGGCTGAGACTAAGAACTACAATTATTCCTACTTAGAGCCAAACCCGAAGCAAAAACTAAAATAAAAGACCTGAAAAAAATACAGACATACAGGCAGATAAACAGACACACACACAAACATCTTGCCTTTTATATATATATATGTTATCAATTTTCTGCACTATTGTAAGAACTGCAACCTTGAAACTTTTGAATATCATTTCTTATGTCTTTGTCTATGAGTGTATCAAATTTGATTAAAATTGGACCACTCCTTCTATAACCCGATTTTTTTGATTATCGATTTTTTGATATTTATCAGGGGTACCTCGACACAAAACCTAGCTAAGAACACTTGCAGATGCTTATAGTACAGCTGTGTAAAATTTCAAGAAAATCAGTTCAGTCATTTTGGTGTCTATAGGTAATGGACACACACACACAGAGACAAAGTTCTATTTATAAATAAGTTTAGATGTATTACAATTGATAAGTTTATCTTTAATTGGTAACTGTAGCTTTATTGAATAAGAGTTTGTCCAGATTCTAACAATTTTATATAATAAAAATTTCTTTTTGGATTCCAAGCATTAAGAACTTTATTTTTTATTTTACTATTTATATTATTTACATATCAAATATTTTCTTCATTTTTGTTGTTGTTATTTTGTTCATTGTAGATCTCACCATCATTGTGATAGTTTTTATTTCTAATAAATCTATTTTTGTTGCCTTTGACTTTTTTGTTCAAAAATTTCTTTCTTTCTATGTTGAACCAAAAAAGAAAGACATTTTTTTACATGCTGAATGTTGTTTATTTTCCTAAGTTCATGTCAAAACAATTTTCCTTGCTTCTGAATTTTTTCTAAGTCTTCTAAAAGACATTCTACAAATTGACAAGTTCATCTTTAATTCTTCACTGTAGAATTGTGCTGTAACAGTTTTCCAGATTTTCTCTAATTTTTAATAAAGAATTCTTTTTTAATCTCTCCATAAATTTTTATTCTCAGCAGATTGTCATTCAGTTTTCAGGTTGAACTCTCTTCTGGATCTAATCATGATATTAGTTTGTTTTCATTTCTTATAGTGAACTCATTTTTTGTTACCTTTGAGTTTCTTATTAAAAGTGACATTTTTTCTATGTTGAGCCAAAAGAGAAACACAATTGTTTAATTGTTGAATGACGTTTGTTTCCCTCAGTTCATGTGGAATCCATGTTTCTTGTTTCTTTCATATGTCTCTGAAATGATGTACTACAATTGACAAGCTCATTTGTCATTGTTTACTGTAGATCTCACCAAGATTTTCTTTGTTTTTATTTCTCATAATAAATCCATTTTTCATTGCCTGTGACTTTCAACTGTTATTTTTCCATGTTGAGCAACAATAAAAAGACAAATGTTTAAATGTTAAATGTTGTTTTGTTTTTTTAAGTCCATATCAAACCTATTTTCCTTGTTTTTAAATTTTTCATGTATTTCATCTTTAATTGCTTACTGTACGGTAATAGTTTTTCTGAGAAATAAATTTTCTAGAGTTATTAAAGAGGAATTCTTTATTAGAAATTACAGGAAATATGAAAAAAAAATAACCGTTAATATTTGATATTGAATACACATCGGAATCTAGCCATGTTGTTGTAGGTTTTTATTTCCTACAATAAATCCATTTTTCATTACCTTTAAGTTTCTTATTCAAAAATTCCTGTTTTTATGCTGGGTAAAATGAGAAAGACATTTATTTAAATATTTATCTATATTTCTGACATGAGGTATTTACATTATTTACATTGTTTGGACTGTTCTCTGCATCTTTATTGTCATATTCACAATGTTTTGGCCCTTGTACACTCATACAGGATGTCCGTTGTGGTGCAGTGGATATCAGCTCGGAACAAGAAATCGGGAAGCTGAGTTCGAATTCCAGTTGAATTCATTGCATTCACTTACGCGCAAATACCCTTGGGAAAGGTATTAATCCGTCTCTTCCTTCCAGTTATGTGCTAAATAACAGGACAGATTGGGTTCTATAGCCTTGGCTGGCAACCAATCTACCGCAGAAAGCAATGGCAACCTATTGCGGGATAATCTTCTGCCCAGTCAGTCATGTCACTTTTGAGACATGATCGCTCAAGTGTGTTTCACGTATGGCACTTAACTGACTGACACTCATACAAAATACAACATTAAATAAACCAACAAGGGTTGAAATGTCATAAAAGTAGCTAACCTATCTTAACAACACCTTAGTCTGGGTAATGATTAGTGAAGTTAATCTGGTTGACTATAACTACAAGGGAGTGATTTTGATCCTCACTGTCCTTATTATATAAAATACAACATTAAATAACCCAACAAGGATTGCAATGTCATGAAAACAATTAACCTAACTTAACAACACCTTGGCCTGTGTAATGGTTAGTGAGGTTAGTTTGGTCGAACATGACTACTGGGTAATGAGTTTGATCCTCACTAGGTGCCTCATACAAAATATAGCATTAAATAAATCAACATGTGTTGACATGTAATAAAAATAACAAACCTAACAACACTTTAGCATGACGTAATGATTAGCAGGATTGGTGTTGTTATTTAGTAGTAATTACTAAGTAATTACTAAGTAATAAGTTTGATCCTCACTTGATGCCTTAGATTGGCAACTAGGTCCCACCCTTTTACAGTGAAACCAATGAAATGTAACCGCAATTTCTACTCCAACAGCTTCTTTCCTCGCACTTCCCACCTGTGGAATTCCCTACCACATGCTTGCTTCCCCGGCGGCTACAACCTCCAGGAGTTTAAATGTAAGGTCAATAGACACCTCCTAACACACTAACTCACACCCACTCTCTCCAACTCTCTCCCTATGTACATCCTAAGTTGTCTATCACCCTCCTTCTGACATTTCCCATACCCGATCCCTTTATGTAACCCCCCTGCGCTATAGTGGCAGTGGAATGCCTTGCTTGGGGTGACACGATTAAAAAAAAAAAAAAAAAAAAAAAAAAAAAAAAAAAAAAAATTATATTTTAGAACATGTACATAATGGCAATGGCAACCTACTGTGAGATAATCTTCTGCCCAGTCAGTCATGTCTCTTTCGAGCCATGATCGCCCAAGTGTGTATCACGTATGGCACTTAACTGACTGACTGACATAATTTTTTCTATATATGTCCTCTACAATCATATGGTTGTTTCGACGTTGGGTGTCCAACATCTCATCAGGAGGAACATTCCTCCTGATGAGACGTTGGACACCCAACGTCAAAACAACCATATGATTGTAGAGGACATATATAGAAAAAATTATGTACATGTTCTAAAACATAATTTATAATAAATATTCACAGCTCTATACATTATATATTGAGCACTGTTTTAAATTAATGTTTTGGATGGGGAAAAAAATTCTTTCTTCATTCTGTACTCACTCGGATATATATATATATATATTAGTTAATTTGTTAGTTTTTGATCATAATTAAATTAGACCAGTACACAGTTATGTTAAAAAGTGTTTGATACAATTATATTGTAGAACTTTTGAATATTTTTCATTTGAAAACAAGTTATTTCACGACCTAGGTTTCTACCTTTTGGTGTCTTCAGGTGATTTACAATAACTGATTTTACTATTTTTCAAGTGTTCATGTAATAGGGATCTTTTATGAATGTGCAATTTTCAAAATTAGGAGAAGTTACTTAAAGGTCTTAGATTACTTTCATCCATGATTGTATAATCTTAGTAGGTATTTATTGGTATGGTTACTCTTGAACATAATTTCTGTTCTTTCATTGAGTAATTCATACAACATAATAGCCAATTTTTCCTCCTGGCATAATCTGCATATTTTACCACCATTGTAAGGTTTGGCTGTTTTTAATATGCTCCAAGTTACATCAGGGTTTTTTCTATACTTTAATTTTAATTTCCACACGTGGCTAGCCAGTTTTGTACAATTTTTTAAGTTTTCCAGTTTAAATGTAGATTTATGTTTATTCTATCTGACTTTAAAACTGTCTTTGGGAGATCCTAAATATGTTTTACCTTGACCATTTATGTCATGTATTTTTGCTTTGTATATAATCCCTTTTGGATCACAAAGTTTGTTAAGTGGGCATTTATTTTTGTCCCTGCAGTTAAATTCCTTGTTAATGATGTTGGTTTATACATTTTTATTTAGGTTTCTGGCATATATATATATATATATATATATATATATATGGGCACGCCTCCACATCCTACTGTACAAACGCTGGTGTCCTTCAGGGCTCTATCCTAGGCTCGATGCTTTTCCTTATTTACATAAACGACCTCCCAGACAAGGTCAATAGCCAGGTAGGCCTCTACGCAGATGACACCACAATTTACTCCCGCATCAGAAAGAATCCCAGCGTGATGGACAAACATAATCTCGCTACTGATCTTGAAAGGGATCTACACTCTGTGGTGAATTTGGGTAAGAAGTGGCTTGTTAATTTCAATGCGTCTAAGACCAAGCTGCTGTCTGTCAATCATCACAGGCAATCTCTCCTGCCTCCCATAAGCATGGACCAAGCAAATCTCCTCAAGAGCAATACTCTGCACCTCCTCGGCCTTACCCTCTCTTCTGATCTCAAGTGGAACCACTACATTGAGTCTATAGCTAAATCCACTGCTAGGAAGGTTGGGTCACTGTGTCGGGAACAGGATGTTTTTCCCACCTGAAACCATCCTGCATATATACAAATTAACCATTCATCCCGGAATGGAGTACTGCTGCCATATATGGTCTGGCGCCCCCGCTGCTCATCTCTGTGTTCTTGACAGGCTCCAAAAGAGAATCAGTAATGTGATAAGTACCGACTTAGCAGCTCGACTCCAGCCACTTTCCCACCGACGAGATGTGGCTTCCCTTTGTCTGTTCTATAAATACTTCTATGGCTTCTGCTCCAATGAACTTAAGTCACTGGTGCCTTCGCAACAGGTGTTTACTTGTGCAATCAGACTGGCATCTGGGTCTCACCCATTCACAGTTAGTCATGTAATTAACTGCAGAATGACGTTCTATGTAGGCAGCAATTTTCTGTCGAATTTTGGTCGATTTTCTTCCTTTACTGAAACTTCTGGCGATGTACTTCCTGTTATGAAAGTAATAAGCATAGAAATACAACCAAATGCAGACGACAATTCTAGTCTTTCAGCTTCTTTTCTTGCACTTCCTGCCTGTGGAACTTGCTTCCTTATTCTTGCTTTCCTGATGGCTACAACCTCCAAGAATTTAAATGCAATGTCAATACTCATCTCTTAACCATTTGACTCTAGTTCTTTCTACACCACCCTGTATATCCTTTCCTTTCTCTCCACCTCTGCAACTGTCATCACACCTGTATTCTCATACTTCTTTTGCTCCTTTCTAACTGGTTTGTCCTTCTCGTTACTCTCCTCTAATCTTTTTCTCTTATGTAGCCCCCTGCACATCAGTGGCGTTACCACCTTGCTTGGGGTGATATGATTTAAAAAAAATACATATATATATTCCCTATGTTTTTTCTATAAATATTTTGCACAGTAATTTTTATGTGTAAAAATTTCAGATAGAGTATATTTGTAAAACAACAGTATGAAAAAAGGCAAAAGGAAAACTTTTCTTAACCAACACATTTTGTCCTCTGAAGAACTTTATCAAATCAATTGTGAAATTTAAAGTTCCTCAGAGAATAAAATGTGTTGGTTAAGAAAAATTTTTCTTTTGTCTTTTTTCAATAATTTTTATGATGAGCTTTCCTCTTGTACCTCAACTTCATAAATTTAAGTGCAGTACTTGACTAAGTCTCATAATTTCACTGTTGAAATTGCGTAAATTTTCGTTGTAAGTCCCGACGCTTTTGCCCTTCAAATTTATTCAAAATAGCATTATCTCTGTGCAAATGTATATGCTGAACTCAAATCAACTGTTAGTTATTGAAGAAACTGACCTTTTTTATCTAAATGTCCATAAAAAAAACAAACTATATCTTGCACTTTTTCTCTCCCGTAATTCTCACGAAGTCATGTAATGAACTGCAGAATGACGTACTGCGTATGTGAACAAATTTTGGCAGATTTTTGGTTGATTTTTCTTCATTTTCTGATACTTCTGGCAATGTACTTCCGATAATGAAAGTCATGTGCGATTGTATTTCTGTGCTTATTACTTTCATAACAGGAAGTACATCGCTGGAAGTTTCAGTAAAGGAAGAAAATCGACCAAAATTCGACAGAAAATTGCTGCCTACATAGAACATCATTCTGCAGTTAATTACATGACTTCGTGAGAGTTACGGGAGAGAAAAAAATGCGAGATATAGTTCATTGTTTTTTATGGACTTTCAAAGCAAAAAAGGTAAGTTTCTTCAATAACTAATTGTTGATTTGAGTTCAGCATATACATTTGCACAGAAATAATGCTATTTTGGATAAATTTGAAGGGGGAAAAGCTGTCAGCAACTAAAATGAACATTTACCGAAATTGCTAGTGTAACCATAAATTCTATGCTAATTACTTCTTCTCTTGCACTTTTCACTTGTGGAACTCTCTTCTGTCTACTTGTTTTCCTGTCAACTATGGTCTTTCAAAAATTTAAATGCAATGTCAATCGTCTCTTTGAATACTTTTTTTTTTTTTTTTTTTTAATCATTTCACCCCGAGCAAGGCAGAAACGCCACTGATGTGCAGGGGGTTACATAAATGTAAAAAGATTAATTAGAAAAGAGTGAGGAGTACAAGCTAGTTAGAAAGGAACAATAGAAAGCTGAGAAAGCAGGTGCAATGACAGATACATGGGCGGAGAGAACGTGAAGATTATACAGGGGAGGGGAGAGGGCTAGTGTCCAGTGGTTAGTAGGTGAGTATTAACTTTGCTTTTAAATTTCTGGAGGTCGTAGCCGTCAGGAAAGCAAGAATACGGGAGTGAGTTCCACAGGCGGGAAGTGCGAGAGAGGAAGCTGCAGGAGTAGAATTGTCATCTGCGTTTGGCTAACCTGACTGTGAATGGGTGGGACCCAGTTGCCAATCTGGTTGCACGGGTAAACACCTGTTGAGGAGATCTGTTTAATGACTTTTCTGCTTGTTTTTCTCTCAGTAACTTCTTGCATTTAATTGACTTTTATTGCCTTGCTTGGGGTGAAATGATTAAAAAGTAAAACAACAAAGTTAATATGTTGTAAAATCAAGGATCTTTTAGTAATCTCACAATCAGAAAAAATAAAAATAAAACTAATTCCTATGATTCCATAGGGAAAAGGAAACTACCCTACTAACAGAAAATTCATAGACTTTCTCTTTTTTATCAGCCCCTCACAAAGAGAGCAAGTAGATTTGAGCTGCTCCAGGAATAAAAACCAAAAATAAGTTCTAGACAGATATCACTTTCTCATGTTTTATTATTACCTTTTAATGATAGACATCACTTGTAAATAATTTATTCATTCACCAAGACAAACACAAAAACACAGAAATATTTAACAACCACATTACAAGAATGTTTATATATCTACCAAACAACTGCAACCAAATCCTTCTGATAATAAATCCTTCTATATATGGCTAAGAAGGATTTATTATCAGAAATGTACAGGCTGTGCATTGTGGTGCAGTGGATATCAACTTGGAATAGGAAATTGAAGAGCCAAGTTCAAATTCCAATTGAATTTGTTGCATTCACTTATGCACAAATACCCTTGGAAAAGGCCTGAATTCATCTCTTCTCTATCCAGCTATGAGTCGAATAGCAGGACAGAGTGGGTTCTATAGCTTTGGTTGGCAATCAGTCTACCACAGAAAGAAATGGCACCCTTCTTCTTCTTCTATGTGCCCTGTCCCTTCAAGACGTAGGCGATCATGGATCTCCACGTCTCCCTATCCCTTGTGGCTCTTAGTATGTTTGCTCCTGTTGCTCCTGGCAACCCCCGTTCCGTCATCCACCTGATCAGACCCTGCAAATATGTTATCCGCTGCCTTCCTCTGTCTCTCCTTCCTTCTATCTGTCCAGTCAGTATCAGGTTCTCCAGGCTCTCCTTCCTCATTGCATGTCCCAGGAACTTCAGTTGTCTCTTCCTGATGCTCAGCATCAATTTCCTTTTTGTTGCCATTCTTTCTAACACTTCGTCGTTGCTTGTATGCTCAGTCCACGATATCCGTAGCATCCTTCTGTAGAACCACATTTCAGCCGCTTCCAGTTTTGTCCTCATTTTCGCTGATATTGTCCAGCATTCACAGCCGTATTGAAGAACTGACATCACGTAGCAGTCTAGCACTCTTTTCTTCATTTCTATTGAGATTTTCCTGTGTGTTAGTATTTTGCTCATCTTCTGGAACGCGTCCTTTGCCATGCCAATTCGCCTTCGAATCTCCGTGTCGCACTTTCCATCTCCTGTTAGAACACTTCCTAGGTACTTAAATTCTTGTACTTGTTTGATTCTGTTATCCCCCACCTGTATTTGGCATTTTGGGTTGTATCTTTTGCTGATGACCATGCACTCAGTTTTCTTAAAGTTTATTTGTAGTCCCTTCTTGTCACTCTCCACTGCTACTTTCTGTATGAGGTCTTGTAGTTTCCTTTCTGTGTCCGCAATCAGCACTGTATCGTTCGCATACCTTATGTTGTTCAGCTTGTGGCCTCCAATAACAAATCCTGGCGTGTCATCTAAGGTCCTCAAAATATTCTCGCTGTATAGGTTGAACAAATCCGGTGAAAAGACACATCCTTGTCTTACGCCTTTTTCTATCTTTGTGTATCTACTGAGGTCGTTACCTGTCCGTATGCAGGCCATTTGCTGCCAGTAGAGGTTCTTGATTATTCTTATGTCTTTCCCGAAAATGTCGAGGCTGCCTAGTATCTCCATCAATTCTTCAATTCAATTGTGGGAAAATATTTTGCCTAGTCAATCATATCTCAAAGGAGATATGATCCCCTAAGTGTGTACCACATATGGAACTTAACTGACTGATATTTTTTTTTTTTTTTTTTAATCATTTCACCCCGAGCAAGGCGGAAATGTCACTTATGTGCAGGGGGTTACATAAATGTAAAAAGATTAATTAGAAAAGAGTGAGGAGTACAAGCTAGTTAGAGAGGAACAATAGAAAGCTGAGAAAGAAGGTGCAATGACAGATACATAGGAGGAGAGAAAGGGAAGGTTATACAGGGGAGGGGAGAGAGCTAGAGGCCAGTGGTTAGTAGATGAGTATTAACTTTGCATTTAAATTTCTGGAGGTTGTAGCCGTCAGGAAAGCAAGAATACGGGAGTGAGTTCCACAGGCGGGAAGTGCGAGAGAGGAAGCTGCAGGAGTAGAATTGTCTATGCATAAATGTCTCACTTTGTTGTTATCATGCATATATGCTATATTTTACTAACCAGAAACAGTGGTCAAACAAGATCCATCATAACAAACTTAACCTCAGCTGAATATTTTAAAAAAGGAACGGTAGAAAAACGTGTTATATATATGTTATATATAATATATATTATATGTTATATATAACGAACTTAACATCAGCTGAATATTTTAATAAAGGAATGGTAGAAAAATGTTAACTTATTGAAGTGAAATGTTTAAAAACAAAATAACAAAAGTTGACATGCAAAATCAGTCAACTTAACCTAAATTAACCATTGTATTAAGGTCATATTAGAAGAATGTCAACTTTATGGCAGCTATAGACGCTAACCTGAATTTGGAACAAATGATCTCATACCAATCTTATGTGCCAGGTTGAGTTTTTATAACTCTATTTAATGTTAAAAATAAAGAAAAAAGAAAAGTATCAATCTCTCATACAGAGTAGAGAAGTAAGTATTCATAGACTTGAAAAAATGTATTTTAATAAATTTCCTATCCATATAATTACTTCATACCTTATCAAAATATGGGTATTGACCTTAAATTAACAATGATTAAATAAACACATAAAAAATAGAACTGAATAACTTTAAAAATAAAATTTTCAAAATGGAGTAGAAAAAAAATATTTGCACAAATCAGCTTTCATAACTTAATATTTAGTCACAACAACATTTTTAGTGATAGCAGTCTGTACACCCTTGTCATAGTTGTCAACTAGCATTTTATATTGCTTTATTGATGTTTACAGCTTATCACCCATTTCCAGGTTATTTAAAGCCAGAAAATATTTTTAGGTTCTATTATGGAGATAATAATGATTTACTAATACAAGTAAATATATAGCTTCCCTCTACCTTTGCTATAAACACATATATGATAATTTTTCTGGTGAACTTTTCTCTGTTTTGGTCAGTAATCATGGTGAGCTAAGTTTAAGATAAAACAGATTGAGGACCAACCTGCACCTATCCCCTATTTCTGGCTTTGTAAGACTTATGCAGATTAATTTTTATAGTATTCCCTAAGAAGTCAGGCAAAAAGGAATGTGAACTTGAAGCCATAGGGAGCTGGTTAATGTTTCTCTGATTTGGCCTTGTGTTATACATAACCGAACTCCCTACAGTTATAAAGTTTTATGCAGAGTTTGTCATTATCAGAATTGTCAGAAGATTTTCATCGTTATCAGAAGGTTGGTTGCAGGTCGGAATGTGAGCAATAGTGTGGAATAGTGTAAGAATAAAATATACATGTTGTATATTAAAATAGAAAGTTTAGGGTATCAGGAGTTGTAGAAAATGTTCATAGTAGTAATGTGGGTATTTACAATGTCCACAGAAGTTCAGAGTTCATGGTTGTGTAGCAGAATGTAAAGTCTTTGTTCATTCTGCTTTTTGGTAGGTAGGTAAATAGGTAGGTAGAGAGAGAGAGAGAGAGAAGGGGGGCAAAACAAATAAAGAAGTACTTAAGCTGTCCATTTGTTCTTTCTGGTGGTGTGGAGGGAAAAAGAAGAAAAGGAAATTGGAAGAAGAGGTCAAATGAAACTGTGATGTGCCCTGCCTCCTGTTGGCTTCTTGAATTTTCTTGCCAAGAGGTCCTAAACTAACCACTCCCATATCAAACTGGCACTGGGGTTGTTTAAATAGTGAAGCTCCTCATGATGCTGGCTCCAGCAAGCCTTTTCACATCTAGGTGTGAAAATACATCATATATGAATTTTCTGTTTTTAATTCAATCAGGATTCAGAATTTGGCTTTTCGCACTGACTTGTGAAAAAGGAAAGCTTTTAGCTGTTTGAATCCTCTTTTGCAGGTGTGCAATTTTACTTTAGGTTTTTCTCATAAAATGTTTTTGGTTCCTAATTTCTTATCCCTAGGAACTCTTCTGAACAATCAGCTTAATGGGCTGCATAACAAAACTTATACTCCAACTTCTGATAATCAGACCAGAGATAGGACAATAACAGTGTGGTTTCTTCAAGGACACAAAAAGAATGAGCAGAATATTTATGCTCAGAATGTTATCTAAAAGAGCAATAAAATGCAGAAGGATGTGTACTTGTGTTTGTTATAGTGGAACATCCTGCCATCCCCGAGAATAGAATGCTCTACTTTATAAAAGATGGTAATGAACGGTACAACGTTGGAAAAGACCTTAGGCAAAGACATTCACTATTCGATAGTCAATTCCGCTCCAACCCGTGGCTTGCCTATATGTGTATTATTGTTAATTGTACCTTAGTACAATTATCTGTATTTCTTATTTCTGGTGTGGAGTTCCATTCTTCAACTGATCATTTTAAACTGTATTCCTTTTCCGGGATATATCAGTGTTTTATAGACTATCTCGGCAACCTTTACATATTCAGGAAAGACATCAGAAGAATCAAGAATTATACTAGCAGCAAACTGCCTGCATACGAACAGGAAATCAGTTCAGCAGATACATATAAATAGAAAGGGGTGTAAAGACAAGGGTGTGTCTTCTCACCGGATCTATTCAACCTAGAAGTAATTCTGAGAGAACTAGAAGTTCTGCCAATATTCGTTGTTGGCAGCCACAATCTTAACAATATGTGATATGCAGATGATACAGTGCTGATAGCAAACACAGAAAGAAAATTACAAAACCTCCTACAGAAGGTAGCAAGGGAAAGCGAGAAGAGATATAAGCTACAAGAAAACTGAATGCATGGTTATCAGCAAAAAAATACCACCCACAGGTAGAGGATGCTAAAATCAAGCAGGTACAGAAATTTAAATACTTGGGAAATGTTCTAACAAAGGACAGAAAGTCTGACACTGAGATCTGAAGATGTATTGCCATTGCCAAGGACACATTTCAAAAGCTAAGCAGAGTACTGAGAGACAGGAAACTCTTATAAGAAACAAAGAAAAAAGTACTGGACTGATATGTGATATCTGTCCTCCTATATGATAGTGAATGCTGGACAATCTCATCAAAGATGAAGAAAAGACTCGAAGCGACCAAAATGGGGTTCTACAGAAGGATGGTGAGGATACCACAGACCAAACATGTGAGCAATGACAAGGTTTACAAGAGGATGGAAATGAAAAGGAAACTTATACTTAACATCAGGAAGAGATAGCTGAATTTTCAGGGACATGTAATGAGGAAGCAGGGTTTGGAGAATCTGATACTCACAGGATGGATAGAAGGAAAGGGTGACAGAGGAAAGCAATGTGTGATATACTTGATAGACTTAAGAAAGTGGATGAGAGAGCAGAGTTTGTGAGAAATAACAAGGGAAAATAAGCTACAGGGGATAGGGGAATGTGGAAGACTATGATCGCCTATGTACTAAAGGAACACGGCACATAGAAGAAGAAGAAGGTGAAAAAATCCGAAGGTGAAGAAGATGAAAAAAGACGAATGTGAAGAAGAAGAAGGTGAAGAAGAAAATGAAGAAGAAAAAAAGAAGAAGTTGAAAAAATACGAGGGCGAAGAAGGTGAAGAAGAAGAAAAGAAGAAAGTGAAGAAAAAGACGAAGGTGAAGAAGAAGGTGAAAAAGAAGACAAAGGTGAAGAAGAAGAAGAAGAAGAAGAAGAAGAAGAAGAAGAAGAAGAAGAAGCAGCCACATTTGTGTATTTTTCAAAGTAAATATTACTGTCCTCTGTGGTGCTTAGACTCTATGAATTTAAGTGCCGTACTAGATTGGTGACAATGTTTCAACATTTTACATTTGAAATAGATAGTCAGTCAAGTGCCATATGCGAAACATGCTTGGGCGATCATGTCTCTTTCGAGACATGACTAACTGGGCAAAAGATTATCACTCAGTAGGTTGCTATTGCTTTCTGCGATAGATTGGTTGCCAATAAAACAATCAATAAAACAAACACTTATATAAAATTAAAGGTAAAAAATGATCAATGGACAAGACAGCCATTTCTTAAAGTTATTTTTAGAAATTAATAATGTATAATATGATTTTATATTTCAATTTAATGTTAAAAAATAGAAAAATATCAAAATTTCAGATTTAATCCCTGATGAAAAATTTATGAAAGCAAAATATATTCTGGCAATGAGGAAAAAAAAGCTTTAAAAAAAGATGAATTTCTCACAATAATTATAGAATAATCAATAAAACAAACATTTATATAAAATTAAAGGTAAAAAATGATCAATGGACTAGACAGTCATGTTTTAAAGCTATTTTTAGAAATTAATAATGGATAATATTATTTTATCTTTCAGTTTAATGTTAAAAAATAGAAAAATATCAAAATTTCAGATTTAATACCTGATGAAAAGTTATGAAAGCAAAATATATTCTGGCAATGAGAACAAAAAAAAAGCTTTAAAAAAGATGAATTTCTCACAATAATTATAGAATAATCAATAAAACAAACATTTATATAAAATAAAAGTTAAATAATGATCAATGGACAAGACAGTTATGTTTTAAAGTTATTTTTAGAAATTGATAATGTATCATATTATTCTTCAGGCATTAATAAAACAGTACTCAATTGTAATATGAACAGAGCTATTTTATATGTATATATTAATAAATATCTATTTGTCAATAGCACGACTCAGATTTTCATGCGTTATGCTATTGTCAGGTGAATTTTTTAAACTGACAGTTAAATAGATCTGAATTTAAGTTTTTGGGAGTTAAATCTTTTAAAGTTAGGTTACTGCTTTTTAATAACAAGAGTAAATATTTAAATATACAAAAACTACATGAAGTTAAAAAATTAAAATTAAAAGTAACATTGAAGATAATTTATGACTTTAACCTTAGTGATGGTGGTAATATTAAAATCGTGGGCTTTGAAAAATTTAATTAGATTCCTTCTAAATTTGTCTATTTTTTGTAGACTAGTTTTAAGGAGGATTATCAATCCATCATCACGGTAAAGTCCAGCTTCCTAAGTCAAAGATGTGTCTAAGATTCCAGAGCAAAAAAAACTGACCAAATCATGGGCCTCAGCAGAATCATACGCTTCTATAGAAAAGCAAGAATCAGTGCCAGCGACACAAGACAATATGTATATTTATTTATATATATATATATATATATAATCAGGAAACAAAAATTAGATATTTTTACAAGTCCATTGATAATAATATATTTCGCGGCTGGCTCTGCCGCTTGTCAGACCAAATTCATACAACAATTAATGTTTCAAATTTATCCAGACAAAGTCAAATGAAATAGAAAAAATAAAGAATAAATAAATATTAAAAAGGAAAGAAAAGGAGAAGAGAAGAATAAGAGGAAAGGGGGTTTAACTTAACATATTAGATCTTAGCTTCACCAAATTCATTCATTGCTGTATGAATTCAGTCTGACAAGCGCTGGAGCCAGCTGTGAAATATATTTTTATCAGTGGATTTGTAAAAATATCTAACTTTTGTTTCCTGATTATAATACTCTGTTAAAGTTAACAATAAATTTTAACATTGCGTTCTCTTTGGAGTTTGTCTCTATTGGAATTTACCTTACCAAATTTCAAGGATTCTACTTTATATATATATATATATATATATATATAAGTATAAGGTAGGTATGGATGGAATAAAATTCTGTATCCAAAGAAATACTATTTTTAAAAAGAGTGCTCAGTACAAAGTAGAGCGAATAATATTTATTTAGAATTTATAACATAGGTATGTTATAATATCACTACATTCTTCAAATTAGAAATTGCTTTGTTTTGATTGGTCCACTCTGCCTATGTAACAATGCCTCCCTGATTAAGGAGGTTTGGTTAGTCTTGAACCTTTTAAAACTCCCCAACTTGAAATAAACTTCGTCACTTGATAAGACAAAGATAGTGTCGAAACAAAATGGCTACTTTTGTAATAATATTTTAACATATTTATGTTATATATATATATATATATATATATATATATATATATATATATATAACATAGTAGCCATTTTGTTTCGACACTATCTTTATCTTATCAAGTGACGGGGTATATATATATATATATATATATATATATATATATATATATATATATATATATATATATATATATATATATATATATATATATATATATATATATATATATATATATATATATATATATATATATATATATATATATATATATATATAATATATATATATTTTATAAGTTTATTTATATATATATATATATATATATATATATATATATATATATATATATATATATATATATATATATATATATATATATATATATGTAAATAAATAAACTTATATATATATATATATATATATTTATATATATATATATATATATATATATATATATATATATATATATATATATATACATATATATATATAAATTAATACAAAACAGTCTTTATTGTAATAGAGAGGATTATATCAGATTGGCCAAATAGTTTATTCTGTGTTTGTCATTAAATAGTGTAGGTGGCTTTCAGTTTCAACTAACTTTCTTCAAAATGATTGCTTTCATTCTATATTGACAGCAGTTGGAGTGTACATTTCAAAAATATCTGTCAAAACTGTTATGTTTTACTTATTGATTCTAGCATCAAATATAAAGAAAAATAAACAATATTTTATGTTTACATTATTTTAAGAAATCTCAAAATGCAACACATGAGAACAGGCTTCTGCAATTTGTTTAGAAGTTACTGTAACTCATCAAATATATAACAAGTGGCTTGCATATTTTTGTGCTCATCAAAATCAACTCAACATTTGAATAAATTAGCTAAGTTTTATAGTGATCAAATTAAGAGATTATTCAAGAACAATCAACATTATATGATTCAAGAGACAAGTAAAAATACTTGGTTAGAGATTTTTCAATGAACAATAGTTTAAACTGACAGAGTAAAACTCTAATTTGCAGCAGTTGTGACACACTACCAATTGTTTCAATTTCTTCATTTGGCACCTCAACTTCACAAATCTAAGCAAAGAACTAGATTGGCAGCTAGGTCTCATAATTTTCCCTTTTTAAATTGCTATAAGTAGTCATAAGTGTCATGCTAATAGTTTCTTCTCACATACTCCTCACTTGTGGAACTCTCTTCAGGCTTTTCATTTTCTTATCAATTACAATTTTCAAAAATTTAAATGCAACGTCAATTGTCAAGATCTTACTTCCAAATAATTAATACTATTAATAATCTCCACTTTTCACATATTTAAATTAGACTATGTCTAATTCATTGGCTTTCTTGCTTCTTTTTCTTTAATGAATACCACTATTTACATTATTTGGACTATTGTCCTCATCTTCATTGCTATTTTTACGATGTTTCAGCTGTTGTACTCTCTGGCCTTCTTCAGGTGATAGGAATTTTGAACCAAACCCTTTATTATGATCACTGGGGTAACCCATTACTATTTTTTGTGCAAAACTGCTTCTGGTAGTAATTGCCCTTGATTCTCAAAGTTATATGTTCACCACTGCTGTAACCTGGTATTGAACTCACAACTCTTTGGGTCGAGTCACTGGAACTAACCAACGCCTATATCCATGTGATATTAATAGTTTTCTCTAGTATTTTTTACCAGAGTTCATACTGTAATTTTTTATGTTAATGGTTGAACATGAAAAAATTGCAAGATGAACTCAGGTAAAAAACGTTACTGAAACATTAGGTTGATAAGTCTCAAAAATTCAATTGCTGTTATCCTCAAAGACACATGGATATAGGCATTGGTTAGTTCCAGTAACTTGACCTAAATAGTTATGAGTTCAATACCAGGCTACAGCAGTAATGAACAAATAACTTAGAGAGTCAGGTTAAAAGGAGATAACTCATAACTACCAGAAGTGGTTTTGCACAAGGAATGACAATGATATACTCTAGTGATCGCAATGAAGGGTTTGATTCAAAATTCCTAGCATCTACAGAAGGCTGGAGTGTACAACAGCCGAAACATCATAAAAATGGCAATAAAGATAAAGACAATAGTCTGAATAATGTCAATAGTGTAAATACTACCTCATCTCAGAATTATAGACATGAACTGCCATGATGATTATTGGGAAATACAGTACAATGGTTTCCTATTGCTTTCTCTAGTTTGGAATTCAGATTTAACTTTGTAGATTAATTACCAACGAAGGATGTAGAATTCAGTCTGCACTGTTATTTAACCCATGGTATAAATTTGTTGGGGGAAATGGATAGATGATTGAAGACAGTTCTATGGAAGTTGCTAGTCACTAAAATTAAAATCTTGTCAAGAGAGACTGTCTACTGAATTTTTCATTGCCATTTATAGTTCTTTTAAAAACTTAAGGCTTTTGAACACCTGTCAAGGCTGTAGGACTCACTCTGCACTGCTATTTGAAGAGAAAAGATAGCATCATGTCTTTCCTAACTAGTGGGAATATAACCCAGACTGTCTCGTTTGAAATTTGATCATAGCCTGCAAATTCTATTTTTTTGTTTGTCGACCCATAACTGCTTATTTAAATCAATGATTGATTGATTAATTTGTTTGTTTAGCAACATATCAACTTCTAATGGGTCATTTAAGGATGAAATTTAATGTTCTTGTGAGCTTTGAAGTAATAAAAATATATATGTTATTCGGCTTTCACAATTGCATACATGGTAGATGATACTCAGCATTTGTGCATATGTCTGTATGGGTATAATTAATAGAGGCAGGGATATTTTTGTTTAATGTTGTAGTTTAATTGAAGTTATATTCTGGAATACAGTTTGATTTCCTTAAGAAATTATAAAACATTACATGGATTAATGTCATGAAAGAGTCATTTGGTTGTTTGATTTTGTTTCGTGGCATATCAACTTCTATGGATTTATTTAATACTGAAATCTAAACATTTTGAACACAATTTTATGGCTTCAACTAAATATATTTTGAATGTCATTGAATGCATTTAACTACAGATAAAATGTATTGTTGATAATTCTATTATAAATAGGTATTGTTGATAATTTTACTAAATATATGTAGTGTCGGTAATTTTTAATATAAAAAGATATTGCTGGTATTTTACTATATTGGGCATTCACAATTTGCCTATAGCTGGGACCCAAACAGATGGTACCATCCCAGGGACCTGAAAACAACAGCAATTAAGAAATCATTCTGTCAAACACCATTTTCAATATTTCATTACTATTTTGACCATAACTACATTAAGTGTCTCTCGATCCTTGTATTTAAATTTAGTGAAAAACATTTTTATCAATACCCCCTGTACCCAGTATTTTCTTTCACTATAACTCCTGTGCACATGTGGTGGTCTTGCCTTGCTTGGAGTGAAATGATAAAAAAAAAATTGTGAAATTTTTCAACTTATTGCTTCCTGCAACTCTGTTGTTATTCTGTGTGACTTAAAACAATACAATCAGTATTAATAATTCTGTAAGTCATTTCAGTGATATTTTTTGAATGGTCACTTGAAGCAAATACTATTGGTGTGGTTTCCGGTTTTCTCTTTTCCAATCTCTTCACTCTTACGTAGCCCCCTGCACATCAGTGGCGTTACCGCCTTGCTTGGGGTGATATGATTAAAAAAAAAAAAAATATTTAAAATTACTTTACAATTGTTGATTCACAACTAGAAGTAGCCTTAAACCCATCAATGTTGTAATATTACCTCATTATGAAATCAGCATGCAAAAACGAAACTGGAAGGACGAAGGGGAAATGTCTGCCCACCCAACCCCAATTGAAGAAGATGATTGAGTAGTATCTGATCCAGCAGCAACTGAAATCAACTCCTTAACACAGCCAGCAGCAGCAGCAGAAATCCACAGGCAAGCAGCCACCAAACAAGCTCTGGACACAGTCATTAGCAGCAGTCCCCAGCAGAATCAGCCACTAAACCAGTCCTAGACACAGCCATCAGAAGTAGTTTCAACAACAGCATTTGCTAGCTAGCTATCCATTATAATCTTCAGACCTTGCTACTCCAGCTAGCTCCAACAACTTACTTCTGGCCACATCTTCACCCGAACCTTGTCATATCCTGCTGCACTGATATACTGTCCTTTTAAGGGTAAAACTGATGACTTCCAACACGACCAACCAGAGAATTTAAAATGCTAAAAGAATTCTTGCGTTATTTGTTCCTTGTAACTTTGATTTTGCCATTAATAAATTTGGCATAATCTAATTTCCTTGTTCTTGTTATCCTTGCATTTTCTGTGTCCTTGCCTCATTTTTAATGTTTGTGGGAGAAGGAGGATCAACTATTGCCCCCCTTGAAACAAACTTCTACAGATTAATGTACTGAAGATTTAAAATACTTATATAATTTTAAGTGTTGTAAAGAAAATCACTGATAGTCATTTCAATTCTCATTGGGTACCCTTATGACCTTGTTTTGATACTAAGCCAAAATTAAATTAAACAGTTTATATTTTTAAGTGCAGAGTGTAAATCAGTGATTCATTTTATAATTATGAGATGTGTCATTAATATTATTCAAAATTTCAAGAAGGGGTATTTGATTTTTTTGTTGTTACTATAATTGATATACATTCTACACCGCCTTAAGGTATAAAAATTAATTAAATATCCGAAAAGAAAAGAAAAAAAAAATGATCGTTTTTTTCTTATTTTGTTTCAGGTAGAGTAAAATGTGTCAGAATCAAATCAAATAAATAAATAAAATTAGTAGACAAGTGTTAACAACTTGAATTAGCTGAAATTATTTAGCGTGTGCAAAAAAGTTCCCTGCATCCACTTTTTTTTTCAAAATAGAGAGAAAGAACAAATAATGCTTTTTTTTCAAAATTGATACGCTGGTAAATTTTTCACAGATCGAATGTAAAAATAAAAGGCAATATCATGAAACATTTTCGTTCAAATATTTCTTTTGAAATTAAGTTTAAAGAAAATTAATTATTAATTTGATTCGTACTTTGCTGCTTTCTTTACTTGGACAAATAAACAGCTGTTTATAGAAACTAGACTGAAGTTATTTAAGGCACGTACGGTTATCCGTAGTTTTGTGTAGTTGCTCAACTGCGTTCCCACCACCTGTCTGGGCGAGGGTTGTCTCTCTTCTGTCCGCCTGCTTGAATAAGCCTCTATATACGATATGACGAACTAGACAGCCAAAGGCTCTCGAAAAACGTGAACAGTGGATCTTTAAAAGTAACAATAGCGGTTCTGTCACAGTGTGTGTGTGTGTAGTTTATTATAATAAAAGCAGAACTTATGTTATAGCTGGCTTTTAGCTTGAAAACCTAGAAAGAAGGCGCAACAAGAAACGTGTCGAGAGGAAGAGTCCTGGAAAATGGATTATTATTTTTTTTTTTACTACCCTTAACTGGACTGCTACAGCCTGAGTGACGAGCAACTGTTACGCTCACTACAGCTAGGGGAAAATACGAAAACTCATAAGGTTTATTATTGTAGTAACCCCAATTTTTATAGAGAAGGCTTTTACCAAGGAAAAATTTGTTTTTTCCCTCCTCATAATGTCGGCCCTTATTCGGCTTTTAACAGGGCGCAGGAGAGGGCCCCGGACTCCTGAATTGGGACCGGCTCCTGCCAGAAAAAAAAATTGTTTAACTTGTACCGTAATTCTTTTGGATGGAACTGATTATACTGTTGAAATTAACGTAAGTAAGAAATTTTTTTCCCAGAAATATATTGAGTTTCCGTATCTAAGCTGCTGATTTACAAAAAGACGAAAAAGAAAGAACAATTGATGTTAATAAAAAAAAAAAACATTAAGTTTATAAAAACGATTTGCTGAAGAAAACATTTTTTCTAAATTTAATGATGTCATTCGTTTGTTTAAGTGATTACGTTTAATTGCTAAGTTTGTTTACTAACTAAGTAGTCTTATTTCAGAGTTGAGAGGAACGAATCTTACTTTATTTTAATTTTATTTTTACTCAAATTAAAAACAAATCGTATTCTTAATTTTCAGTTAGATTTCAAAAACAGAAATCGTTCACCTGTAAGATTTAAATTTTTTTTTCCATATATCATTGAATGTGACTTAATTAATTTTAAACTCCGCATTTATTTAAAAAAAGTAAAACCGTATGTATATTGAGTTTTTTGTGTTCTAATTTCAGTGTCTGTGAAAATATTTGTTGTTCGTTCGTCTTTTTTTTTTTTTTTTTTTTTTTAAGAAGCTTTAAGCTGTATATAAGTGTAGCTACAAAAAAAACCACCTGTTCAACTTTTTAAGAACTCTGGGGGGGGGCGTTTTATATTCAAGTTTTCATTTAATGTTTTAAAAATGCATGTTTTTCTGCTTTAGTAATTTTAAACGATTTTTATAGGCAATTATCTCTTAAATTAGCAACATTTTACAACTTCAACCTTTCCGTTTCTTGTTTAGTTGATTGGATTACCACCCACCCATCAGCTTTCTATTCATTTGTTGATTATTTGATTCTTATTTTCAAAGGCTTGTTTAATTTATTTAATTTTAAAAAATGACTTGTTAAATCCATTCATTTATTACTTTTTTAATTTTCAAAGGAAAGTAAACTTCGTTCACGCATTACCTTTTTAGCTCTTTTTCTTAGCACGAGGTTTAAAAGTTTTACTTTGAAACACGAAATAAATTATCTTGCTTTAAGTATCCCACTCGGAAAAGACTTTCAAAATTTAGTGAACAAATCCACTTATGACAACATGATCATGTGACTTCAACTCTTTTTTTTTTTTTTTTTTTTTTTAAGATTCTGTATCCGTTATAGTTTTTTGCGAGTTAACAAATTATCTTGTCTTCGAATAGCTTAAAAAAAAAATTGAAGATTTGTGTGTCATTGCACTTTAAACTTAGTTATCTTAAATACAAAAAAGTTTAAAAACACTGAAAAAATCACAAGTGCTTTCAGTTAGTACTACGGCTGAAGTTTGCCTTTGTTTAAAAAATCTATTTTCTTAGTGAAATGAATGGTTGGTTGGGTGAAATTAAGTAGTATGGACAAACACTGCCCGGGAAAAATTATTTTATTGAAGTTAATGATTTTCCTAATAAGATATTACTTTTCTTATCTAAGACTGCAATAAGGCAGGCACACGAAGAGCCTTCCTTGTTTTTAACGCTTTTTTTTTTCTTCTTCGTGTTAGTCAAGCTGCTGAGATATTGCTATCGGACAAAAAAATTAATCCTTAAAAGAAAAACAATATTTAATGCTTAATTTTAAAATATTGAATGGTATTTTATTTGTAAATATTATTTTAATTATCCAGAGAAGATAAAAATATTGATCAATTCATTTTTTTGTTAGCTTAACAATAACATTTTTACGATTGTATTCGTTTTAATAATAACAATGATCCGGATATGAGGTCAGCTAAAGTTTTCGGTTTCTTTATTAATAAATTGAAGATAGAAACATTTAAATACTGCTACCAAATACTTTAAGTCTTTCATTTTTTAAAAATTTTAGTTCAGGGGTATTTGTCCTATTTTGCACTTTAAATTGCGTGGGGTTTGTTGTACAGATCCTGGTTTGTAGTGGTCATCAATGCTCTTTCTTCTTGCACTACCATTTTTTTAGCCAACACAAGTTGAAAGTTTCACTATTTAAATTTAAGTCACTATCTATTATTATTATTGAGTTTTATCTTGTCTCTTGCTGTAAAAAGCAACTTGATCGGTTGAAAAAGCCCCTCAAAGCTTTTTTTAAGGAAGGATGTCCTTTAATCTAACAAATAATTTTTTAAAAATATTTTATTACTGAACTAAACAAAAATATGAAGAGATTAAATGATTAATGAAATCATTGAAATGAGTCATTCAATTCAGCAATTTTATTTCTAAATTCTAGTCACAATTCTACAAGATAAAAATTTAAATATTTTACTGTTTAGTGTTTATAGATGTCTTTGCTACTTTTTTTTTTACAGTGTTTCATAATTCTTGACAGCACTCGAAAGAAAATGTAATTTTGATAGGTATATACAAAAATTTCTTGTTTGTCTTGTCTCTTTTTTTCGTGGGTAACACTTTTCAGTAATATGGTATATTGAATTGATTGTTTGCATCATTAACGAAAAAAAGAAACTACCGACAACAAAAAAAACGTTCTTCCTTCCTTTTATCCTGAGTGAAATTATTTAATCTCTTTTAAATATTAGCGTTAAAATATATAATTCTACTGAAATCTTTATTCCCCCAGAAAAAAAAATCTCCCTCGGGGGAAAAAACAAAACAAAAAAAAAAAACGATATTTTTCTTTATTTTCTTCCTTCACGCTCAGTCACAAGTAAAGAAAGATCTTTATTTTGCTTGTCTACAGTACGTTTCATGATAAGATGATCGATCACGTGATACGAAGCATCTGTTGAATGCGATTTTTAATTGTTCAGGTGTAAATTGATTTTTATTAAAATTTTTTTTTAACAATGTCTTTTGCGCAAGATGTTTTTTTTTTTTTTATTATTATTGTTGGTTGAATTTTAGTTTTTACGTTATCATTGATTAATTTACATGCATTTGGTTTTAATTAAGTTCGTTTTTTTTTGTTTTTGTTTTGTTTATTGTTTAACACCCCGCTCCATTATATCAGACGTTTTAAAGAAGTCGTATATGCACAATTGTTTTCAAAATTAATATATTTTCTTATCAAAAATTTGTGACAAAAAGTGGTAAGTGGCGGCAACTTAGTTGTGAGAATGTCACTGCTTTCATTCTCACCTGTGTGTTTTTTTTTTTTTTTTTAGTATTGAAATACAATAACAATACGTTTCTGTATATATTTTATTTTTAATTTACCTTTTTAGTTAGATTGATAAAGAAAAAAAATAAAGTTAACTTGTGACAAGTTTTTTTTTTCTTTATATTGATTGTCACAGCTTCACTTGTCGACTTATATTTTTATTTTATTTTTTTTCTAAAAATAAATAATTATACTGAATTTTATGCTACTTTTTTATTTTTTTTACACACGACTATCGATTTTAAAGATGAAATAGTTAACACGAATACAATTTCAGCCTTCAAAAACTGGGTATTTTGTTGGGTTCTTTTGTTTGTCTTTAGACGGTAAACTTTATTGTAAATTTTTAAAAGTATTTTTTGAATTTTTCTTTTTTGCATGCAAAAACGAAACTTTTCTTTATTATTGTCCACAGTGTCATTTACTTGCATAAAAAAGATCTAACATTGATTAGTGGATGCAGATGTAGTAAAAATAAAATCTTCATCTTGGAAAGGACGTTTTAAAAATCTTTCATTTGTTGTACTACTCCCCTGTTCCCACCCACTAAAAAAAAACTACCAACAAGACAAAAAAAAAAAAAGCTATTGGTATCATCATATTTTTAAATTACTATTTTATTTTATTTTTTTTTTCAGCACTGAAAAAATATTTGCAACAAATACTGAGGGAGTAATTTTAAATTGGATCAGAATGCATTTTTTAAACTTACTTTTTTAGATTTTCAACAAATAACTTTCGTTTTTTTTTTTTCCAACATCTGATATTTTTTCTTTTTAAGTAGTAATTATTTTCTCGGTAAGTTTTTATAGAATAAAGTATTTTTCAGTATCCACTTTTGAGTTCAGTTAGTTCAAGATATTGAAAAGTTAAAACTCTAGGGAAAGATAAAGGAAAGCTTGGAAAAAAAATATTTTTAGTAACCAATTATCCAGTTGTGAATAGTTGCAGAATTCACTGAACAAAAACACGCTTCCTGGACATTTCAGCATTTTATGTTATTTATTTTTTTGTAGTCTTAAAAAAGCGAAATAACTTTTTTTTTCTCTTTACACTACAGAGACCGACATGTGATTTTTTTAAGCGTGCATTTTAAAAATTGCTAAAAAAACAAAAACAAAAAAAAGACAAATAGAAAATGAATGTATTAATTATTTATTTTGGTTGGGTTTAACACTTTTTACACAACTTACGTAAGTAGACTAGAGAGGATTTTTATTGATAGGTAGGTGTACTGTCAGTGTAAACTTACTATTTTAGTCTTCTTGAGTCTTGATTGAATATGGGTGAATCTCAGTCAGTGTAATAATGAAGAAAAATTACCGTTTTTTTTTTTTTTGTTTTTTAATTTTTATTTGTTTTGAATTTTTTTTTTCTAGAATTTAAAAACGAATGTGGTTTAAATTAAGTACGAGAGGTATCTTAAAGATTTTAAAAATTAAGTGTACTGTCTCGTTCATTTGTTAGGCGGAGGCAAGATATCAACATACGCGACTCTGATAGTTTTTCCTTCTGCATTTATGAGCCAAGAAGATATTAATGTGAAAAATGAACTAAACATTAAATCAAGTAAAAATATGACTACAAAGTGTGAATTGCATATTATGGGCGGTTAAAAATTGCGGACATTTAACTGTGGGTAGTAGTGTCACATTCAAAGACTACGGAAAGTGAGACATAACTCCAGGTACTTCTTTAGCTAAGAAGAATAAGGTATTTTTCTTTTCAGTCCAGTTGAATTCATTGCATTCACTTACGCCCAAATACCCTTGGGAAAGGTATTCATCCAGTTATGGGTTAAATAACAGGACAGATTGGATTATATAGCTTTGGCTGGCAACCTACTGCGGGATAATCTTCTGTCCAGTCAGTCATGTCTTTTTCGAGACATGATCGCCCAAGTGTGTTTCACGTATGACATTTAACTGACTGAGCAAGATTAGGAATAAAAAAAACTGTCATTAGAAATAAAAAAACAACCAACTTGGTGACACGTGGTTCTCTTACCAATTACTTAGTAATGTCCAACAGTGTAAGAAAAGAGGTTTTTAAAATGAGCTCTAACAAAACTTGCTAACAATTAGCACTTTTTGACACGAGGAAAGAAGGCTTGGCGAACATTCACAATGATGCGCTTTAAAGGCAAGAGAGACGGTTGCGCTAGTGTCGGGGTAGTGAGTAATCTACTTAAGTACCGCAAAGACAAAGAAAAATGATTACAGAAAGTTGTGAAGAGCCATGATCACCAATGGCCTGCCTGAACGGATAGTAGTCACAATGATTGAGTTAGACTACAATTATTAATAATCATTTTTTTACTCAATTAGCTACTTATTTAAATTTTTTCAGTAAAATAACACATTTTTAATTTAAGAAATCTTTACAAAAATCAAATAATGGTGTGAATTTTATGAAACTTTATGAACTAATTCACAAATGAATGAACTTATTTTTTAATTTTAATCTTGAAATTATTACATCTGCTACCCTCCCTACACATATAAAATTTCTATAAATTCAATAATCTATCCGCAAACATTGTTTAAAAAAAACTTAACGCAAGACCTCTTGGAGAATGTAAAATTTGTAAATATTTTTTTTTTCTTTTGAAAAATGTAAATGCTTTCCCGAAAATCTACTCGGAATTAAAGAAAGCAATATTATAAAACTTAAAAACTATAAGCTTTTACTAAGTATGATTTTATATAGCTTGAAAAAAAAAATCTAAATGATAATGAGGTTTTTTACAAGAATTATTTTATTTGTTAAATAAAGCTTTAAAAAATCTTCTTGTCATCCAGTCACTTAAAATAAAATCTTTTTCTTTCTTTCTGGCATCATTTGTAAATTTTTTTTTGTCAAAATAACATTAAATTTTAGTGATCTTTTTTTTTTCAATTCAAGCTATTTTTTCATCTATAAAATATGGTCGAGTTTTAAAAACTCAATTAAAATATATATATATATATATATATATATATATATAGATTGATAACTTGATGCAGTAACGGTGACCTCTTTTCTGTATGTAAGGTTCGTGTCTTCGTCTTTATTATCTACCAAATTTCTGTCCCATTTTTAGCAGGTTCGTTGTATAACTTAAGTGCGTGTGATGATGATCGTGGCTTTGATAGTCTCGCCAGACTGCTGCCTTCATATCTACTACCTGTGTGGTTGTCACTTTTGAAGACCTACTTGTTTCAAAGTAACCTGTTGTTAGGTTGTTAAGACAAGTGTCTATCGCACACAAACTTGATAAGCTTTATCACTAATGCATACTTTTTTTTTTTTTACTTGGGTTTTTATTTTCATTCGACATTCATTGATTCAACGACTTTCGCGACAACAGATTTTTTTTTCTTTCCTATTTTATTTTTATTTTAAGCTTAGTTTTTTTTTTTCTCGTCTGTCGTTTTCCTTTTTACTGGGCTTTTTTTCTTTTTTCGCTTGAAAAAAATTCACCCATTTTTATTTTTTAGGCAACAAGAAAAATTGTAATTAAATTTTAAATACCTTTAACTTTGTACAGAATTTTAGAAAGCCAGGCGTGGTAGATGATGTTACCAAACGAACATCCAATTGAATTTCATTTCCAAATCAGAAAAAGGTCTTGAACAAAATTCTCTTTAAGATTTTTGTTTTATTTGTTCTTTTTTTGGTCTTACAATCAGTATTTATCTGAAATGGCATGCGTGTTACTGTTAATTAAATTTTTCTGTATTTAACCCTTTTTTGTGTGTGTGTCGGGGGGCGGGAATGCTGTGTACATTAAAAGGTCTTCTGTTTAACGGTTTCTTCCCCTTACAGGAAAAAAATTGTACAATAATGTCACTTGTGATTGCCATACTTATCTTGCATCTGTCAAGCTGACATCACATTTCAAATGTCTTAGGCACTTGCCTGACGACGCCAAGCCCAGTCGTGGTTCCGCCGAAGGGTAGAACCATGACTCGGTAAAAATAGACAGATTTTTTTGGCCCAGCTATATGGCCGGGAATACCCACTATAAAATGACCATGTGTCCCATCTAGCCTTGCATGGGAAGGCTAGTAAATACAGCAAATACGGGGGTGGGGGAGGTGAGAAAGTTCAAATCTGCGTTTAAGAAACAGTTTTATTCTAAATTTCATGTTGTAAATAATACTTGTAAATCAGATTAATTTAACATTATTTTTGGAAAATTAGCAAAATTTAATGTGTCACAGATGTATATTTTATTTTTGCAATATTTTTTAAAACCAAGAAATAACTTTTCTTTACAAATGTGTCAATTGCTCAAAAATAGCTGGAAAAAAAAAAAAAAATTTTAAATTCCAATCAATATAATTTCTGTTTGAAATACCAGAGTATTTTGCTTACTGGAAATAGTAAATGTAACCATTTAGCTTTCAATTAAGACTAAAATAGAAGTTTCAGGAAAAAAATTGATTTTTAAAGTTAGTTATCAAAAATGTGATAGAGGGTTGAGGTATGGTTTATATGTGGGGAAGATAACAGTTGGCCCTAGACTTGGACAGGTTAAGATTTTATTGATCAGGGAAACAAACTTTACTACTTTTTTTTTTTTAATGTATTGATTTATTTATTTTTACACAGCTAAAATATTTTACCGTACTCGTATGGTTTTCTCCTCTCTACCAAGTGCTCGTATTACTATAGGTACAATGTTTTGATTATTTTTGCATGTTACTTTTATAAATTTATATAAAATGAATGCTATCTTAAAACTGAGCATTTTTGACTTGCAATGTTTTATTTTTATATATATATATATGTGTGTGTGATTAATATGGAGTTTTACCTTTTGCTTAACTGAGCAGTGGTATATATGGGTAATTTTGATTGTGCTGACGATTTTTGGCTTTCTTAATTAGTGTAGAATTTAAGTTGTGTAGGATTTGCAGGTGGTTAATTCCTGTTGATGTTCTTTGATATTGAGCACTTTGACAAAACTAGCTTGCCTGAAATACCTCTCTACCAGTAGACTACTGATAAAACATCAATCTGGGCACTAAGCATCGTAACAATTTCACCCACAAACAATTTTTTTGCAGTTGTCGTATGTTATATATCGCCGTACGACGACAAAACAACAAACACGCATATATAAAAATATAAGGTTATATTTTTATTAATGACGACGAACCGTGTGGAATAGAGAACGGAAGGGTGAGAGCGCACATAGAATGGGTTGACGGGAGTGTAGTCTTGCCTGTGGTGTTTCTCTGCTTCCACTGGCCGTTCTCTGCTGGCGAATCTGTGTGTCGAGGTCTTTTTATAGTCTTCTAGAACCGGGACTTTCCTTCCGGTTTTGCCTTGCCCACGCAACGCTCACGTAATTCCAAGAGACACCTGTTCTGTTTGCCTCCATAGTCATTTCCGCCACTGTCGGAAATAAGGTCAAACGAGCCTGACTCATAACCCTGCGACATCCGCTCTAGGCCCCGACAGGATGTATTTCTCAAACACCTGTCTTGTCGTTCGCCGACCCCTTGACCGACGGGAACACCATCGATTGCATCAACCTTCCTCGGGTGGGGCCAGATTGTTATATTACAATAGTTAGCTTTTATTATAAAATTATACACTTAAAAAAAAAATTCATTAAATTAAAGAAAAAAACACTAAACTTCAACTAATAACACAGAAATGGGGTCAATGAAACTTAAGAAAATTTTGGGTGACTGTCATCCTGATTATACACACGCACACACACACACACACACATATATATATATATATATATATATATATATAATTCCATAGGTCTCATGCTCAAATGTTTGAAGGCAGCTGATCTAAAAGGAATTTAAAGATTACAAATGTTTTCTTTTTGTTTCTGAAAGATTTCATTGACTATGATTTTTATTTTAACCACTTAGAATTGTCTGAGATACAGCTCTTAATTTTCATCCTTCAGAGATCAGTGGTGTATAGTAAAGGATTGACTACCATTTTACTGTGGGGATATAAACAGTCTTGGAAGAAAAAAACAACTAAAAACAGTTGGCTAAATGGAATTAATAAACACATGTACAGTGCTTGTAATTAAAGTGGCAAGAAGTAAAAATAAAAACTAATTTAAATTAATAGGATTAATCCTATATTCCTCCTAAAGCTTTTTTTTTTTTTTTTTTGCTGTGGAGTCTCTCCTCTCTCCTGGGGCTCAAGAAAATTATTAAATTTAACCTGGCTGGAATACTGGTATGGATTTTACACACACACACACACACACATATATATATGGCTATTGACAATATCATTGTCCACATGAAACCTTTAGTTGTGAACAGTAGTAAAATTTAAGTACTGTTTTTATTTTTTATTGATCATATTTCTGCATTATTAGTTGTAATTAGTTTATTTGTGTCTTAAGAATGTTAATAGTATTTTTCTGAAATTAAAGGAAAAAACACTACTAAACTTCAACTAATAACACAGAAATGGGGTCAATGAAAGTTAACAAAATTTTGGGTGACTGTCATCCTGATTACACACACATTTTGTTTAAAATGACAGGCAAGTTGCTGTACCTAAACCCCATCACTCCCGGTTGAGCATCGTACATTGACAATCGGGGCGTCGATGCTTCTGTAACTTGTCTTTATTACAGGTAAGGGTGTTGACCCTATGCGAACCCATAATTCTCTGGGCAAGGTAGATTGGTTGCTATTGGTTTCTCATTCTGAACTGATATCCCCTACGCAACACTGCACATCCAAGGTGTGGTTTTTTTTTTTTTTTCTTTTCAGTACATAATTTTATTGTCCAAATTTAATTAGCCAAGTGCTTTCAGCTATACTTATAGCCATTACCAATGATGAATTTTTTTTATTTTTAACTGAATATATAGATTGTTTTATGCATGTATCTAGATTTATAGGAATGTTTTATTTTACAAACATGGCCTAATAAAACCTTCCTATAAATCTTGACACATAGTTTCATGTCTGTCAAGATTTAAAGGAATGTTTTATTAGGCCATGTTTGGAAAATAATAATCTATATATTCAGTTAAAAGTAAAATAAAATTCATTCTTGATAATGGCTTAAACTATAGCTGAAAGCACTTGGCTAAATAAAACATTTGGACAATTTTTATATAATTTATGTATTAAAAAAAAATTAATAGCATGAAAAATTATATAAATAACACTAAATTACAATACCTTGTCTCACTTATGACAAAACCTGCGTAAGAGGTATAGCTGCCCAAATGTACATACACACACAGGTGAAGAGAACCAACAGTTTTAGAATTCCAAGTTCTCCGGCACTTTTGAAAAAGGTGCTCAATACAACATGCTGTAGAGCATAATATAATTAAAATTGTTTTTTATTTAAAATTAACTTAATTTACATTGGGACAGGGAAATTTCTGTTTTGAGACTTTTACCTCGTCATCAGCCAATATTGATTCATTGTTGTGAAAATGGCTTACATTTGAATGTAGAAAACAATGAACTTGGTATTTAAAGAGTTCATATAGAGAGGGAGACAGAAAAATTTAAATTTTATGTATGTGTTTAATTTAACTAATCAAGATGTTCAGCTTTTAAATTTGAAAACATAGGCTATATGTTTGAGGAATACAGGGTTTCTTCTTTCAAGCTTAACAGGAAAGTGTCAGCTCATTGAGCTACAGTCTAGACTGCTCCTTTCTTGTGTGATGTATCCCTTATTATTACTACAAGACTATTGTTTTAGCTTTCTTTGTATCCCAGCATTTTTTAAAAACAAAAATTATTTTTCATTTTTGATCTGACTTAAAGGTTTTTTTTAGTTAGATTAAACTATTTTCATTTTGGTTCCGAGTGCATTTTTTTCCTCAATTTTTCATATACTCTTAACTTCTATAAATTTTAATATCTAACAAATATTACATCATAATACAAAACCAATTACCGAATATATGTAAATTAATCGATAATCTTTTATGAAGAATTTTCTAACCATATTCTAAGGTGAACATTTTGCAATGTTTACATGAGACCTTTGTTTCATGTTCATTTAATAGATTTTTTAAATTTAATAATCTGTAGTTTTTTCATATAGACACAAGGGACATGGGTCATTTAGTTTCATATTCTAGCTTTTTTAAAAATTTTCCATTTTATTGTGGAAGTTCTATTAGTTACCAAAAATATTTCAATGGGGATGTTCTGTTTCGGTGCTCATTAAATGCCGAAGTGTGTTGATTTTTTTTTTCTTGGTGAAATCTTAGTACTATCAATATAAATCTATATATTAGGGTTTTCAGTCCATTAATAATAGATTCTTTAAGGCACCTGTCTTCCGAAGGACACTCAATAGGGTTTCTACAATTATTATTGTCTAAATTGATTTCAGTTTTTGGATGATTATCTTCAATTAGGTTTAAATTTTTATTTAAAATAAAATTTTTAAATTTTTTTCCAGATTATCTGTACAACTATTACTTCATTTTAGAGTATTTTCATTGAAAATCTTGTTTAATGGATTATTATTCGGGGAAATGTTTCGTAATCAAAGTGAGGAATTTTTTGCCTAATTTGCTGCTAACCATTTGGTTGAAAGGGGGTCAGTAAATTAGGTAAAAAAAAAAAAAAATATATATATATATATATACACATGGAACCTTATTTTGTGGATAACAATATAGATATTTGTGTGTATATATATATATATATATATCTATGGGGGCGATGGTTAAATTGTCTAAATTTTGCTTAAACCAAAATAACACTATTTTAACAGATATATTCACCAAAATTACACTTCAATATCTTGAAATACTTAAGAGTTAGTCAGTTAAGTGCCATACGTGATACACGCTTTGGCGATCATGTCTCGGAAGAGACATGACTGACTGGGCACAAGATTATCCCGCAGTAGGTTGCCATTGCTTTCTGTGGTAGACTGGTTGCCAACCAAGGTTATAGAACCCAATCTGTCCTGCTATTAACCCATAACTGGAAGGAATAGACGGATTAATACCTTTCCCAAGGGTATTTGCGCGTAAGTGAATGCAAGGAATTCAACTGGAATTCGAACTCGGCTCTCCAATTTCTCATTCTGAGTCGATATCCACTGCGCCACAATGCACATTTTTCCCTTATTTGTCATAAAACTCACAAGAAATTGTCAAAACAAAGACTTTTAGATCTGAGGAGGGAGGGTTACTTCTGAATCCTTACCAGGAGAATGGATAAGCAGTTCCAGTCTGATGTGACCAATGATCACATCATTGGAATGATCAGAGAACCAATTAAGCAGTCTTGTTACTGCTGATTAGAGGAAAATATAATCACTCGGCACCATCCAAAGAGTTCAGATCTATCATGTTAGAATGTAATCTGCTGTAGGGGAAGATAGCAAAAAGATGATTGTCACTTTTGGTCATTCATACTGTAGCTGTCTCATCATTAGGCTTAATGACCTAGGTATTCCGTTACATTTAAATGCTCTTTGCTTATGAGTTAACATTTAAACTAAGCTCTCGTCCTGACTGATAAAAGTATTTCTATTTACTAACATTATGGCACTAGACTTCAACTACTGTAATCATGCTCGCTAGATTTTGCTATTGGTCTGTTAGTTTTAAAGCAGAACATTGGTATCATGAAACTAGCTTATCAATGAGTCAAATGGGAGTGGGGAAATAATAGAAAGTAAGTATTGTCTCTTTTCCAATAGAGAATGCTTGCCTAATTTGAAATCTGGCTTTTCCCAGGGAAAGTATGCTAACAACTGGAAAATTTGCAATTGTTTGACAAGCAAGTGAGAATGTTCAAAATGCTACTGTATTTCTTTCATCCAGCCCTGTTCTTTGGAAAATCCTGTAGTCTGGTACTTGCATGTGGGTTTAGAATATGCAGGGGCATTGGAATTTTCTGTCTTTAAATTTAATAAGAAAAGGCTAAGAAAATCTTAAAATAAGAATTGAATTAATCTGAATTTTTTTTATGGCTTGTCAACCCTTTGCAAGTGATTTAAAGCTGGATAATATATTTAGATTGTAAGGATTTTTATTTTTGAGATAATGATTTAGTGATACAAGTATTAAAAATTAACCCATAGCTGGGGGAAGAAGAGGTAGATTGATACCCTTTCTCCAAGGGTATTTGTACTTCAGTGAGTATAAAAAACACAACTGTAATTGGAACTTAGCTCTTTGATTAACTATTCTGAGCCATTATTCATTACACCACCCCCACATCCAAGCTTATAAAGCATTTAGTATTCCCAAGCTGTAACCCATCTAGATACTGACCAGGCTCAATATTACTTTACTTTAGTAATTGTATAGGAACCAGTATTTCAACATGTGGCTGTAAACCAGGATTAGTGTAGAATTTAGTGTGAATGAAGGAATGGCATGTAAACGTGACAAATTAAGTTAAAACTAAGTTATTATTCCATAATTTGTAATGCAAATAATTAGAAACCTTATAAAACCTTTTTAATGTCCATTTATTTCTCTTCACTATTATGCTTTTTCTTTATTACCATGAATTGATTGCTAGAAAGCATCAATAATGTCAGTTTCATTTAATGTTTTTCTTTTTTTTTTTTTTTTCCTCAAACAAATCTAAATTTTTGAAGTACTGAGGAAAACTGACATGTTACACTAATATCATTATATATATATATATATATGATCTGACATCTTAGACCTCTCAACCATGAATGACCTCCAGTCTAAACGAGGCTTTAATCAAGCCTATATAACACAATTTTCGATTCATTACAACAAATATATATATGTGTCATTCAGCAGGTTCGAATCCTGCCAAATGATACACACACACACAATTTTTATTTTGGCGGGGGGGATTTCTTGCAATTATATAAGCTTGTCTGAGTGGGTTAGAATATAAGTGGGAAGTAGAATGGTTTTGATGAATTAATAAGTGGGAGGGATGTTGTTTTTTATAACATGGTTTCACCTGTACAAGGCTGGTAGGAGCTATTTGAGTTAAAGGGTTAAGAAGGGAAGAGGACAGTAAACTCTGAATTTGTCAAGATTGTAGTGATCAGGGAAATTTCTTGTGTGTCTGTGCCATAGGACTGTGATTTGCAGAGTTGTTTGAGTGGAACTTCTCATTGATAGAACTCAGGAGTGTTGGTGATTTGCTACTATGCAAATAGCATGGAAGCTTCTAGCTGTAAAAGTCAGACCTGGTGGAATCAGGTGATGTAGTTCGTTTGAGCACTTTCCATATCAGTAGTGATAGAGCAGTGAGACTCGCCACCTCTCACCTGTGATAGAGAGGCTGGAGAGTAGAAAATTTCTTCAACAAGGTCTCAGAAATGCTTTTGAACACTATCAAGACTTGGAAGTGAGGTCTGGGCAGCTCTTGCTCATACATGGCAACGTTATTCAATTTTTGGCCTGATCTGGCTCTTATAAAGGTAAAGGAGTCAGGTACTTACTGGAGTGGTATAGGGAGCTGGTCATTTTGCCTGCATCTTTAGTGATGGATTGTATATAGGACGTCTACTTCAGGTTAGGTGTGAGTCTGAGGCTCAATCTCCTCTCTAAACACGGGGCCTCAAGGGGAAATCCGTTTATTGGCAGTGATAGAATGTAACCAGTTTTGGTTTTGGAGGCATTGAATGTAATCAGCCAGTTTTTCTCCATTGGGAAGTAAGTGTTAAGCAAGAGTGATCAACTGCCAATCTTCGATTGTTGAGATTTTTGGAAATGCTTCTGTATATCGTATCAGCAGCATAGATGTTCACAAGAGATCAAAGTATATTTTTAGGTAGATTATTAATGTAAATCAGTGGGTTGGTGCTGGGGAGGGGGATGTCTGTATTGACTTGAATTATTGGCCATTGATAATTCCCTTCAGGAATCTACCTGTTAGGATTTTATAATAGAGAAAACTTTTCCAGTGATACCATAACTGGAGAGCTTGTGTAGTAAACCTTTGTGTTACACCTTGTCAAAGGCTTTTGAAATATCCAATGCTATGGTCATTTCAACATGTGTATTATTAAGAGCCTCACTAATTCTGTGTGTAATGGTAGTTAGGACATCAGCATTGGATCAGTCTGATCAAAATCCATACTGTTTGTCGTACAGGAGATTGTTCCTATCCAGGTGCTTGACAACCTTCTTGTGGATAATAGCCTCAAAGTTTGATGATAATGAAGAGATTAATGAGTCTGTATTCAGAGGGGGAAGTTTGGTTGCTTGAAGACTGGACATATGCTTGCCACTTATCACATGCTTGGAAAATGTTTCTCTCTCCAGCAGTTGTTAATTTTGCTGAAATAGGGTAAAATTCTAGGTTGCTTTTACAGCCCTGAGAGTAGTTTGTGAATCTGCAAGAATTTTTTAGTTTCATTTTAAAATGCAATTTGAATTAGAAACTTTGGTTTCTAACTAATGATTTTTTTACAAACTAAGACTGATTTATAAAATCAAAGAAATCAATTGACAATTTTTGTTTGCTATTTTTTTTTTTTTTTCTATTTTTCTGATTTATAATACAGCCAATATTAAAAAGTATAAACCAACACAAATAATCTTCATTTATTATATATTTTATTATATAAGACTAGCAGTATAGCCCGTTGTTGCTCGGATGTAATGAAAGCTTTAAAACTAATCCATGGTCCTGGAGATCACTCAGCCTAAAGAATATTTGTGTGAAGTTTGGTGAGAATCGGATAAAAATTGTAGATTTGTATAAAGGACATACAGATAAACACACAAACATCTTGCCTTTTATTTATTTATATATATATATATATATATATATATATATTTCCTGCACTATTGTAAGAACTGCAACCTTGAAACTTCTGAATATCGTTTCTTATGTCTTTGTCTATGAGTATATCAAATTTGAGTAAAATCGGACCACTCCTTCTGTAACCTGTTTTTTTTCGATTATCGATTTTTGATATTTATTGGGGGTACCTTGACACAAAACCTAGCTAAGAACACTTGCAGACACTTATAGTACAACTGTGTAAATTTTCAAGAAAATCGGTTCAGTCGTTTCAGAGTCTATAGGTAATGCACACACACACACACACAGTTCCATTTATAAATAAGTTTAGATATCAAAAATATATAATTCTACTTTGCATGCTGTGAGAAAAATGCAATGGCTAAAACTTATGACTTTTTTTTTTTTAACTCTTAGAATTCAACCCAGCCTATAAAGATCAGCTCTCAATGTTCAACTTGCCCTGTGTATACTCTGCCATAATGACTTGAGATTACAAATAACATTGGAAGTCATACAAACAGTGGTTTACCATGTTAGATCTATGATGGCATTTTTAAATTTGTTTTTATTTAGTTATTGACATATGTCTTTAAGTTTCACCCTAATCAAGAGAGTAATGCCAATAGAACACAGTGAAAGGGAATATGAGGACTTTTGTGGGGATGATGAAAGAAAACCTTAAAATAAGAATTGGATTAATCTAGATTTTTTTTATGGCTTATCAACCCTTTGCAGGTGATTTAAAGCTGGATAATATATTTAAATTGTAAGAATTTTTATTTCTGAGATAATGATTTAGTGATACAAGTATGAAAAATTAACCCATAGGTCGTGGGGGGGGGGGGTCATTAGAACAGTTGCCCAAAAATATTTGTAGAAAAGGCCACATTATGTCTGAGAAAGTGACTGAAGTTGAGATATCTGTTCGGTATCAATTATATTACGCATCCTTAGAATTTTGTCAAGAATCTTGATGTACAGTAGAAGAACTAGACCAGATATGGCAACATTCTCTAACATTTTATAATGAATACTAGCAGCAAGGAATAATCTTGAAACTAGTCTGAGTGGGATTCATTCCTTTCCTAAGGGACGTTAAGGTGAAGTAAATACAACTTATTTCAGTTACAATTTAATCTTGTTCACTGGTCTTGTTTACTGTGTGGTTTACCATTAAGCTATCACCACACAACACTTTAACACCTTCAGCAAAAATGTCTTTTTCTGAGGTGTAGGCCGGGAATTGAACAATAAGGATTTTCCAGGGTGTGTAAAAAAAAAAAAAAAAAAAAAAAAAAAAATGGACATTTTTTTTCATTGTCAGGGTGTTAAAAAAAAGATGTTGCAAAACCAGTATTAGTCACAGCAGTGTGCAGAGGACAAGACATGGTGCAAATTTCAAAAGTGGCTACATGTAATTAATATGGTTTAGTGCATAACAGGTCAAGTCGTAAAGAGAGAAAAACCCTTTGTGAATAATTTTAAATAACAATGAAATCTTTCTGCATTTAACAAATGAAATCGAACTATTAATTAGTATTTGGTTTATGTTTGACTGTCAGTGGCATTAACTTTGTTTTATGGATTCAGTACTTCTGTTTTTATATTCTAGTTTCTAATTTTAATTAACTGGAAAGAGTTACTTTTGTTTGTTACTTTAAATGAATGTTAAAATATTACCATATTGTGAATAAACTTTTTAATCAATGATTTATATGTGAGAAGTCATTAACATACTAAGTATTGTTTGGACAATTTAAAAAAAAACTTTAAAATTTTGTGTATGCTTGCTAGACCTGCTCAGAATAATAAATATGAAAAAGGGGTTCAATTATCTGAATGGTACTTGTCTTTTGTTTGTGAAAATGTCTTACAAATAATTTTCTGTGAAGATAGTTTTTTTTTAAATATCAACAAATTGCCAAAGAATAAAAATTATAACTGAATTTGATTTTTGATTTATCTTTTTTAATATTAAATTGATGCTGATTATCTTGGGAGCATATTTTGCAAAATTTCAGATGAATCTGAGAACAACCTTCAAATTCATAAGAATATCTTCAATTGAGATATGCCTTTAATTCAAATCAGCCTGTCAAAAAAAAAAAACTTTTAAAGATCCTCTTAAAGTAGACTTCAATGTGAACACTTGTAAATTTGAATTATTATAAGCCACTTTATTATATCAACTTCTTTGATGTTATTTATTTATTTAAATAAATTCACCCCAAGCAAGGTAATAATATCATTAAGGGTTAGTGGGAGTAAAAGAGAATGAGAAGACTTTAGAAGGAACTGGAAACATGGGATAAACCTCTGCTCTTTTTAAAAATGCCAAGGAGTATAAACTGGACAATAGATGAATAATGATTGTGGCTTTGATATATCTTGTAAATGCTCTTTCACCTGTCAAATTGTTACTAGATTAATCTTCAATTTGAACAAAATAACATTGTTATGCGTTCCATGACCCTTAACACAATTGTAATTAAGTTCTTAACACTCCATCACTGAGAATTGCTGTGTTGCATAATATATGTAATTATTAGAGCAGGTGTTAGAATAAATCCTACCTGTGCTATCACAGGTTATCTAAACAATTTGTACTAACATCTGAAGGCTGCAGAGCTAAACATGCATTTCTCCTGTTATATTTGATTTTTCCTAATTCGAGAAAAAAATATTTTCCAAGTTACACCTGTTGATTTATTTTTGTCCGGATTTCTTGTTAAACAGAAGGTATAAAATATAAATTGGAAAACAATATTTTTTTTTTTTTTTTTTTTCCCTACAGTTTTTCATGTCCTTGAATATCTTAATGTTATAAAAGACAATTGTTTGCAATAAAACCTCCGGATGTTTTTTTTTATTTAGTAGTCCAAAGGGAATAACTGGTTTACCGTCAATGAGCATTTCTTTTTCCTTAAGTTTATGGACTTGATTCTACTTCAGTTGGTAAGGTGATTGCCTTGCTGTGATAATCTTTTTTTTCCCTTCTTTTTATGACTATCGTCTTTACAAGAAAGATTTCCATAATGTAAGTTACTTATTGAAAAAAAAAAAATGTTTATGCTTTTCTATGTTGAATAAAGTACTTCAGATAGACTGAATTTATACAATACCACACAATTTTTTTTCCATGATGCTAAATCAAAGCAGTGGGAAGCAACTTCAAATGACTAATTTTTGGGCTGAAAGTTTTGGGATGAAGGGGGTATTCTTGGAACATAATTCATGTTAAGATTTTGGCTCTAATTGGAAGGATTATTTCACAATGAAACTACTGTGTATGAACATACATGGTACATTTTTTTTTCTTTTTATTATTATATATATAAGATGCAGAATATAACTGATATTTATTTTCTACTAGTTAGCTTTACCAATCTTGTTAATGTGTGCATTTTTGTTTTTAACCACTAAAGTAAACATTGAAATTGGTAATATTTTCAAATAAGCTTGTATTCTACACTGACCTTTTTAGGAAAATCATTTAAAAAAAATATATTGGAAGGACTACATTTTTATGTTCCACTTAGTTATTAGGCTTCAGTGACTGAATTAATCATGGCAGTGTCCATGAAAGACCTGCCATTGAGGTGTGAGATGCATATTTACTTTGTCCTAAACTGCCTTATCATTTACTTTGGTGGTCAAAGAATATACTTACCCAGAATTTTGGGATAAAAGCAACAATAAGACAGATAAATTAAACTTAAATTATATAAATATATATAGACTGTTTTAAGTTTGTCACTCTACTGTAAGGGAGATCTTTCAAGATGTTTTTGAAGCTAGAAAAGGAAGAGATATCCCCCCCCCCCAAAAAAAAAAATAGAATAAAATAGAAGTTGGAGAAAAAAAATTACATTCATATAATTTTTAATGGCATAGTTAAACTAGTAATAAAACAATACTGGGAACTACTTAACACTTAGGCCTCTGTTGGTGATTAAGTAAAAAGGTTTTTCTGCTTTATCAAAGAACTTGAAACATTAGTATGCAGTGGTGTTATGTCCTACTATGACAACTGCAAAAATAGTCTTGATTGAAATCAAGATTTATATCACAACAATGAAAGGGCGGCCATATACATTAGAAAGGGAAGTAATACTAATGAATAGTGCAGAGTGCTAAATGGTTGGTGTATTTGTTTTAAGATATGTTTTTACTTTAGATAACCTAGCAATATGTATTTGCAATGAGATGGCAAGCCTGAAGGGTATGTGCTTAAAAAGGGGTTCCCTTAAGAATCCATTTTCCTGGTTTTTTAAAAGGTTCAGCAAAATAGCCCCTTAGGGATTACAGTATTAAGGAGTTACAAATTATACTAAATTTTTATCTAATTTCTTAATATATTCTAGTTAAGTTTTAAATAGCTTATTTACAATATTAAGCATGACTATTTGATCACATCCCAAGAATGAAATGATAATTGTGATAAGAAACTTTCAATTAATATAATTGTGGATTCTTATCTATGAAACAATTTTTTAATCTAACCATGTGTTTATTCCTTATCAATTACATTAATAATAGGTTACTTGTAACATTAAGAAATAATGGCAATATTTCATTCTGTCATTACCTTTTACTTATAAAGTATCAAACTTTGTTACTCTGCAATTTGTTGTGCATGTTCAATACTCACTAAAAAAAAGTAGAATTTGCTGCACTATTACTTATAGTTGGATTTAAATGTCCTTATCATTGTTGTTATCACACTATTGTGGCTGTTGTGCTATCTGTTTTTAGTCAGGTATCATAATCCAAGAAACCCTCATGAAATGTTGAATGAAACCCTTCATGGGTTTAGATTATATTTTTCTCACCTCTCTCTCATATATATATATATATTGTGTGTGTCTGTCTGTACTGTTCATAGTTATTGCTACTAGGGTTTCTACTAAGGCTGTACTAATATGGCCAGCAATTGAACTCCAAATTCTTGTATAGTAATTGTGAGCTTAATTCCTACACACGAAAGATAGCAGTAGATTAAACAAAGGATTCAATTCAAAATTCCATGAAGGTTACTCGGATTAATAAACGTTTGAAGACCAGAGGGTACAACAGCCAAAATATTGTGATAACAACAAAGATGAAGGTAGTAGTTCAACTGCAAAAAATGTCCCATATATACTCGTGAATAGTGCAATATTTCTTTTTTTCTGGAGGTGTTAAAATTCATGCAAAAAAAAATTCAGAAATTGAACTCTGTATAAAGTTAGTTTATACACAAGTGTATACAGTAAATGATAAATCAAACTTCTTTTTGGAGAGTTATGTTTATATATTTTATCATGTCTAACATAGAATTCTATTATGTCAGTATATAAATATGGGCAGTTCACTTAACTCTATGATGTATGCTTCTTCAAAAACTAATCTTGACGTGGCGTTATGCGCAAACAAAATAGTTCTTGTGTTAGCCATCATGTCCATAATGATATCCTTCAATGAGATCTTGGTATTGTACTCCAGTACCAAGTATGGCTGCAGGCTGGTTTCTTGCTTGAACATGACTTAGAAATTATAGCCCTGAAAATTCAAATTGAGATATCTTGAAGGCTACATGTAAGGAGTAGCATGGGCCTGAAAATTGTTTTGGCTTGCTACATCTGGAGGTGAGATATATTCCTCTCCTTTCTACCATGATAAAGACCACTGTGTGTGTGTGTATATATATATATATATATATATATATATATATATAAAACTTCCCTCCTGTCATGCTCATGGAAAGATAGACAACAGTGAGATGATGTTGGCTCAGTTCATTCGTCTTTACTACCAGTTATTAAACCACTTGCTGTGTGTTTTCTCTTTAACAGTACCCCCTTTTTTTAAAAATTTTATTTATTTTTTTTCTCAATAATTGTCATTGAGTAACAAAGAAAATATATACAGTCTCTATTATAATAAAGCCTGTTGTAAACATATAATTTCCCTCCTGTCATGCTCAGGGGTTTGAATTATTGTTTTGTCTTAATGTAAGATACTCAATAGTAGACACATCAATATGTATATGTTGTCATTTTAAATGGAATATTGACATATTTTGCTAGCATGGGCCTCTTTGTGTGTGTATATGTATGAGATTCATAATATGCACCTGATGATTGCATGACACTTGAAGTTGCAGGTTGCAGTGTATTGCTCTCCTGGGGTCTAGCATCAGCCATGCTGATGGCAGGCAGAAAAGGTTCTCTATGGTGATGTGCATTGTGTTGCAGTGGATATTGACTCAGAATGAGAAATTGGCAAACCGAGTTCAAATTCCAGTTGAATTCCTTGCATTCACTTACACGCAAATATCCTTAGAAAAGGTATTAATCTCTTCCCTCCCAATTATGGGTTAAATATCAGGACAGATTGGGTTCTACAGCTTTGGCTGGCAACCAGTCTACCACAGAAATAATGGCAACCTGCTGTGGGATAATCTTCTACCCAGTCAGTCATGTATCTTTCGAGACCTGATCACTTAAGTGTATATCACGTATGACACTTAACTAACTGATGGCGATTAAATGAAAGCAGTACTGGCTAGTGATACATCCCAAATTGCCCACCTTATCAAGTATATATAAATGTATGTTAGGTAGATTCTTCTTGATGCTTTTTACCTTGTGTATAAAGAAAGCCAAACAGTCATCTCGTTCTGTTAATAATAGCATTGATTTTGATTTTCTCTACATGCACCCCCTCCTCTCCAAAACACATCCACTACATTGCCTGCTATCAACATATGTTTTCAAGGTGACCTGTAATGCTGGTTACTAGCATTTTTGTTATGAAGACTAGTGCTTGGTACCATTTTCACACCAGCATAGTCATAGTATTTGACCTACAATATGATCAGTTTTGACACATTTCTTTTTATATTTTATGAGAGGGCTGTTTAGTTTGTACTAAATTGGAGTTACCATAAAAAATTGTCAACATTTTTATTTATTTTTAGTAAATAGCAATTTCTTGAAAGGGGCCAGCACAGCCAGTGAACAATACTATGACAAGGCAGCAGTGAAATGGTGGCACTTACCTGAATCAATTATAAATAATCAGGGATACTTGTTTCATTCATGTATACAATTTTGGGTATCAGTTTTAGATCAGTAGTTAAGTTAGACTTGAAAGTGAGTTAAGCCCTCACAAAATTTCCAGGTATTGTAAGTTAGAATGTTTTGGAAAGCAAAATGATCTGGAATTGTAATTAATGCTATGTTAACACTTGTCTAAATCTATCATAAAATTCAGGATGTAGAATCAATAAATACTAAACATTTTATACCTTAGGGTATTGATCTCTTTCTTAGGAGACATGGTGAAGTAATGGAAAGTGGCTTCGATTAAGGAATTGGAGCTGAGTTAAAATTCTAGTTGAATTCATGACATTAACTTACATGCTAATACTCTTGGGAAAGATATAAATCCATCTCCCCTCTCTTTCAGCTATGGGTAAATAGTGGAACAGACTGGGTTCTATAGCCTTGGTTGGGAACCATTTTGTGACAGTAAGAACTGGCAACCTACTATGGAAAAATCAGTTATTTGTATTATGAGTAGGAAGACGTCTTGAGCTGTGGTTGGCAATCTTCTTTCAGATGATGTCTCCATATAAAAAAACACCTGAATGGAGGGCTGGCATTCCACATCTGTATCGGCCATTGAAGGAGGTCCATAACATCTACTCAAGCTGGGTGGGATTGTCAAAGGATGATGATGGATCTCTTTTAGCAAATTTTGTATAGGGTATAAAGAAATTGAACATAGGACAAGCTGTGCTGGAGTAGTTGTGCACAACATTGCAAATTGCTACAAATCCAAAACATTTGGCAAAAAACTCGTCATCATTTTAAATAGTTTTCTATGATTGGTGCCATGTATAATATCTATGACATTCAATCTCATACAGAAATATCTAAACTGTCAGATGTATATAACCATTTTCTCAGATCAGTAGTCAAAAGTGGTTTCTAGAGAATGAAGTCTGTAGGTTCAAAACATTAACCAAAAAAACTCAAGTCATCATTTTAAATAGTTTTGTCAGATTGAATATCATAGATATTACATCGCACCAAAAATGGTTTCTAGATAATGAAGTCTGTAGGTTTTAACAAGGATCATTTTTCTTGGCACTCTATGGACTGGTACTATAAAATGATAAAGAACTGTACCAAATAAGATACCTCATTGCTTGGACTTTAAACAGAAGTACCAACTAAAACGGATATCAGATGTAACTCTAAGAAAAATCTTGCAATCAAGATGATGTTGACTTTCTACAATACTTCCAACAACTGTTTAAGAAAGCTCACCTCAATACTGAACAACGCAGTAACAGATTTGAGAAACCTATTTACCTGAAAAATTGTTTGAAGCAAAAAAACTTCTATGAATTTCAACTGAAAGTAGCACTGGCTGCTTGGTCAATGAATGCCAAATTCTTCCTTGTAGGGAAAAAGTTAATATTATCCTTACCTTTAGAGATGAGAACAGATGCTACACTTTGATGCTTGACCAATATATGCCAATTGTTTCCTTAAAATATTAGCATAAATGTCCACCATTCTAATTCTGGGGATGGTGAATATGAATGGACTATAGGCAGAAACTTATTATTCATTTATTTTATTCTTATAAATAAGGTATTTTATTGTAAGTATTAATGCACTGTTTAGCATAGTGTAAGCTTCTAATTTTTATAATTTCAATTTATTTCAAACTGTTACTTATTCTTTTTCTGACCTTGTTGTAGTCATATAACAATATCCTGCCTACTTGAAATGTTTAAGAACAGGATATAAATGTGTTTCAGTCTTATCTAAACAGGTCATCAGAAAACTTTGTTCTTGCTATTAAATGTTTGATTCACATGAATCAGATATTCTACAGTTCTTGACATACAAACTTATGTTCCTTATGTTAGTTTCTAGCCTGTATTTTTATTTATTTTATTTATTTTTGAAGGTATGGTAAATTTAAAGACCATCAGAAAATATGAACATTTGCATTTCAGTATTTTGCTAAATTGTCTTTGAAAGGTAAAAACTTTCAATTATGCAATTAATCTCGAAAGACTATCAAATCTCTTTGCTTTCAACAGGTAAATTTATGCATATTATTGACTAAATTTTAAGGTTACATTTAAGAAATTAGTATCTAAAACTTTTCTCATTGTGTTTCTAAAATTTCTGGGATACATAATGAGAAAAGAGTTCTTGGAAAATTTGATACTAACAGGATTTATTGAAGGCAAGTAGGGCAGTAGGAAACCATGCAACCTAATTAAAAAGCTTGGGTAAATGGATATGAGACCTAAAAGAACATATCTAAAAAAAGAACTGCCATGACAACTGAATCTGATTTTTCTGTACCGTGACCCCCCCCCTCCCAATAAATTTTTTTTTTTAACATTGAGTAACATATTTATCATTTTGTTTTTAAATTTTTTTTTTTATAAGTTTTTCTCAGTTAAAAACTATTCCAGGTGCCTTTTTATTGTCTTTCAATGTACTGACATTATTAAGAATGTGAAAACTGGAATAAATCTTTAAATATAAAGATGTAACTACCATCTTTATTCTAACAGTTTCTTTTGTTGCCTGTGGAACTTTTCCGGGGTTTTTTTTTTTTTTTTTTTTCCTCCCTGTCACTTAAAATTTTCAAATATTTAAATGAAATTGCCGTCTTTTGTTCTTTTATTACTCTTTCTCCTCTCAAAACTTTTCTTTTGCTCTCAGTAACCCTTTGAATCTTACTGCTTGGATTAAGTGGTTATTCAGCCAGTATCAACAAGAGTTGCTGCTATCATACTGCCCACTGACATTTCTGATTGCTAGAGGTTAGTACTGTGCCTTTGTCCTGTTGATGGGATAGCTGCTGGCACAGAAACTCCTCCTTGATTGTTTCCCTGAGCCTGAGGGCAATACCTTGCAGTATGCTTCAATCTCTTGCAAGTGTAGCACATTACTTTTGATCTTGGTGGCTCCTTATAGTCTCTAATTAAATATAATCCCATAAGGCTTGACAACTCTATATGAACTTTGTATAACAGCTGCCACTGTTCTGGGAGCCCAAACTTTTTTGCTGCTGGTTTCATAGAGGTTCATCTTTTCTACACCAGGCACTTGTTGCAATGCCACTGATATGTCATCTAGGAAGCCTATCACAAAAAGCTAATTTTGTGGTCTGATTCAGTCCTCTCTCCAGATATCTTACCAACTCTGCCAACCTTTTGAAATTATTGGTATAGATATTCACTAATTCTCAGGTCCATTTTATTCTCTTGAGCTTTTCATAAGCTTCAACAGACCCTTCAGTGTTCAGTTTGGTCTCTATCATGTCCTTGTCCACAATTTCAAGATAGAAGGCAAATGCATCTCCTTGCAGGAAAAGAAAACTAGCAAGGTCTGGCACTTTGTGACCAATTTCACTTTCTTTATCCATGCAACAATATCACCTCTGCTAAATGGTGATTTCTTGTCTCTCCTCAATCTTAGCATTCTTGACTCTATAGTACCAAAATAGCTTGTATTTGAAAAACTTTGATAGAAAAATATACATAAAAGTAGACTTTGATAGAAAAATATACATAAAAGTAGACTTTGATAGAAAAATATACATAAAAGTAGACTTTGATAGAAAAATATACATAAAAGTAGACTTTGATAGAAAAATATACATAAAAGTAGACTTTGATAGAAAAATATACATAAAAGTAGACTTTGATAGAAAAATATACATAAAAGTAGACTTTGATAGAAAAATATACATAAAAGTAGACTTTGATAGAAAAATATACATAAAAGTAGACTTTGATAGAAAAATATACATAAAAGTAGACTTTGATAGAAAAATATACATAAAAGTAGACTTTGATAGAAAAATATACATAAAAGTAGACTTTGATAGAAAAATATACATAAAAGTAGACTTTGATAGAAAAATATACATAAAAGTAGACTTTGATAGAAAAATATACATAAAAGTAGACTTTGATAGAAAAATATACATAAAAGTAGACTTTGATAGAAAAATATACATAAAAGTAGACTTTGATAGAAAAATATACATAAAAGTAGACTTTGATAGAAAAATATACATAAAAGTAGACTTTGATAGAAAAATATACATAAAAGTAGACTTTGATAGAAAAATATACATAAAAGTAGACTTTGATAGAAAAATATACATAAAAGTAGACTTTGATAGAAAAATATACATAAAAGTAGACTTTGATAGAAAAATATACATAAAAGTAGACTTTGATAGAAAAATATACATAAAAGTAGACTTTGATAGAAAAATATACATAAAAGTAGACTTTGATAGAAAAATATACATAAAAGTAGACTTTGATAGAAAAATATACATAAAAGTAGACTTTGATAGAAAAATATACATAAAAGTAGACTTTGATAGAAAAATATACATAAAAGTAGACTTTGATAGAAAAATATACATAAAAGTAGACTTTGATAGAAAAATATACATAAAAGTAGACTTTGATAGAAAAATATACATAAAAGTAGACTTTGATAGAAAAATATACATAAAAGTAGACTTTGATAGAAAAATATACATAAAAGTAGACTTTGATAGAAAAATATACATAAAAGTAGACTTTGATAGAAAAATATACATAAAAGTAGACTTTGATAGAAAAATATACATAAAAGTAGACTTTGATAGAAAAATATACATAAAAGTAGACTTTGATAGAAAAATATACATAAAAGTAGACTTTGATAGAAAAATATACATAAAAGTAGACTTTGATAGAAAAATATACATAAAAGTAGACTTTGATAGAAAAATATACATAAAAGTAGACTTTGATAGAAAAATATACATAAAAGTAGACTTTGATAGAAAAATATACATTTTCGAAGGAAAAAAAAAATTGCCACAATCCATTTTTGAATACAAAACTAGAAGACATCTTCAGTTTACTAAATTAAAAAAAAATTAATCAAACTCTAAGTAAAACTTCTTCTCATAGCCAAACATAAAAAAAAACAAAAAAACCTTAGAACCCTACCTGTTGGCATTAAATAAGCCACAGGTTGATATGCCATTAAACAAAACTCAAACAAGCTTCTCAGGATCTTTCCTTACTTTTAAATCTCTTTTCTCTTTCAATCTTTCACATATGAAATGAGCAAATTGCTTAACTTGTATTTTCAGTTGAGCTTTCTTGCCTTTCTTCCTCACCATAATTCTTCTCTCTTTCTGCAACATCTTTCTATAAAAAAAAATTGCCACCTTTCACTGCTTCATCTTCCCCATCTCAAGGTAAGTGACATGCCATTTTCTCTTCATTTACACTACAGTTTATTTTTGTCTACTGGCCTGAATGTTAGAAATCTTATAAAAGAAAAAGTTACACTTGCTGACAGAACAAATTGAAGACAAGAGATGGGAAAGCAGCACCTAACCTACCTTATTAGGTAGGTTATGTAAATGGTTAGCAGAATAGGGATTAGGAGATAATGAAAAGACCAAATTTACTGTTTCTTCTATAAGATTAAACTGAATTGGAACATACTGGCCAAAATTGGTTGCTTTATTTTAATGTAATATATGCAGGGAGTGTTGAGATTAGGAGGGGGGAAACAACTCCCTGATTTTTCTCCCATCAACTATTGTGGTAATAGGCAAAGATTGGAAAGAGATGGGAGGTAACAAAAATAACTTCCTTGGAAACCACAGCAACTTAGGAATAAAATGCCCACGAGATTAACTTCACAAGACATGGTGTCTTGCCAACTGCTGGTTTTTCCCCCATTGCTTTTATTAGTATAAGGCATCTTATAAAAACCTGCTTCTTAACCATTTGTGGAGAAGCTCATATACATTAGGCAATCTTTCCTGCTGTTAAGCAATGGGTAATGTAACTGGTGTTTACAAACATGTCTACACATGACCCAGGGCCTCTTTTGCATCTGTACCAGTATGTGTTTGCCATATAATAAAATAAAGCCCATAAGCCGATTCTGATACTTTGAAATATGAGATAGAACCTGATGACTAGCATCTAAAGTTTTTAGAATTCGGATCATCAAGGGATGCCATATGTAGCAAGAACATATATTCTACTTTGAGGAATTATTTTATGCTGAGTTTTGAAGCTACTGAAGGTTTTTGAAGAATTGATGCAATATCTAATACTGTTCAAAACTAGTTGAAGCATTTTAATGGTGGCATGTTGTCCCTTTAAATAAAACCTTCATATTTTTTCTTTAATATTTGTGAATTTTTTGTTTTTGCTGTTGCTTTCTTCATGATTTTGAATTAGTTCTGTTTCAAGGCAGACTTCCACAAAGAGCAGGATATCCCAGCCTGCTCTGTTTTTTAAATAATGGATTCATGCCTTACCCAAGTGCAGTCGTGTAAAGTAAATGAAAATGATTAGGACATAATTTAAGCTGTTTGCTTCCTCCACTTTATTTTTATGCATATTCTGAGAACTTGCAAAATATGATGCACATGTTCGTCTCTTCTAATAGTTTTAAGGTAATAAACCCAAAACTTTATATATAAAAACCTTGATTTGTTGAGCTGTATTTATTTATTCATTTTTTTATATTAATGTTCACCCAATTCAAGGTCCAAGAGCCACTTAAGGTAGAGGGTTACTCTATGGAGTCCTATTAGCATAGGAAGGAACAAGTGCTAGTAGTATAGAGCTGGAGTAAAATTCAGAAAAACCCAATCCGAAACAAGAAATTAGGGATAAACCTCTACTCGTGTTCAAAAGCTTGAGGAGTGTGAACTGGATGATGGGTGAACCCATTTACTCCCATTGTTTATACAAAACAGAAAGAAAAACATTATAACACAAATATATCACATTGCATTATGAAGAAACTTGATCTTTGTCTGCATGTCATAGAGTATCATTCTTTAATGAATATAACTTAATTTACTAAAATTGTCTCATACAGCTATTTTTAATGGCAGTGCTAATAAAAAACATTTTAATATAAGAGTTAATAATATAGCAAGATCTTATACTTGATAAGTTTTTTTTTAAATTACTTGATCTAAAAATTCTGCAGTTGAAAATTATTTTTTGGCACCAATATGCTTCCATGATATTTTCCATAATTAAAAAAAAAAAGATTGAGATTTAAATGACTTTTTATTTTTTTATTTTTTTAACTGTAATATCAGAGTTGAGTTTGAATTCCAGTCAAATTTGTTGCATTCACTCGTGTGTAAATGCCTTTGGGAAAGGTATTAATCCATCTCTTTTCAACCCAAGAGCTATGGGTTGAATAGTAGGACAGATTAGCAACCCACTGCAGGAAAAATTTCTGCCTAGTCAGTCATGTCTTGAAAATGACATGATCACCCAATTGTGTACCATGTATGGCAATAAACTGACTGAATATTAGATGCTGGAAAGTTTTATCCACTTTGTAAAATCTGACCTAATGGAATTATATTTTCATTTACTTGCTTCATTTGATCTATTTGTTTTTAAACCCCTTATTAAATCCAAGTTTAAGAGATTATATATATATATATATATATATATATATATATACACATATCTCCTGGCAATTGCTCTGATAAGATTCCCCCTCCCTGTTTGCCTCAATCATGTGAATTTAAGCTTGCTACAAGATTAGCTTCTAGGTCCGACTCTTTTACTGTTGGAATAGTTAAATGTAATGGCCACTTCTTCTCTAACAGTTTCTTTTCTTGCACTTCCTGCTTGTGGAATTCCCTTCTATTTACTTGCTTTCCTGAATGCTACAATCTTCAATAATTTAATTACAATGTCATCACATTCATCTTTTATCCTTTCTTCAATACCTCTTGTATCCAGTCATTTCTTTCACTGTCATTCCCTGCACACTAATGGTGATCCTGTGTTACTGGGAGTGAAATGATTATAAAAAATATATATATAGATTATTTTATACATAATTTTTGCTTTGCATATTTAGTTCTTTTTTATTGTGCATTGAGCACTCTTTTGAAATAAGTCTACTGATCTAACAATACTTCTTTTACTGTTGTTTATGTATATAATATACTAGCAGTATAGCCCTGCATTGCTTGGGTGTAATGAAAGCTTTAAAACTAATCCATAGTCCTGGAGCTCAGACTCTGCCTAAAGAATATTTGTGTGAAGTTTGGTGAGAATCAGATAAAAATTGTGGATTTGTATAAAGGACATACAGACAGATAAACAGACACACACAAACAAACATCTTGCCTTTTCTATATATATATATATATATATATATATATATATAATGTATATATCGATTTTCTGCACTATTGTAAGAACTGCAACCTTGAAACTTCTGAATATGATTTCTTATGACTTTGTCTATGAGCGAATCATATGTGATTAAAATCGGACCACTCCTTCTATAACCAGTTTTTTTTTTTCAATTATTGATTTTTGATATTTATTGGGGGTACCTCGACACAAAACCTAGCTAAGAACACTTACAGATGCTTAAAGTACAACTGTGTAAATTTTCAAGAAAATCGGTTCAGCCATTTTGGAGTCTATAGGTAACGGATATACATGCACACACACACAGTTTCATTTAGAAATAAGTTTAGATTTAGATATTGTTTATGCAGAAAGTAGCAAACCATTTTGTAATCTCAAACTGGTTGCATGTCTTTGGTTTTTGCCAGAGGTGACCTTATATCTAACTCTCTTATAAAGCTACTCAGTTGGCACTGATATGCTCTTGACTAAGCTTGTCAAATTCACAATAAAATGTCAGCCTGTTCATGTCTCATACAAAGTATTTTAGCAGTTCATAGCATTACCTTGATCTTTCAGTTCCCAACTGTCCATTGATAGTCATTTTCTATGGCTTATCAACCTCTTGCAGGTTATTATAACAAATTAGTGTTACAAGTCTTTACTAATTAGCCAGTAGCTGGAAAGAGATGAAGTTGATTTATACCTTTTCCCACAGGTGTTTGCACATAACAAAACCAATGGGAATTAGAACTCTGCTCTCTGATAAACAATTTTGAGACATTATCAGCTACATTACTCTCACATTGAAGCTGGTATGACCAAGTGGTTACCCATCTAGGTACTGACCAGGCTTGACATTGCTTAACTTTGTTGAGTACCTGCAAACAGGTATTTCAGTGTGATGTGGCTGTACCACCCACCTCCTCCAGTTCTGATTTGATTACCTGTAACTGCTGTTTCTCTCTGTTGAAAGGTTGCAAACTTAATACTGGTATTTATTCCCCTAATAATCTCCATAATTTTTACCACAATCTTGAATGTGGAATTATTTTTAAGAGATACTGGGATAAATGAAGTTCCGAAAGATTTACTTTAAAAAGAGCTAAAGCAATGCAATCGGAAGTGCATGTTTTCTTTTTATATATTACTCTAGGTTTTTCAATATATGAGGGATTTCTTTCTTTATTATAAGTGTCTCCCCTCCCACCCGGCACACACACTTTCCATGTTTGTTTGAGGTATGAAGGACTTGTACCTAGGTTTTATTGATTATGCAAAGGTGTTTGACAAAATATGCAATAAAGAATTGGAGATGCTTGGCAGCCTTGACATATTTGGGAAAGACTTAAGAGTAATCAAGAATCTCTACTGGCAGCAAACTGCTTGCATACGAACAGGTAACGAATTCAGCAGTTATGTAAAGATTGAAAGGGGCGTAAGACAAGGATGTTTTTTCACCAGATCTATTCAACTTGTACAGAGAGACTATTCTGAGAACCCTAGAAGTTATGCCAGGATTCATCGTAGGCCACATTTTAAACAATATAAGGTATGCAGATGATACAGTGCTGATAGCAGACATGGAAAGGAAACTACAAGACCTCCTACAGAAGGTAGCTGAAGAGTGACAAGAAAGGTCTACAAATAAACTGCAAGAAAACCAAATGCATAGTCATCAGCAAAAAGGGCAGCCCAAAATGCCAAATACATGTGGGGGATACTAAAATCAAGCAGGTACAAAAATTTAAATACCTGGGAAGTGTTCTAACAAAAGACGAAAAGTGCAACAGAAATGTAAAGGCGAATTGGCATGGTGAAGGACGCATTACAGAAGTTGAGTGAAGTATTAACAGGACAATTTCACTAGAAACAAAGAGTACTGGATTGCTATGTGATGTCGGTTTTTCAATATGGCAGTGAATGTTGGACAATCTTTGAAGATGAAGGAAAAACTGGAAGCAGCTGAAATGTGGTTCTACAGAAGGATGCTGTGGATAACATGGACCAAGCATGTGAGCAATGATGAGGTTTTGGGAAGGATGGAAACTGAAAGGAAATTAATAGTGAGCATCAGGAAGAGACAGCTAAAGTTCCTGAGACATGCAATGAGGAAGGAGGGCTTGAAGAACCTGATACTAACAGACCAGATAGAGGGGAAAAAGAGACAGGGGAAAGCAGCGGATAACATATTTGAAGGACCTAATCAGGTGGATGACGGAAAGAGGGTTGCATGGTGCAACAGGAGAAAGTGTGTTAAGAGCTACCAGGGATAGAGAGATGTGGAAAGACAGAATCGCCTACATCCTGAAAGGACAGAGCCCATAAAAGTGTACATAATGGGGAAAAATTTTTAATGTTCATTCAGTAGAAGGCCAAACATCCACTCAAGTTAGAGGGTTACTGAGTGAGGTTGTTGCATGAGCATAAGAGGAGGTAGTAAAAAGTGCAGTTTATGAAGTTATGTAGGAAAGATAAGTTAGCTCTGGGCTTAAAAAAGGGTTAAGATTTTAGTGATCAGGAAGAAAACCTTATCTTGGAAACCTATTCTACAAAGTAATGGTTATTAGGAAAAAGCTTTTTGGAGTGAAACTTAATTTTTACTAATGAAATAGGAAGGGAAAAAATGATGGTACATCACCTAAAATGCCAGATATATGCTTTTGAACTCTATGGACAGTATTACTCCATTTTTCTGTCTGATCTGGCTTTTGTAATTGTAGAGCATAGTAGGAAGTATCAGGTACTTATTGGACTGATACAAGAAACCAATAATTTCTCCTGGCATCTAAATGGATTTGGGTACACTTACTAAAATTCTCTTTATTTAATTGGAACCTTCTTTACTTGAGAAGCAAGAGTAAATCATTGGATCATTTCTAAACAAACATAGGCTTTAAATTAACACGGATAATTGAAATGAAAGATAGGCTTAAAAAAAATCTGACAAATTTTGCACATTAAATTGGAGGCTTAAAATTCTAAATTTTTGTGCATCTTTGAGATTTTAAGTTGTCTACAAAGTAGTAATTTTTTCTTCCATCAGAAATATTGCTCATCTCAAGATGAAAAAGGTCAGTATATTTTCTGCTATGTAATGAATACTCTCACATGATACATGCCCATAATTTGGCACTGGATGTTTAGGGAAAAATTTAATCAATTGTAATTAAAATTGTAACTCTGCACCTCAACAGTAATTTTTTTTTTTTTTTTTTTTTTTAAAAACATCATCCTATTCAGGTTAAATTCATTTCTTTAGGCTAAAAATTCTAAAATAGATGTATGAAGACATCGGTTGTCTTAACCAGTGGCCTGCCACATTTGTGACTTGTGTGTTTTTATTTTTTTTAATGCAGGGAGTTATCATTATATTCTATTTTATTTATTTATTTTTTATTTTTTTAAATGTCAAGAGGTGATTTATTGTATGCATGTAAACTAGATTGCCAAGAATATCAGAAGTGCAGTGGATAATTTTCTTTCTCACTTATCAAAAGAGAAAATCCCGTTTATAGATTTAGTCACATGACTTTTGTGACAAAGTATTATAGCTGTGGCAAAGATAGACAGGAAGTAATACTGTTTGATTGCCCTGTTATTGTTGGGAACAGAAACATGGCACATTTCCAAGATATTAACTACTCTAGTCTTTTCTGACAAGACAGGCTAATATTATGTTGATATTATGTTTCCTTTATAAGGAAACATTCAGCGTTCATTGAAAATGCAGTCAGGGTTACTTTCAGTTGAAATGTATACAATTTTTCTTTTAAAACAATTTTTCAGAAAAATGTTTCTCAAGTCCAGTAATTGTTATTGCTCCTCCCAGTATTGAGATGGGTTTCCTTCTGAGCCTTTAGTTCGAAGTAGTCTGAAATGTCAGCATCTTAATTATGATTTGGTACAGTTCTTGTAATTCTGTAGTGCCAGTCTACAAGGTTCAAAGACGGATGGTCCTCACTAAAACCTACAGGCTTTACTTACTTGAATCAATTTTTAACTATTCTGAAAAAGCAGTTGTATGCAGCTAACACATTCTTTCTGAAAGTTTTGTGCCATGCATGACTTTCATGTGAAAGTTTCATTAAATAAGTACTCTCTCTCTCTCTCTCTCTATATATATATATATATATATATATATATATATATATATATATATATATAATGGTATTTGAAAACTGGGTAGCCACAGGTGGTGCAAGACTGGGTTTTGTGGCATCTTAAAAGGTTAACACTGGTGCTTCTCAACTTATTATAGTGTTCATTGTATTCAACGGGGTTTTGTAATCATCAACTGTACCATTATTGCTACCAAATTTGCCTTACCTGAATTAACCTCACTCTTTCAACATAGAAGACTGCTGCTTTATTTTTTTTTTTTTGTCAGGCCTATTTCCAGTTCTTTTTTTGGTTGATGTCCACATGACATTAAAACATCAGTACTTGTACGATCACAAAATTTAAGCAATGTTGAGCCTGGCCAATATCTAGATGGGTGATGTCTTGGGATTACCAAGTGCTGTTAGCTTGGAGATATATATTTATAGGTGGTGTAATACAGAGGTCGGTAACCTATGGCACATGTGCCACACGTGATATGCCAAGCAATTTCCAGTGGCATGCAAATTGTGTAAAACTCAAAGTAACAAAGTATGTTGCTGATATTGAGCCAGTGGCTAAGACCATTCACAGGCAAAGCTCCCATTAATAATAAAAACTTAAACTGTTTTTAAAAGTTTTTATTTTATTTCTATTAATATGGTTTATATATTTTATATATTACGATATAAAATATATTGTAGAACAGGTATATTGAACTTGGCTTGTATAAAAATACATGTGCTGTTAGCACACTGAATAGATTTTAAAACCCTAAGTTGGCACATACTTAGCAAAAAGTTACCGACCACTGGTGTAATAGATAACGTCTTTGAATTGGAAATTGGAGAGCTGAGTTTAATTAGTAGGAATTGTATCAGTAAATCATTACCTCCAAAAAATTCTTACAACCTAAAAATGTTTTCTGGCTTTAAATAACATGCAATAGGCTGATAATCCATAAAAACAAAATCAATATTTTTGGCAGAGCTGGGATTGTATATGGCTCCTGTCTTAGTGGGTTTGGCATGCAAATCTTTTTTGCTGACCATTTGAAAATCACAAAGAGGTGCACTGTTTGTAATTTTTCTCTTGTGAGGATTTGATTCAGCAAGCTGATGCACCCAATCATCAAGTGATATAAAACTGGTTCTAGAAAAACTCAGTATGCAAGTGGCTTCCACACTCTCTTGATTTTAAACTCCATTGTATATTTATAGAACATCTTTGAGACTCCAAGTGAATTTCTTGCAAGCCACACTGAACAACTTAGTTATTGATGTCCCTAGATATAGGAGTGCATTTTAGAAGCTTTAAAACTTTTTTTCAGGAGACATTTATTAATATCAAAGAAGTAAAAAAAAAAAATAATCTCAAAGTAGGATCTGGCTTCAATCTACTTGTTGTAGCACTCCAGCTACTTTGTCATGGCCTCATGAAAGTCATCCAACGTGAAGGTGTCTAGGACTCTTCACAACTTTTTATCTTTTTTCAACTTGGGAACAGTCAAAGGAAGCAAGGCCTAAAATGAAATGGTGATGGACAGTTTTCAGTACCATTTATAAATCTACCATTTGTTCATGCCTTGAACACTGTTACCATATTTGGTTGGTTGCTTCTGCTATTAACCTCAAAGTTCTCGACAAAATCTCAAGAAGGATCTGCAATATAATCGATCATGACTTGACATCTTCACTTTAGTCACTTTCTCATCGGTCATAATAGGGCTTCCCTTTGTCTTTTCTACAAATATTTTTATGGCAGCTTTTTTTTTTCCTGGTGCCCCAACTACAAGAATTTATGCATGCTACTAGATTGGTCTCTGTCCCAATCTTTTATTGTTGAAATTGTTGAATGTAACTGCCACTTCAACAATTTCTTTTCTTGCACTTCCCGCCTGTGGAACTTCCTTTCGCTTATTTGCTTCCCTGATAGCTAGAATCTCCAAAAGTTTAAATGCAATGTTAATTGTCATCTCCTATCTCCTATCTCCTTAATTCCCATCCATCTTTTATCCTTTCTTTGACTCACCCTGTACCCTGTTTTTTTTCTTTCACTGTAACCCATTGCACATTCAATGGTAGTTCTGCCTTGCTTGGGGTTAAATGATTTAAAAAAAAAAAAAAAAAACAAACTTGTCAACACAAAACATTATTACATAGTGAGCTTCTAAATAGTCTTCACATTTTCACTGCATTTTTCAAAATGGTTGGCTGTGATAAACAATGTTTAGTAGGCTGTGTTCAAAGAATTGTTATAGCCATATTCTTTAACCTTGAAGAACAAAAGTTGATAGGTCAACTTATTATACTGATAACTGTCACTTTTTTTTACATAAGTCAGTCTCTTCAATATTGAACTGAGCATTCATGAACTTGCAGATGACTTTGCAAACCAGCCTCACTATTACATATGTGACATATGAAAGACTTTCAGAGAGACTTGAAAGTGACTTTCTCCTTGTGCACTTTCAGCCTGGTGTTAGTACCTGCAAATCTTATCACAAAACTGACATAAGTACCCTGCAGGCCTGTCAGGAAGGACATTCACATAGTTGACATCAGACTCCCAATTTTCATGCGATCTTTGATGACTAACAAATTTTACATGAGATAGAACACTCTTCCTGCAGATGTTAGAAGTTCAGACGATCTTCTGGGATCGAGTGGACATGACCTTTCCTAAGTGCCCTTTTTAACTTCCTATGCTCAACCCTTTTGACCTTAGTTATTGCAATCATCAAAAACTAACTATTCTCTACCCTTTTTTTTTTTTTTTTTGTTTAGTTTTTGGCACTAACTTAAAGATTTTTTCAGGTTGTCTTTAACAAGATCCATACAATAATCTAGGGCAGTTATAACTGCTTCTACAAATCTCAAAATATCTGGAATGCCCTTCATACTGATGCAAAAATCATAGCATTTCAAACTATTTGCATTGTGCAGCCATTGTTCTTCAGGCAAGTCAAGAAGTTACAAGTTTTAGGCAGCTTTTTAAAATTTGACTCATCAGTTAAAAACCTGGACATTTGAGGAATTTTTCCTTTTTGATTTTTTTTTTTTTTCTTATAAATAAGACTAGCAGTATAGCCTGGCATTGCTCTGTTGTAATGAAAGCTTTAAAACTAATCCATGGTCCTGAAACTCAGACTCTTTGGACGTTGGCATGAAAAACTAAAAAGCAATAGTTGTTTCCAGTTAAAGCGAAACCGTAGACTGAAAGAAAAATGAAAGGATGTAAATCAAATTTTGGTTTCCTGGTATCGATATCAAATTTTCTGCGGTATTGTAAGAACTGCAACCTTGAAACTTCTGAATATCGTTTCTTATGTCTTTGTTTATGAGTTAATCAAGTTTGATTAAAATCGGACCACTCATTTTATAACCCGATTTTTTTTTTTTTTCGATTTTCAATATTTATTGGGGGTACCTTGACACAAAACCTAGCTGAGAACACTCGCAGACGCTAATAGTATAACTGTAAATTTTAAAGAAAATCTGTTCAGCTGTTTCGGAGTCTATAGGTAATGGACACACACACACACACACACACACACACACACAGACGAAGATCCATTTATAAATAAGTTTAGATAACTTAAGTATTTGAGCCACATTTCTACCTACTTCCTTTAAATCATGGCTTGAGTCATGTTCTTATCTGGACGTCATGCATGGGGTCCAACTTATTTAGAAACGTCAGAATCAGTGGTTCTTAACATTATTTGCTCAATGCATCCTTTTTACCATATGTTGGAATGCAATTCCCCACTTTCTAAGATTGTCTGACTAAAAAGATGCGTTTCAAATAATCTAAACTTATTTATAAATGGAACTTTGTGTGTGTGTATCCGTTACCTATAGATTCCAAAACGGCTGAACTGATTTTCTTGAAAATTTACACAGTTGTACTATAAGCATCTGCGAGTGTTCTTAGCTATGTTTTGTGTCGAAGTACCCCTGATAATTATCAAAAATCGATAATCAAAAAAAATCGGGTTATAGAAGGAGTGGTCCGATTTTAATCAAATTTGATACACTCATAGGCAGACATAAACGATATTCAGAAGTTTCAAAGTTGCAGTTCTTATAATAGTGCAAAAAGTCGATTATATATAAAAGGCAAGATATTTGTTTGTGTGTGTCTGTTTGTCTGTATGTCCTTTATACAAATCCACAATTTTTATCCGATTCTCACCAAACTTCACACGAATATTCTTTAGGCTAAGTCTGAGCTCCAGGACCATGGATTAGTTTTAAAGCTTTCATTACGCCGGGCTATACTGCTAGTATGCATATATTATTGAAAATCTTTGGGGGTTTTTTTTTTTTTTTTTTTTTTTTCCATATTAGTATATAGATTTTTTATAGAAGAGTCTTACAAATTTTATAGCAATAGAAAATGCTGATGGATTTTTAAACGTGAAGATAATTGGAGGGGGAGTATTTCATCCCTTGCTAATTATCTGAGTTTGCTACCTTACAAAAATTGAAATGACCTGTCATTTTCAGAGTAGGTACATCTTAAAATTATAGAGATAATGTAAAAAAAGAAACTTCCGGAAAATCATAAATTTTTCAACATTTATTTGTATTTTATTAAAAAAGAAAAAAGTATTTCAACCCGGAGTGAAACATGACTCACTATTTGGTAAAGAAACCCTTGTTGGCAAGCATAGCAGCCAGATGTCCCCTGTAGTTGGTTACCAAGTTTTTACAGATCCCAGAGGGGATTTTGGCCCACTTCTCTTTGCAGATCCTCTACAAATTCCAAAGGTTTGTATGTTGTCATTGGGCAACTCGAAGCTTCAGTTCTCTCCACAGATTCTCTAAAGGATTAAGGTCTGGACACTGACTGAGCTACTCTTCTGTTAACTTAGCCATATGCTTTGGGTCATTGTCATGCCGGAACACCAAGCCATGACCCATCTTCTGTGTCCTGCCTAAGACAACAAGGATTTTATTCAGGATTTCCTCTATCCATCTTTCCCTTGACCCAGTGTAGTCATCATGTCCCCTTGGCAGAAAAAGAGCCCCAAAGCATAATATTTCCACCACCATGTTTCATAGTTGGGAATGGTGTTATTGTGTTCCAAGTCACCCCCTTTTTTCTTTTTTTTCTTTTCCACACATGTCTAGTTGATGCCAAAAAGCAGCTGAATTTTAGTCTCATCTGACCACAGCGCTTTCTCTCATATCTCTTCTAAATCGTCTAGTTGCTCATTTGCAAACTTCAGAGAGGCATGTACATGTGCCTTGAGTAAGGCGACCTTGTGGGCACAATATGATTTCAGTCCAGTATGACATTTGTTACTAATGGTCATCTTGGTGGCTGTGGTCCTAGCTGCTTTGAGATCATACTAATTGTCTTGCAGCCTATTCCAGTCTTGTGCAAGTATACACTTCTGCCCCAAATATCCTTAGACAATTCTTTTGTCTTGCCCATTGTGAAGAGATTAGATTTTGATTCATTGAAGGATTCTTTGAACTAGTCTTTTATACAGGTAATGAGTACTTGATTAGGAGTAATAATTGAGTAATAGAACTAGTCTGTGTCACTTGGTCATATAACTGGTCCAGTCAGTCAGATAAGTGCCATACGTGATACAGGCTTGGGCAATCATGTCTTGAAAGAGAAAAAATTTCAGGTCACTTAGTAAAGCTATCCATTACCACCAGATAATGTGATCTGTTTATTGGATCTGCAAAATCTGTGCAATCTTGACCACAGAGTATGCCTTTGGCCAAGGTAGTAATTTTGTGGTAGCTGTTTTTGATGCCAGAGAACCATTTCTGCAGGCTTTTGCTAATTTTTTGAATGTCTAGATCCATTTTGGTCCTGTATACATGACTTCTCAGAGATTTCATCCTTGAAATTGCCGGATGTGCAACATGAAATTCATTTAATATCCTCTTCTGTAATATGATAGTTATTACTACTCTTTGTGTAAACATTAAAAATTCATTATATAGCGAGTAAATGTTAGTCTGGATTTCATTCTAAAAATTGTCTATTTTTTAGTCATGATTTTTGTTTCTTTTTTAAATAAACATATCTTGTTACTTTTTTTTTTCCAGGGTAACTGTTTGTTTATATACTACATTGCATAATATATTTTTAATTTCTGTTTCACTTTTTAATGTTGCAATAAGTGTCCTCAAATGGTTCAGTATTTTTTTTTTTTTTTTTTTTTTCAATCTTTATAAACCATCTGCATGTTCTAATTTTTTGTATGGTTTGTGTTTATCCTAAAATTGAAATTTAATAAGATGGTATCCCAGCATTGTAATCTATTTGTAGTATGCATAAGAATTATATATCACAAAAAATTTGATAATAGAGGTTTATGGTCTGTCTGTAAAGAAACATTTTTTCTGAATGTAAATTTGAATATTTTTTTTTTTTCTTTTTTTCCTGCAAATGTTATTGCTTATGCATCTTTTGTGATCTGGGTATAGTTTTCTTCTGCCATGAGTTGCAAACGCAGAGCATGTGTGATGAGTTTCATGTTACCGTCATCATCTTTATGTAAAATTACTGCTCCTATACCACAGTCACTTGCATTTGAAGACCATTTGATTTCTGCTTTTGGATCATGATGTGCTAAGAAGTCTATATTTTCCTGATTTCTTCAAATGCCTTTGACACTTATCAGTCCAATTCCACTTCAGATCTTTTTTAAGCAAATTATTCTGTGGAGATCTCAAATTCTGCGTATTAGGTAGGTAGATTTGATAATTTTCTAGATTAGAAATGCTTGTAGCCTAGTAACATTTTAAGTCATATTCTTACATGCACTTGCCATCGAATGATCTGGTTGATGACCGTTTTTGTCAATTTGTCCTAGGTATTTAATTTTAGATAAAAACAATTGCACTTTTTCTCACTGAGTTTGAACTCTTTTTTTTCTTTTTTTTTTTTTTTTTATACACTTTTAATAGCTGTTTTTAAATATGGCTGGAGCCACTTTTATCCTAAAAGAAAGTCGGTTGAACTTGTACAATCCCTTGTACATATTTATGGTTATTAACTCACCATATTCTTCAGTCTGTAATTACAAATGTCTCAAAGATCAAATTTGAAAACATTTTCGACCATTTAACTTTGCAAAAATTCCCTCAGGACTTAGCACTGGGTGGTTATGTGATTCTAAATATGTTTAACCCAGTGAAAGTCAGCACAAACACTGATTTTATTTTTTCTTCATATACACTGCTGATGCTGCCCATTTTTAAATCATTTTTTTTAGAATTAGGCCCCCCCCCCCTTTTTTTTTTTTTTTTTTTAAGCCTGTCTAATTCTTCATTGACTTGATCCATGACTGCAAATGGTACATTGTTTAAAATACTGATGTCAGCCCTTTTTTCATTTGAAATTTTGATTTGACTTTAGAACTTTGGAACTGCAACTCATCCAACAGAAAATCTGGAAAACTTAATTCTTCCTTTAAATTTTCATTTTTTTAAACTGGTTACATGTGCGTTGTGGTACAGTGGATATCGGCTCGGAATGAGAAACCGGGGAGCCGAGTTCGAATCCATTGTATTCACTTACGCGCAAATACCCCTGGGAAAGGTATTAATCCGTCTCTTCCTTCCAGTTATGGATTAAATAGCAAGACAGATTGGGTTCTATAGCCTTGGTCGGCAACCAGTCTACCGCAGAAAGCAATGGCAACCTACTGCGGGATAATCTTCTGCCCAGTCAGTCATGTCTCTTTCGAGACATGATCGCCCAAGCGTGTATCACGTATGGCACCTAAACTGACTTCTCTACTTATATTTGTGCAATAAATATTTATAAATCCTGCAACTAAAATAATTCTGTCCACTCAGTACCAAATAAGTTAGTAGCTTTTAACACGCATGCCTTTTAACACACTTGTTATAAAATTAAATGTTGCAAGTTATTTCATCAATGATAATTTTTCACCCTACATGCCACGTGTAATTTGTGATGTTCTTTTTAATATAGGTTTTTCATTTGCTTTCCATGTGGCTTCATTGATATCACTATCAGTTGCATTTTATTTTATTTATTTTATTTTTTTTTTACATCTGTTAATTTTCATACACAAATCTTAGGTTTTCTGAAATTATTTTTCCATCTTAATGAATTTTTTTTCTGTGAGAACTTATCCTTTAGTTATACAGACCTATGTTCTACTTTCAAAAGTTGTAGCACTTTAAATACTTATATGAGCAGTTGTGGAAGGTTACATCTTGGAGACATCATTTTTTCCACACTTTTCTTTGTTTTGTATAAATGTGCATTCTTTTTTTTAATCCATATGAGAGAAAGCTTGGAAAATTAGATACCCAGGGGACAGATAAAAGGCAAGAGGGACAGGGAAACAATGCATGACATAATTGATGAGCTTGAGTAAATGGATGTTGGAATAGTGCTTGGGAGAAATAACAGGACAAGGCTTATTAAGAGCTGCAAGGGACATGGAGTTGTGAAGAGCCATTATCACCTATGTTCTGAGGAGACATGGCACATTAAGAATGATTTGTTCTTATTCATAACTAGTTAAATAAACTGAAGCATACTTTAACAAACAAAACATTCAGTAGAATGCCAGAATATTATAATTCAATGAACCGAATTCTGTAAAAAAAAAATATTCCTTTCCATCCTAAAATTCACCCTTAGGAGTGGAATTCCCCTCTTGTTGAGAACCCCTAAACTCAGCTATAAGCAGCCATTTCCTTTGCTTTAAAAATTGATTCGAGTAAATAAAACCTGTAGGTCTTGGCAAGGACTTCTTTTTTTGTTGGCTTTCATAGACTAGTGCTACAGAATTGCAAGAAAAGAACCAAATGTCATTCGTGTTCTTTGTAAAACATTAGATCAGTTCTTCCTTTGCCAGTTTGCTGAATCTGGTAAATGCCTGTTTGTTTACACAGAAATTTTTTTAAATTTATTTGTGCTTCTGAAAACTGAGGCATATTTAAATAATTGTACAATTGCTATATATTTATATATTAAAAAAATCTTTGCTTTATTTTTCCTTTTTGTATTTAATATCAGAAAGTCTTTAACATAAAGCCAATAATCCTGTCTTTTCTCTCTTGATATAAATAAAACAATTACAATAAACCAAGTGAAGTAGCCTTTTAATGTTAGGTAAAAGGCTAAGAATTAGACTGCAGCTGGTTAAATCAGCATTGAAACAATGGTATAGTGTTGATTACCAGATGATTTGTGTTTTCATTAGTGTCATGTTCAAAACAACTTGATATAGCCATGAAAAGTTTTGGTTAAATGCCATGTTTTTTCTGGATGTAAACAGTTGGGACTCTCCAGTTTCCTTTTCAGTATTTGAATTGCTCTGCTTTTTTGTGAAATGAATTGTTTCTTCATGATTGTTTCCTTCTCCTAAGCTGGTTGCCACCCAAGGCTAGAGAGCCCAGTATTTTCTTATATCTAACCTATAACTGGGAACAGGGTAGAAGAAACAGATTAATGCCTTTCTCATGCAAATTTATGCATAAATTTGCATATCAAGTTTAAGGGCTCTACATAAAATGGTTTGTGTATATATAGTGAATAAGCATTTGTGTTCAAATGTTCTCCCGAAATAATGCTTCTCATTTTGTTGGCCTGTGATGGCAAAGGCAGATGTTGATGGTATGGCAGTTGAGGTTGAACCTTCTTGCATATCAAGGTGAGTGAAAACTTGCTCTATTCAGTGGCCTTGTACAGTGGATATCTGTTGTAGTTTCCAAAAGCAATAAGTAGATATAACTAATTTACCAATTTCCATATTTTGGACTTCGCTAATGTAGAAAGTTCTTGAAAGTTCTTGGCTTGACCAAGAAAGGCTTTCCTAAAGAATTGGTCATTTAGTCATATTTCAAGAAGTGCATCAGGTTAAATAATTTACAAAATACCCGTGTGTGTGTGTGTGTGTGTGTGTGTGTGTGTGTGTATATATATATATATATATATATATATATTCGTCAATTAGCTGATTGATGTTACTTTCAGTTTCCTGACTCTAGAGTTTCATAAACAGACCCTCTGGGAATTACTCTTCCACTTGTCAGCGGGTATTAGCATTTGATTTTTTTTTTTTTGCAATATGCCCTTTTCTCATCGGGGTGTGTGTATGTATGTGTATATATATATATATATATATAGACATATTGAATGTCATCATGATGTCCTTTTCACTATTTCTTTTGTCACTTTACACTCACACCTTAACCTTTTCTCTCTCATTCTTTTTTCCTCTTTCAGAAATGAATGTTAAGGAAATCTGACATAGATTTTCTGAAATTGTTCTTGAAATATATATAAAAAATTAATGTGGAATTTTTTTTTCACTCAACTGAGCAGTGTAGTTTCAGTCATGCTAACTTTGGAGTTTTGTGAAGGCATTATGTCATCTTCACTTTTCATGGATTTTGTTAATTTTAGATAAAATTAAACTTAATCTTAAAATTCTAAACTAAAACAAAATCTCTGAAGAATGAAGACATAATGCCTTCACAAAACTTTGAATTTGGCACGACTGGACACTGCTCAGTTAAGTGAAAAACCTCTCCACATTAATTCTATTAACATCCTATCATGATGTTGAGCATTTTATAAAAAAAAAATCCTTCTGGCCAAAAAATGCCTTCCTATCAGTAGATTGACAAAAGATATTTTGGCACTAACCATCATTACAATTTAATATATACACTAGCATCATAGCTTGGTGTTGCCTGTGCAACATTTTAAAACTTGTTTATATAAAAAAATAATTATATAAAAAATTGTTTCAAAACTGTCAAAAAATTCTATTAAAAAATTCTTTTGTTTTGTGTAAACGTGATTTGATGTTTTGTGTGACATTGTAAACAACATTGCGTTTGTTTTTGTTTCAAAATTGCGGGGGGAAATATTTACATTATTCTTGTTGACCAAATGAATTTAACATAAAAATAAAAATTATTTATTTTGTTTTACTGAAATATAAAAACTATTACACTCTCAGTTCAGAAATTTTCAAAGAATATTTAAAAATGTAGACATTTAACTTAAGAGGAAAAAGTTACATTGATGCCACATGAATTACACTACAGACAGTTGAGTTCCTGCATGAAATATTTAGCAAAAAAAAAAAAAGCTTTATTTGTTTAAATTTTTTTTTCTGAAGTATGAAATATTAAATCTGAAAAAAAAAAAACTTAAATATTCACATTTTTTGTTGACCAAATGAATCTTTAAAGCGTCGGAATAAAAATTAAATAAAGACTTTTATTTTTTTAGTCACATTTGACACGTGTTATTTGATTTCTGTGACATAATCTAGCAACCATCTTAGATCTTAGTGTTTACATTTACTCTGTAAATCATCTGCTCCATTGGCCAAAAAGTGTGAAAGGTACAAATTGCTGAACTTAAACTCAAAAAGTATGTGTCGACCTGGCTTCCCTGTAGATATGTGTCCCTAGAAAGTTTGAATGGCATAGCTTAAATAATGTAGGCGTGCATAGTTTAGTCACACACACACTCAAAGATTGCCTTTTTCACACACACACACACACATATATATATATATATATATATATATATATAATTGTAGAATTTCCAAATTTTCTACTGCAAATAAAAATAATTACAAATTTTTTTTCAAAGTGCACACTAACTTTTTGGACACCCTGTATATATAATGAAATATCTCCATGAGGAGTAATATGCTTCTTTAGACATTTTAAATGAACAAATTATTTGCTCCTGAAACTTAAATTACAAAAATGGCACTTAACCAAATTTTCAGTGATCTGCATTGGTGCAAGTTTAAAATGACCAAACTGGTAAATTCCACAGGTGTTAACTACTAAGGTTATTTATTCATATACAATTGCTTTTCTTTTTACCTTTTACCACTATCTTTTTATCTTGTATCTCCCAGTTATTATCGCTTGTACATATCTTCACTTAAGTGTTAAGCAACCATAGATTAATTTTATGTGCAAAAAGAAGTATGAAATAGAAATGTTTCCTACTTTGTCCTCTTTTCACCTTCCTTTTGTTCTCTTTGTGTAAATAATCTTCATGCATTGTAATCTTTCTGTCTCAACCCACTTCTCAATATTGATTATCTCTTTACATATAAGTAAGCAAACCTCTTTGTATCAGTTATATTCTTTTCCTCTCTTTTTTTCCTTCTACCTTGTTTTATTTCTATTTTTCTCTCACTCTTTTTTTCTTTTTTTATTTCTTACTTTCTCTACTTCACCCAATCTCCATACTATTCCTTGCTTTGTCAAGATACTTCCCACATTATGTAGGTTTCTTGAAGCAATTTCAGATTTGGGGATTGATCATTTTTACTAGTTTGATACGAGATAGAAAAATGTGATAAATAAACTGTATATATAAAATGCAAATATGTGTAAAAAATCTAATTGAATAGTAAATACAACTTGGAAAACTTCTATTTTGGCATTTTACTGATGAATTGGTATCAGAAATAGAAATTTATTTCAGATTGGGAGCCACAGTAAAGTAATGGTTAACAACTCCAATTGAGAAATCAGTCTAGTTCACTACATTCACCCATGTTCTAATAAACATGGGCAAGGTTGGAATCCCTCACTTCTTCTCTAGCTATGAATAAAATTGAACAGACTGGGTCTTATAGCCTTTGCTGGCAACTGGTCTAGGAAAGAGAAATTAGTGGATCGCACTATCCTAAAAGTGTGTATATATGTCTGGAGATTCTTCATGAATCCCAAATTCTCACTGAAACTCCTATGAATTTAGGATTTGTCTATATTTCTGAGATGAAGTAGTATTTACATTATTCGGTCTATTGTCCTCATCTTTGTTGCCATTTGTACGACATTTCAGCCGTTGTACGCTCCGGCCTTCTTCAGGTGTTAGGAATTTCGAAACGAACTCTTTATTACAATCAGTGGGGTATATGAAGACCATTCCTTGCAGTATTTTGCAGTGCCTCTTTTGGTAGTCAAGAGTTCTCTCTAACCCTGTTACTTGTTCACCACTGCTGTAGCCTGGTATTGAACTCATAACTCTTTGGGTCAAGTCACAGGAACTAACCAACATCTATATCCACTGGGCTATGTGTCCTTAAGAATAACTGAATTTTTGGGACTTGTAAACCTACTAACAGTATAGCCCAGCATTTTTTGGGTGTAATGAAAGCTTTTTTTATATATATATATATATATATATATATATATATATTATTGATTTTCTGCACTATTGTAAGAACTGCAACCTTGAAACCTGTGAATATTGTTTCTTATGTCTTTGTCTATGAGTTAATCAAATTTGATTAAAATCGGACTGCTCTTTCTATAAGCTGATTTTTTAAATTTTTTTTTTTTTCATCCGGGGTACCTCGACACAAAACCTAGCTAAGAACACTCGCAGATGCTTATAGTACAACTGTAAATTTTCAAGAAAATCGGTTCAGCCATTTCGGAGTCTATAGGTAACTGGGGTATATATATATATATATATATATATATATATATACACACACACACACACACACAAAGTTCCATTTCTAAATAAGTTTAGATTAGATTTAGATAGTAGTTCATCTCTACTCGATCATTTTCAAAGAAACTTTTACAATGGAATAAATTGTCTTCTGAATTTCTGCAATTAAATATTCTTTGTTCAAACTTTTGTCTCCAAGTCTATATCAACGATTTGGTTGATACACTTGAAGTCCAAAGATTTTATCAACTAAATGTTTTATTAATCAGAAAGCTGAAGACAATAGCCTGAATCATATACAGAAAAAAATAGACCTGTTCATGAATGACATGAAAAATTAGTGAATTAATCATTTAGATCAGGAGAAACCTATTAATTTAATATGAGGAATGTTAATAGAGAAATCAGCCATATTTTGTTTGTGTTCTTGGAAATCTAAGCATTGAAGAAATATTTTAATGTATGCATAATTTGATTAGCTTAGGATATTTAAATGAGTTGTCACTTATGATAGATCAAAATTTCCATTCAATTTTATGTTAAATTAGTGACATAGAAAATTCTGGTTGTTGAGATGTAAAATGAGTTGGTATTTAATTGTATTTTCATGTTGATTCTGTATTAACTTCTGTTGTATGAAGGCAAATTTTCAGATTTTCTTGTTATTGTTCACTGACTATTCTCACTCCTTTTCTTATTTGTTTTTGGTTGCTTCAGAAAAAAATTATTAATCGCACAATTTTACAAAATTTAACAAATTATCTGGAAATTTTGTCCAAAAAAAATCCTATTTTTTTTTCATTTTTCTATTTATTTTTTCCTCAGTCTATTGTAAAAGAAAATAATTGTCAAAGGCCAAACATTAATGAATGGCTTGTCAACAGAATATAGCTATCATGTTTCATAGAAATTCATGACAAAGAATTTTGTTATAGAAATGCATTGAGTAAGAAAGGCAGTGGCTAGGAATGAATGACCAGTGATTTGGGCACTGGTATGACTATAGCTGAAATGGCAGTTAATGTCCTAAAATAAGGACCAAACTAGAAATTTTATTTATTTATTTTTTTTATAATCATATCGCCCCAAGCAAGGCATTTTACTGCCACTGTTTTACAGTGGGGTTACATAGGAGGAAAGTTATGAGAAAAGTTATGAGAAAGAGTGACAGTTTATAGGGGGTGTCAAGAAGTGGGTAAGAGAAGGATAAGAATACTGATGAGTGAAGTGGATGAGGAAAGGAGCATGAGCGAGAGGATGCGAGTCAATAAGATAGCTGACTATTGACTTTACATTTAAATTCTTGGAGATTGTATCTGTCTGAGAAGCAAGTAAATGGAAGGGAATTCCACAGGTGGAAAGTGTGAGAAAAGAAGCTGCTGGAGTAGAATATGTAGTGGGTTAAATCTTTATTACTACTACTATTTAATTACTATTTTTAATGTAAAACAAAGAAAAAGTTAAGTGAAAGTTTAAAAGCTACTTTAATCTAAAAGCCATTCTTGCTTACAGAGGAATAATTGGAAGAACTTATTACAAATTGACTCTAAAGGCTTAGGGTGAAAAATCAGCCTTTATCAATTCTGAGAACAGTTTGCTTATAGGACCTGACACATTGATGTTAGCTTATTTTAATGAAAGAAAAAAAAATATTTCCTAATTTTTTTTCTTTGTCTTTTTTTTTTTTAATTTTTTTAATTTAATTTTTATTTTTTTATTTCTTTTTTTTCAAGCTTATTTTCTGAAAATCATCTACAAAAAAATTCAAAAAATTTTCATGACCTCTGAAAATATGGAAAAATCATTCTAAACATTTATTTGATGTTTGAAATTTTGTTTATACATGGAAAACAGATACCTTGTGCTTTTTTTTTTTTTTAAATTTATTCCCACCTTTTTAGGAAAATTTAGTGTAAATAACAGGATATACAATGTGAAAGTTTTCTTATTCTGCTTTATCTATTTTCCTATTGTTTCTTTCTGCAGATAGTTCTCTTAAGAATTTCTGGCTCTTGTACAGGTTTCCTTGTGCCAAAGCTGAGGACCACACCCATACCAAAATGCTAACAGACCTCATTATTTTGGCTTCATCTGTGTCCTATTATTTACTTACTCTCTCACTCTTTGTCTCATCTTCAAACTTTTCTTTTATCTAGCATTTTTACCCAGCAAACATTCTGCTAGGATTAGCCAAAGGAAATGGAAATACCTTTGGAAATATTCTGAATAACTCTCCTTACTCTATTTCTCCTGTTATTTCTCTAATTTTCCTGCATATATATTTCTTAAAGTTGGCTCTTTTATGGTTTAACTCTACTCTGACCAGACTCTCCATTTAAAAAAAAAATAAATAAATAAAAAATAGTATTCCTTTAAGGTTTGGGCCACTAAAAATCAAGTTGCATTTAATATTATGTTGCATCTATTTTCTTAAAAAAAAAAAAATTGATTTAAGGTTTATGGGAAATATTTGACCTATTAACACTTATTAGAAAATTGCTAATGAATAAAATCAACCCATTTTTATGTTGGGAACATTTGAATGAACAGCTGAAATTTATAAAATTATTTTTTTTATAAAAGTTAATATTTGTTTTTCAAATTTATTCATAAAACAAAAGAAAACTGGAAACTTGGAAGAATTCATAAAAACAAAAATGAACAGAACTTGTCCTTTTTTAAAAAGTATATATATATATGTATGTATGTGTGTGTGTCACTTTAACTGAGCATTTTCAGGGAGACACTGTTATGTCATCACTCATCAGGGTTGTTTTTTTGTTTTTGTTTTTTTTCTACTATTTCTCTACTCTGATATTGAGCAGTTTGCAATAAAAACCTGCTTGCCAAAACTATTGAAAAACCAATTTTAGTACCAAAAACTTAAGACTCATATATACACACACAGTAAAATATATATATATATATATATATTACTTTAAAACTTTATTTTAGAGGATCCATATATTTGAACAGGTGAGTAACAAGGTCATTTAAATGAAACAAAAAAAATCACCTATACTTAGAATCAAATAAATAGCTGAAATTTCTTAGGGCACATAATGAGGAAAGAGGGCTTGAAGGATGATCCTCACAGGACATATTAAGGGCCAGAGAAAAACAGCCCATAATCTCCCTAGCAAGCCTGTGTAAATGACTAGCAGTATGGGTATTAAGATGGATTTCAAAAAGACAAACTTTACTTAGAGCTGCAAAGGACAGGAAGTTGTGGAGTTATGTCCTGAAAGGACACAGTATAGAGAAGAATTTGATTTGCCTGCACATTTCAGGCTTAAAGAAAATATCCTCTTGCCGAGCTGTGATGTTATATGGCCAAGCTGTCTAAAGCATTGTGGTTTCTCCTACAAAGGGAGTCACAGATTTGAATCCTGCCAGAGAGCACATCTTTAGTAAGTCTCTTGAATATACAAACCAGTAGACATAATTCACCCTGGTTTTATTTTTTAACAGGGCCTGTACATAAATGCATGTATTCACTAAAACGACATTTATTTAATAAGAAATAGTGTCCAATTAAAAAAAAATAAAATCCATAAATCACATTTGAAGAAATTAAAAGGATCAATACACTATTGTTTTGTTGAATAGAACATGTTTAAAAAAGAAAATATGTATACATATGCCATAGGAGACCCTGTGAAATGGCCGCAGAAAGTTACAGGATGTATATTGGCATGTGATATGGCCACACAAACATTTTTCAAAATATACACATTATATAGGCTTTTGTCTAATTTAATTTTTTTTCCTTTTAGATTTTTTTTTTTTTTTTTAGGTGAGTTACTAATTCTCACTGTTTTTTATTATAATTAAGATTAAAAAAAAATTTGAAAAAATTCTGTTTTTCTTCTGGCATGTACTGTGGATATAGTTAAAATATACATATTATTATGAAGGAGGTAATTTTGTCACACCCTGCATTTGGGCAGTGTTTGTGTTTTTTTTTTTTTTTTTTTTTTTTTTTTTTTTTTTTTTTTTTTTTTTTTTCATTTAGAAAATATTTTGGGATGAAAGATTCACCTATCATCTGGTTCACACTCCTTGGTCTTTTGAACAGGAGTAGAGGTTTTTCCTCTTTAGGATTGAGTTTTCAGTTTATTGTAACTCTGTCTAAACTCTGAAGTTTATATTATGCAGAAATTTTCCATATGTCATCATAAATAACTTCCAAAGAATAAATACATGAATACATATATATACTGGTTCCCCCCCCCCCCCATGTCAAGGTATATTGGGCAATGTTTATCTCTATTTTGAATATGACATTTATTCATTTGAGATTTATTTAATGTTCTTGTTCTCATTTGTAGATTCCTATGAGATTGGTTAACTAACCCCATAACCACCTTCCCTGCTGCTCTTTCTTACTCAACCAGGCTTGGGACCATATTTGAGTATTCTTATTTTATTTTTCCCCCAGAGCAATCATTTCTTAGGTGGACTATTCTGTAGTTATCTCTTGCTGGAAAAAAGCAATGTATTCATTCCGTTTTCGTGAGAGCATTTGTGTAAAATGAAGGCAAACAGCCTGAACTGAAATTCTGCAGATGATACAGTGCTAATAGAAGACACAGAAAGGAAACCACTAAACCTCCTACAAAAAGTAGTGAAAAGTTAGAATAAAAAACAAACTACAAAAAGACAACGTATGGTTATCAGCAAAATAATGAGCCCAAAATATAAATTACAGGCTGGGAATACTAAAATAAAGCAGGTACAGAAATTTAAATATCTGGGAAGTATTCTAACAAAGTGTGACACCGAAATCCGAAGATATATTAGGATGGCTAAAGATGCATTCCAAAAGCTAAAGAGTTTTAAGAAACAAAATATTTTTAATTTTTTTTATTTTGAAGCAACAAAGAGTACTGACCTGTTATGCGATATCTGTCCTCCTATATGGACAATCTCGTCAAAGAGAAGAGATTTGAAGCTATTTGGTTATACAGAAAAATGACGAGGACGCCATGGGCTAAACGTGAACAATAAGGCTTTGGAAGTAATGGAAACAAACTCGTACTTAACATCAGAAAGAGGTTGTTGAAACTTTTGAAGCACGTAATGAGGAAAGAGAGCTTGGAAAATCTGTTAGTCACAGAACAAAGGAAAGCAGTGCATGATATACTTGAAGGGTTTGAGCAAATGAATCACTGAAGAAGGTTTGGGAGAAATAACAAAGACATAACTAAAGAGTTATAACACAGGAAGATATGGAGGGCCAAAATCACTTCCTGAAGGAACGTAGTACAAAGTTACACCACTCTACATCTCTGTAATTACTTGAAGAGATGCGAGAAAATGTATAATTTTAAGATTAAAATAACTTAGTTCAGTTTCCTTTTCATCTTTGCATATGATTTTTCTCTTATGTAAAGTCTAAGTAATAATTTGCATTAATTTGGGTGTATATTTTCTAAAGAAATGTTATAAACTTTAATTTAACTGCAACTGATCTTTGAGAAATCATTTTGGTTTGGGCCAACAGAACAGTCGGCCTTGGCTACTATAGTGCAAAGCTTTTTATTTATTTTATTTTGAGTTACACCAAATATGTGTAATCACACAAATCTCTATCCAATAATGTGTATTTCATTACCAAAGAGGAAATCTTAATTTACCAACACATGAAGTTGAATCATAAGAGGTGACATCTTACACCTGACAAGATTGGAAAAACAGATCTCAACTGTTACTGTTATGTCAGATATACTTTTTATTTACTTTCTTCTCTGTTAAATTACCATTTCCGAAGGAATTTTTATCGTACATTTTTTTTTTTTTTTTAGTTGCCACACCCAAAAGCATGACATGGCAATACTCTCCCCACCCAAAAAAAAGCAAACAAAAAAAAACAAACCAATTTCAATATAACTAATTAACAATGTAATTACCAATATACAAGGTCTAAGCTTGACCCATTTTCAAAAACCTGACCAAATAAGGATGTGTTTTTTTTTTTTTTTTAATCTATTATTTTTACCTTCTTGTAATTAGCATTATTTATAAGCAGTTATTGAATACTTTTTGCAACTTCACTTCCTAGGACTGAAAACTAGTTAGATTTTATGTCCATGAATCCAGCCCTGGATAAAAATAAAATTTAGGCAAGAGGGTGATAAGTTAAAAAAAAAAAAAAAAAAAAACTTGAATTTTTCATGCACTGAATTGATTTTGATTTTGCTCAAAAATAAGGTCCAAGAGCCACTCAAGGTAGAGGATTACTAGATGAGGTTGTTGTAAGCGGTTTATATTATGAGGATATGTAGGATAGATAATAGTTGATTCTAGACTGCAAGATGTTATGATTGTAATGATAAGGGAAATATTCTCTTTGGGAAAATGTTCTATAATGCAACAGTTCTTGGTGGCACTCACCCTTACCAATTGAATATGAATGGAATGAGGATGAGTCAGCTCAGTGTATGCAGCCTGGCGGGTCTTAGTTGTGATGGTCTGAAGACTTGTAGTTTGACTGAACCTCTGCCATGAAAATAGAATTTACATGAATGAAGTATTATAGTAATCATGTCCTGCTATAGCCTATCCCCATTTCACAATAGAAACATAAGATTCCCCCTCCCCTGCAAAAAATTTAATTATAATCCAATGAGATGACTTTTGGTAGTTTAAAACAATTGTTTTTCAAGAAGTTTTCTAGCATAAATTATTGCTATCTCATTTTATTTATGCTAAAACTTTTTACAATTATCTTAATTCAATAAAATGAGCAGGATTTCTTTTAACAATTTTTTTTTCTCTCACTTCTTGCCTTTGGAACTCACTTCTGGCTTCATGCTTTCCATTTAACTTTAATCTGCAAAAAATTTAAATTGAATGTCAATCACTATCTATTCTCCTCCTGATTACTCTTCTCTTCTCACTCATTATTAATGTTTCTATTCCTGATACACCCTGTAGCCCCTTGTGTCTTAGTGGCTTTACAGCCTTGCATGGAGTGTAACCAATTTAAAAAATGTTTGCCAGAATTTTTTTTACTGAAGCCACAAATTCGACAAAAATGATTTTTATGTAAACTTTTTCTTAAATATCTATTTCCTTCTCAGTTTTCTTTTATTTTCATTCTAAAAGTACAAATATTTTTATACAGCATTAGCCATTATAAGTAAGATAATTTTAAAGTATCCAGAACAATATGCTGTGCTTTTTTATCTAAGGTACTTTAGCATGTACTTATTTTGCTATTTACAGGAAGCCCTGGAACAAATTCTCTGGCTATAAAACAATGACTAAACTTGTCTTTTAAAAGATTTGATAGTTGGAAAAAGAATATTTGAACATTTTGAAAAAACACATTTCATGACATAACAATTACATTTGAAAATTGGTTACAAGAACTGTTCAGGTGATAAGACTATTTTGTGGTTTTTATTACACATTTTGGCTGATTCATTCTACAGCCTTTTTCAGGTGTTTGATCAAATTTTGAAATGGAAACATTTTTAGTTTGACTTTCAACATGTAAAAATGTATCATGGAAACTTTGAATAATGTTTTTCAAAGCTTAAGGATTAGTTTCATATTAAAATCTGTAACTTGATGCAGTTAACTGACTTTTGATGTAAACTTTTCAGTATAATGTTAAATGGTAATTAATATAGAAGTGTTTCTAACTATCTTGACAAAGGAGTTAGTGCCATACATGATACACACTTGGGCCATCATGTCTCAAAATAAACATGACTGACTCAGCAGAACATTTTGCTGCAGTAAATTTCCATTTTTTGCAGTAGACTGGTTGCCAACCAAGGTTATAGAACCCAATTTGTCCTATTTAAGTTATAGTTGGATGGGGAAGAAACAGATTAATACCTTTTCCAAGGGTATTTGTGCATAAGTGAATGCAAAAAATTAAGCTGAAATTGTTGTAAAAAAAGTGTTATAGTGGAACATCCTGCCATCCCCGAGAATAGAATGCTCTGCTTTATAAAAGATGGTAACAAGTGGTACGAATGAGAAAAGGTCTTAAGCAATGACATTCACTATTCGATAGCCGATTCCACTCCAGCCCGTGGCTTGCCTATATGTGTATCTTTGTTAATTGTACCTTAGTACAATAAATCTGTATTTCTTATTCCTGGTGTGGAGTTCTATTCTTCAACTGATCATTTAATACTGTATTCCTTTTCGGGATATATCAAAGTTATCTACAAATGTTTTTTCTTCAATAGTCTACAGATTTATTGATGTCCTGACATGTTAAATACATAAGTGTATTGACAAGGAAATATCTCATAAACATAGTTTCTTTCATCATTAGTTGATAGATTTATTGATGTACTTGAGTATAAAGTCTTAAAAAATATTAAAACAATACATTTCAAAGTAAAATTACTCAATGATAATTACTATCTGTATTTGCTTAGCCATGGATGGGACAAGGCTATAAGGCACCCAATCTGATTTATTATTGGTTGGTTAGAGTGCTTATTGACAAAAGTACTGAAGATATTTTAATGTTAATCGAAAGTTATGTCTTCCGTTTTGTCCCCACTGTGACATAAGGCCACAATCATACACTTCCATTGCAGTTTGACCCATGCCTTGCTCCGTAACTAATCCAATCACTGACCAATGTCCATTATCAGCAGATTAGCAATAGAGCCCGGCATAGTTCGGGTGTAATGAAAGCTTTAAAACTAATCCATGGTCTTGGAGCTCAGACTCTTTGGACGTTGGCACAAAAGACTAAAAAGCAATAGTTGTTTCCAGTTAAAGTGAAACCGTAGACTGAAAGAAAAATGAATGGATGTAAGTCCAATCTTGATTTCCTGATATTGATATCAAATAAGTTTTTTTGTCATAAACTGAATTTTGAAGGCTAAATAAGTCCTCTGAGTAAATGGTATCATGGCTGAGACTGAGAACTATAATTATACCTACTTAGAGCCAAACCCGAAGCAAAAACTAAAATAAGTGCTGAAAAAGACATACAGGCAGATAAACACACACACACACACATCTTGCCTTATATATATATATATATATATATATATATATATATATACAATCGATTTTCTGCACTATTGTAAGAACTGCAACTTTGAAACTTCTGAATATCCTTTCTTATGTCTTTGTCTATGAGTTAATCAAATTTGATTAAAATCGGACCACTCCTTCTATAACCCGATGTTTTTCGATTATCGATTTTCAATATTTATCAAGGGTACCTCGACACAAAACCTAGCTAAGAACACTCGCAGACGCTTATCGTACAACTGTGTAAATTTTAAAGAAAATTGGTTCAGCCATTTCGGAGTCTATAGGTAACGGAGATACATGCACACAGTTTCATTTATAAATAAGTTTAGATTATTATTTGGGGTGGGGGCTCTCTCCTTAGTTTTACTAGTTGGAGTTCATCTCGGAACAACTTTCATGCTTCCAGCCACATGTTGCAACACCAATTTCCATACTGTTACCAGAGTTAAGCAACATCAATCTTTGTCAGTACCAAAGGTGGGTGACTGATTGGATGTGCAGGTGGTGTAATGGATAACAGCCCAGAATAGTTAATTGGAGAGCCGAGTTCCAATTCCAGTTGGCTTCATTATATCCACTTTCAATTCTCCACTCCCAGCTATGAGTTAATTTAGTGCTAAAAGTTTTACTAATTATCTTGAAAAATAAAAATCTCACAATTTAAAATATTTTCTGGTTTTAAAGAACTTACAGAGGGTTAAGCTATAGAAAACTAATTGATCAATAAAAAATAACTCTGATTGGATGTCTTCACGACGTAACTGAACCTTAATTTTATGGGACATTTCTGCTGCTGTTCCTTTCAGACAGCTTCATATGAAATCATTCAAAAGGATGACTTTAACATTGATAATGTATGATCCCTAATAGTAAAAAAAAAACAAAAAATAATTTTTTTCTAATGGAAAGAAAAACTTGGTTCTATTTCATTAAATTTGCAATCATAGACAAGAAATAATAAACCTGATACAAAGTAATTTCTTTTAAGTAACAAAAAAAAACCTTTGTTCAGCAAATACTTGATCTTCATGTTCATTTTAAATCAGTATGTTTACTTAAGGAACACCCTTCTCGCAGTGTTTTTGATAAATATTAATTTCATTATCATTTTCAACAGCTAGGAACCCATAAGCAATTCTGTTCCTATTTCCTCTTTTCTCAATACATACATGAAATCACTTGATTGAAGTAAAGTTTTCATATTTAACAAAGCCACTGATTTGTCTGCATTGACTATTTTCATTGATGGATTGGATATAATCTTAATGAAGACTTGAAAAATTAAAAGGTATTTGAATTGTATGATGGCAGAAGGAAAAGTGTATTTGAAATGTGAAGAGAATGAATGTGACAAGTCAAGAAATCCAATATTCTAGATGCTGGAAAAGGTGTGCAGTAAGTCATTGATGCAAATACAAAAGGTTTGGGCTGGTTGTGGATGCAACACTCCTCTCCAGTCTTTTGAACAGTAGTAGAAGTTTATCCAGTTTCCTGTTAGTCTTTGATTCCTTTTTCGTCTTTTCATTCTCTTTCACTCTTGGTAGATCCTTGTCTTAGTAGCATTATTGCTTTGCTTGGGGTGGATTTATTTAAAGAAAACTGATTTTACTCAAGAATCTATTAAATTTCTTCATTTTATCTTAAGTTTATAGTCTTTATACATTGTGTGAAGTTTTGTAATCATTTCACCCCAAGCAAGGCAATAAAGTCACCAAAACAATTGAAGGTACAGCATGTGAAAGGATATAAGAAAAGGGAAAAGCATTAAGGAGCCAGAACCAATAAAAGAACAGGAATTAAGAGAAGGTAATGACGTGATATAGTATTTAAATTTTTAAAGATCAAACCTCCCTGGTAAGCAAGAAACCAAGAAAAGATATTAGCAATAAACTTATGGTTACATCCAGACATTTCAACTGTAAAATAAAATTCTGTTGCTACTTTAGTACTGCACTTAGATTCATAAAATTTATGTGCCATAGAAGAAAGTTAATCAAAACAATTACCATGAAAGTATTTATAAAAAGGACACAGGGAAGCTACAATATGACAATGGGAAAATTACTAAATCTGAGATGCCAGGTCAGCCCCAATAATATTGCAGATTTTTTTGGATTTTATCAAGAATCTCTAACTATATAGCAAGAGCACTAGACCAGCTGTGGTAGTAATATTTGACAGATGGATGAATGGTAAATTTATAAATACAAGACAGTTCTTCTTGTCTGGATCTAACATGACACAGTGAATTAAATTTCCTTGTAGCAATTAGTAATTGACTCAATATCCTGAAATTAAAATGTATATTAAACTTTAAAGTTGATCTTATCTTAAGCTAGGCAGTAGCAAATAACCTTGCTTCTTTTTTAATAGAATTTTGGATATCTTCCAATTTTATGAGCCAGAAAATTTCTTGAAGTCCTCTTTCAGGAAACACCTATTTCTATTAACCTTTTTGAAGTGTTTTTATTTTTGTCCATGTGAATATACATTAAATGTCATAAGAAATCATCTAAAGTGTAAAAAAAAAAAACACTTTTTGAACTATACATTTATTTCTTATGGAAATTATGTTCACCTAAATTATGTTAAAATAACCTTCACTCATCGTGGCCTCGTTTTTATACAAGTCTTCTATATTTGAATAAAGGTGAAGTTATTTTGAAATAATTGCCTACATAAATGATTGGAAATTTATCTAATATTTCGTCTGTTTGCATTTTTTCGTATCTAGTCATTTCTAAATACAGTCGGCAATTTTTTAAAACCTGTTTTATCATTTTTAATAGAATGGACCTAATTTTAGAATTCAGTAATTTTTTTCCTCAGGCAATGAAATAATCTCGTACAAATTCAATTGGATTTAGATCTTACTGGTTATGTATGGCTTTATTTTTGTATATTCTATGCCCGTACTTATATAAAAGGGTTTTCCAGAAACTGTGTTCTTGGAGAATTTTAAATGAAAACTTTTTCCATAAAACTGAAGCATCAGATTTTTGATAAATTTTACTGTTTATTTTCAGTAAAAATAGCAAAGGACTAAAATAAAAATTGCTACTATTTTCTGAGTAAAATAATGTTCATTAAATATGAAAAAGTTTATATAACTTGCAATAAAATTAAGAATAAAATTTGTGAAATTGTATATTAAAAAATAAATGTATTTGATGTTTGTTTTTATCAACCTTTTGCAGGTTATTTAAAATCAGTATTTTTTTTTTTTTTTTTTTTAGATTGTAAAAACTTTTTGAGATACTGATTTACTTATACCAGTCCTACTAATTAATCTATAGCTAGGGGGAAGGAAGAGATGGATTCATACCTTTCCCAAGAATATTTGCACATAAGCAAATGTAACTAACCTGTCTGGAATTGTGATATGGCTCTCTAATAAGCTATTACCTATTACACCCTTTCTACCTTGAAGCTTACAGCACTTGGTATTCTCAAACTGTCACCCATTTATGTACTGACCAGGCTCAACATTACTTAACTTGGGTATTTCGATATGATATGGCTGTTATATAAATTTTGATTAGAACGCCAAATTCTTTTATGTAAATATTTCAATTTAACATTGTTGTTTAGAAAATAATAGCAATATTTTATTTTAACTTATTTATTTTAAGAACCCAAAAACTAAAATTTGGTAATGGAAACATGTATTTGCTAATGTGTAACCATGTTATTTGACTCTTGAATTATCAGATACAGCTAAGATTTTTTTATCTTCCTTTCTGTATGTTAACAAGCTTTAAGATTATTGCCAAATTTTATAATCCAGTTTCTGTAACTTTGTCAAAGTTTGAGCAAAAAATGGAACTGAATGATTTATTTACTTTTATTTAAATCACTTAATTGTAAATTCCCAATAAAATGGACACCTTTTTGAATTTCTGTTTTTTAAAAGTAGAAAAAAACAAATAAAAGCACTTAAAAAAAAAAAAAAAAAAAAATTTAAGGTACCTTTTTAAATTGACTGCTAAGTATGTTTAATAGGATTACGGCTGGGATATGCTATATGTTATATCCTTTCAGGATGTGGGTGATCATGAGTCTCCACAAATGTCATTTGTAGTTCTTAATTTTAAAATGATTCTCACATGTTTAGTCAATGGTATTCACTGCCACATTGGAGGGCTGATATGCTACTATATTTGCTAACCAATGCTTTAATCTTTTAGGTCTATAAAACTTTTTTTTTTTTTTTTTTTTTTTCTTACCTTTGCTGCTGTTGTAGCCTTGCTATCAAACTTGGCTGCTTCTGCTACCACTTTTTTGTATTGCCTTCTTTTTACCACTGCAGTCTTTTTTAACATGGCCGAATGTTATGAGTTGGTATTTCTGGCATTGATCTTTCCTCCTCAAATGTCCAATGCAACAATTCACAAGCTGATCTTGTCAACACTTCTACAAACTATTAAAATTTCAATATGGTTGAACAAGAACTATCTACCTCAGTGATCAAAATAAAGGGCTCAGTTCAAAAATTCTAATCACATGAAGGTTGGAGCATACAATGGCTGAAACGTTGTGAATATGACAATGTAAATAATTTCTCTTGATGTTTATTGAGGGTACAAGTCAGCATTCACTTATGTACAAATACCCCTGGGAAAGGTATTAATCTCTTTTCCCTCCAGTTATAGGTTAAATAACAAGACAGATTGGGTTCTATAGCCTTGACTGGCAACCAGTCTACTGCAGAAAGCAATGGCAACATACTGCAGGATAATCTTCTGCCTAGTCAGTTATGTCTCTTTCGAGACGTGATTGCCCAAAGCATGTATCACATATGGCACTTAACTGACAAGTCAGTAATTAATTCTACTGTTCTGGTGGTCAAAAATCCATTCAAAATGTTTTCTCCCGTCTATTCTGTGTGGGGAAAGCTTCTTTTTAAAACCTTAGGAAAAATTCTAGTTTCATTCAAGTGATAGAAAAAAACCAAAAAAAACACAAATTTAGAACTTGAAATGGAGTTAGATTATTTTGGTATTTCAGGAATAAATAAATGCAATTTTCTCTCATTGTTATTATTACCAGAACACAGTATAGATGTTAAAAAAAATTATAACAGAAAAATTACCCTCTTGTATTTAAAAATTTTTTTATGTGCAATTTGTATTGTCAGCTTTTGTATATGATTATTAAACATTTTTTTTTAATTTCCAAAAGATATGCATTTTGTTGGACAATGTAATTCAAATCTTAATTTATAAAAAAAAAAAAAAATCACAAAAGATACAAAAATGTATCTAAAATATACCAAAGCTAGTCATGTCAAGCTTTTCAAAACTATAACTTTATTTTGATGTGTGTGGGTGGTGCAGTGGATATTGGCTCAGAATGAGAAATAGGAGAGTCAAGTTTAAATTCATTGAATTTGTTGCATTCACTTAAGTGCAAAAACTCTTGGAGAAAGTATTAATCCATCTCTTCTCCCTCCAGCTATGGGTTAAATAGAACAGATTGGATTCTATAGAGCCTTTGTTAGCAACCAGTCTACCACAGAAAGTAAAGGCAGTCTACTGCAGGAAAATCTTTTACTCAGTCAGTCATGTCTCTTTCGAGACATGATCGCCCAAGTGTGTATCACATATGACCCTTAACTGACAGAATTGATAACTTTTTTTTTCTTTTTTTTTCTTTTTTTTTTTAATTTTTATTGCTGTCTGTAACATCTTAAGTTTTGCAAAAAGACTGTGCTTTGTCTGAAATTCTTGAAGATTGTTTGGATTAATAAGCACCTGATGAAAGCCAGAGAGCTCAATGGACAAAAAGTTGTAATAACAAAGATGACACTAGTCAGTTTAAATAATAAAAACATGATTTTGTTGTTATTAATTTCATACCCTTAAAATCTATAATCTTAAGATGACATGCATTCCTGGAATTGTTTAAGAAATGTTTTTCTTAATTTTTAACAAAATGACTTGAAATCCACAAATTAAATTCTGGATTAGTTTGTCATGTCTTACTTTAATCACAAAAGCTACTCTTATTTGGTGCTGATTTTCTTTTTTCATTGCTATTCTTTTAGAAGGCCTTTAAAAATATAAATGGATGAAAAATACATTCCTGAAATTGGCATGATCACTAAAACTGTAAAAATTATTTTTTCCTAAGACAAACTTTAGTTTTACTAAATCAGAAATTTTTTTTAGGCTTTCAGGACAATTATCTGATGATAGATATTGCTTCATGTATTTATTTTTTAATTTTATTTTTTTTATTTATTTATTTTTTGACAGTTTCCCATAGTTACTGTTGGATATATAAATATTAAATAGCATTTTTTTTCTTTTTCAACTAATAAGTTTGCTTATAAAATTTTATAAGCAATACTGCTTAGTTAAAATGAAAAGAATTCTATTTTTTTTTTTTTTTTTTTTTTTTTTTTACCTTCACATAATGATCTTTTTTCCTTACAGACGGTGCATTTCAAGGCCATAGACTGGTTTGAGTAACATGTTGACAAAATCAGATAAAATTCTCTCACATTCCCACCAAAAAAAAAAAAAATTGTTTGTGATATTTCATATTAACAATACATTGGAATGAATAGTTTTGTATATCATAAAAATAACCAACCAACCAAGTGTTGCCAACCTCCAGGAGAGTGACTCATTGTGCTTTTACGGACTAATGTTTTCAGCTGACATGAAATGGAAAGAGTGTATTGAATCAATTGATAAGTTTGCTGCTGAGAAATTTGGTTCGCTGTCATGCTAGACAATTTTTCTCGCCAGGATATATTTCATATTTATGAGCCTACCATTCATACTTATTTTGAATTTTGCTGCCACATCAAATCTGGTGCTCTTACTACATATTTAGATTCTTATTAGTCTTGGAACCTTCAGTTCCTTTCACATTACCGTAATGTAGCTTTCTTATGCTTTTTCTATAAATACTTTCATGGTAATTGTTCTAACAAACTTTCCTCTATGATGCCTAGACTTTATGAATTTAATTACAGTACTTGATAAGGTGGCAAGCTATTTTTATTTTGTAGTTGAAATGACTAGATGTAACTGAGTTCTATGCTAACAGTTTCTTCTATTACACTTCTCACTTGTGGAATTCTCTTCCAACTTCTTGCTTCCCAGTCAACTTGAATCTTCAAAAATTTAGATGCAATGTCAATTATTATCATCTATCTTAATTCTTTAGTAGCAGTGGGCTTTCCCCAAATTTTGTAAATTTGTATTGTTAGTGTTTCTTTTTTTTTTTTTTTTTTTTTTTTTTTAATGTTGGTGTTACCAGAGTTGAGTAAAAAAAAAAATAAATAAAAAAAAATAACGTGACTTGTAATTTGGAAATATTTTTCTTTTTATGATCATTGTCAATTTTATCTTTGTTTTGGCAATTGTATCATCTAGCCATTGGGTGTCAGGTTCAGTAAACATATGGAGATTTTATTTACCCACAAATTTAATATATTTATAATGTCTGGTATCTTTATTGGGGAATTTTCAAAATTTTTACCCATCACGTTCTCGTTCACACACACACACACACACATTACTCATGACTTTGAGGGAACAGGTGTGCTTTATCTTTTTCAAGATGATATGGCCTAGTGGATAAAGATGCTGAAAGTTAAATAAACGCCACCCACTCTTGAGACAGGTTTCACATTACAGCAACCGAAATGTGATAAAGACAATATAGAAACTGGTTCAGAAGAACATTGTATAATAGTAAAAAAAAAAATGTTTCATCTTTGTCTTGCTTGGTGTGAAATGATTACAAATGGGTTAAATGAAGAAAAAATACTTGTCATGGAAGTATTTTCTTGAACAGTCATGCCAATTTTTTAAGAAATTAAAACACAAAACAAAATTATGCCATTAAATATTTAACTAAATAACCATTTTGTTGCATAACCTTTCTATAATTTTTTAAATTTTGGTGGTTTCTTGGTAAAAATTATTTTTTTTCATTTAGCGAATTAAAACTTTTACCATTTAGATTTGAGAAGGATCAATGTCTGGTGAGTATGGCAGGTGGTGTAATATATCCCAGTCAAGCTGCAACAACTTTTGCTGGCTCACAAAAGAAATGTGAAGTCTGGCATTATCCTGATGGAAAACGCCTTTCATTTTTGCCAATTCTGGGCATATTTTTTGAATTGCTGCTTTTTTTAAACTATCCAGTTCAAAGCAGTACTTATCAGAATCAATTGACTGTTTACTTGGAAGAAACTCATAGTACATGATTTCTTTCCAATCTCACCAGATGTGCTGCATGACTTTCTTGGGATGAAGATGTGCTTTTGGGGTGGCTAATGTTGGCTTCTGTCACTTATCCCAGGATGTTTTACTTTACAGTAATTAAAAAAAAAAAAAAGCATCAAGTGTCTAAATGCACCTTATAATCTTCCATTTTTGTAGGGATGCAAAATTGATATGAATTAAGTAATTTTGAAGTGTGCTCTAATCCAAAAAGTAATATATCTGTTGATAAATTTGATGAGTTGTAACATGAACTACTAAAAATTGGTATGAGCTTTCTGGACAACCTCAGAAAACACAATATTTTTAGATTGTCAGAATTTATTTTTGAACATAATAATGGTTTAGTGATACAAGTCTTTCAAATTAACCCATAGCTGAGTAGAGAAGTGATAAACAAATCATGTAGATATAAAGTGGGGGATGAATTTTATATCGCATCAATACACAAACTGATCCCTCACTTTGAGGCTATGGTAGTTTCTATATGTTTATGTTCTCTAGAATGTAAATAAATCTAAAAGACATGCTTGTGTATCTATTCAGTATTTCATTGATTTTTGTATGGTTTAACACTTTGCATGTTATCTAAAGCCAGAAAATATTTGGATAGTAAGAATCTTTTTTTTTTTTCGTCATACATGTCGTACGAATAAATAGAAAGCTTGGTAAGAAGGGGTGAATTGATACCTTTTCAAAGATAAATGAATAAAATGAGCACAACAGGAATTGGAACAGCTCTCCAATTAACAAATCAGTGAGCTGAATTAAAGTTGAATTCCTTGCATTCACTTACATGCAAATACCCTTGGGAAAGTGATGTCAAGAACAAAGGAAAAAATATTGGTTAAGGAAAAAAGTGCTATTCCAGTGGAGATAGATAGATATATATATATATATATATATATAGTCTCTTTTGTTTGGGGAGGGTAAAATTGTACATTCCATTTTGACTTAATGCACAGTAGATTACAGGTCTCATTATCCACTGGCACCTGAAAGGAAAATGTACAATTTTACCCTCCCCAAACAAAAAATGAAAACAATTATGAATTCAAAAGGAAACCTCCTCTTATTCAATATATATATATATATATATATATATATATAAAGGTGAAGTGCCAAAAAAATTACATTGCTACCTTTTGTTGCTCTTTCTGTCTGAAAAAGAGTGACAATGTGACATGGTATGAAGTCTGATATGCTGGAGTTATTACATTCCAGAACTGTCACTAACCAAAATGTTGTTTGGGAATATCTGCAAGTAAGGAATGTAAAAACAACATTCCATGAATCCTCAGTAGGATTTATATGTGGTGAATATGGAGCCAATTTTCTATGTACCATGTCCTTTCAGGATGTAGGCGATCATGACCTTCCATGACTCCTTTCCCTAATGGCTTTTAGCATGCTTTCTAGTGTAACCACTCCTAAACCTCACCCTGCCATCCACTTAAGTCCATCATGTATGTTATGCATTGATTGTCTCACTTTCCCTCTGACTTGTGAGTATCAGGTTTTCTTAGCCTTCTTTCCTCATTACATGTCCTAGGAACTTTAGCTGTCTTTTCCAAATGTTAAGCATCAATTTTCTTTTTGTTTCCATCCTTTCTAAAACCTCGTTATGGTTCATGTGTTCAGTCCATGGTACCCTCAGCATCTTCTGTAAAACCACATTTCAGTTGCTTCAAGTCTCTCTTCATCTTTGAGATTGTCCAGTATTTACTATCATATTGAAGGACAAACATCACATAACAATCCAGTAATCTCTTCATTGTTTCCAGCAAAATTTTCCTGTGTCTCAGTACTCTACTCAGCTTCTGGAATGCATCATCGACCATGTCAATACGCCTTCAGATTTCAGTGTTGCACTTTCCATCCTATGTTAAAACACTTTTCAGGTATTTTTGTACTTGTTTGATTTTAGTATCCTCTGCCTATAGTTGGCATTTTGGGTTTCTTTTTTTTCCTGAAATCTTTTTTTTTTTTTTTTTTTTTTTTTTTTTTTAATCGGTTGTGCACAATAAAGCATTGTGAAATCTTCCTGGAACCACTTATTACCCTGGTAGAAATAAGGTTAGCCTAAAGAGGTGCAAATGGGTTGCAATGTCAAGAGACTTAATTTTTATATATGGTCCTTGCAAACTACTGTAACATGTAACTAACACTACTACTCTCATGGAGTGTCCACCATTCACTGCCTTAGGAGGACTGATATCAGTCAGTCAGTTAAGTGCCATACATGATACATGCTTTGAGCAATCATGTCTTGAAAGAGACATGACTGACTGGACAGAAGATTATCCTGCAGTAAGTTGCCATTGCTTTCTGTGGTAGACTGGTTGCCAGCCAAGGCTATAGAACCTAATCTGTTCTATTATTTAACCCATAACTGGAGGAAAGATGGATTAATACCTTTTCCCAAGGGTATTTGTGCATAAGTGAATACAAGAAATTCTACTGGAATTCAAACTCGGCAACCTGATTTGTCGTTCAGAGTTTATATCCACTGCACTACAACGTGCATCCAATATTATATAACAGCTCAGTACTCTTGTTTTTTAACAATTTTTTTCTGTTTCTTAATATTCTGCTTAGCTAAAAATGCATTCCTTCAGATTTCAGTGTTGCACTTTGTCCTGTTAAAACATTTCCCAGATATTTTAATTCTTTTGATTTTGTATTTCTAATTTGTGATTTGCATATTGGGCTGTTCATTTTGCTAAGAACCATGCATTCTATCTTGCAATTGAGGTTTAGGAAAAAATTGCAGGATATATAAATGGATATATGTTGTAGAGGAATATCTTGTCCTATCCCGGAATGGATATGGTCCAGTCTATAAAAGTCTAGAGTGAACTATAGATCCATCGTCATTAGATGAGAGCATACGTCACTAGGCGGAAGCATACATCCTTGGCCGGAGACATTGTCTACTTGATTGTTACACCTGTTAACTGTTTGTTGGTATACTTGTATTGTCTATTGGTTTATTGTACTGTGGTATAATAAATCCCTATTAATCTATTTCAGTGTTAAGGATTATTCTTGTATTGTTCTTTTCCTGATTATCCCCTCACAGGATATATCAATATATTTGGCAAAAATAAAAATGGAAAACGAGTGAGTGAAGTTATCCCTCCTTACAAATTATTAGGTATAGAATCAATGCCGTTTTGTACAGAAACCTGATGACAGGCTTGGTTCATAGTGTCATGTAATCTTGAGACATAAACCTGACATGAAAAGCATGAGCATTATAATTCCTCTTACCAGACAACATTGTATCAGCTTTACCTAGTCCATTGGTGATGTACTCTGGCCCAGGTGAAGCATAGGAACTGATGCTGTATATAGAATAATAGTACCCTTGTTCAATGGCTGTAAAATCCTCTGGAGTGTTAAAAAAAATGAAGAGGGTAAACATTTGTTAGAAAGGGTATTAGCAAGGAGATAGCACACAGTGGAATTACCAATTGCAGAAAGGCAGTATCTGCATGCTCACTTGAGCAAAATATGGCACAAAGCTGTGTTTAAAATGAGAATCTCATGTGTTCATGGGATTGGCACCAACTATTTCTCTGCTCCCTTATCACTTCCCTATTGGGATACATTAGGGATCGACTCTCTCTTCTGTTTAGTCAGAGAGTGAGAGCTGAGTAGATTGCACTTAGAATCAAAACTGACCTTGGTTAGTGCAGATTGCTAAGAAATTTTCCTGCAGTTAGAAGACTTTTGGAGACAAAAAGCTCTGCATCTAAAACTTACAGGAAAAATCAATTTATAAAGAGTTGAAGTAGCTTTTTATTTGGAAGGTTCCATAATATTTTAACACATGGAATGTAGTGTAACAGATGTGAGGGGAAAGTGGAATTAGTAAGCATTAGCCTTTTAGAAAAGGCATGTCACTTTTTTTCCCAGTTACAGGTTAAATATTAACTGCTCTCTAGCCTTGACTGGCAATCAATCTTGGAGAAGGAAAACTGAATTTCAAACTACAGAAAAACTCATTCCATTATCTTAGCAATACAGGGCAATTTGCAGATATTAAGATACTGAATTTGTGGGGAGCAATGATTGCCTGTCTCTATGGGACAGGACATAAAAAACAAAGAAAAAAACAAATGCTTTACAGTATATTGACTGATGGGTTGAGTAGCATCAGTGTTAAATTAGGGTGTTATTTGATGTAATGTTTCCCTTCATTATATGGTTATCCTCCTTGTAAGTTGACATTAATCTTGTTCTTTAATTATCTGTAGGTATCTGCAGTTTTTATGCCACTGATTGATGTCTGATCATAATTTACATGTTCCATAATACACTATCTTTCTAGCTTTTAGTATTCTATGATCAAATGGTGTAAAATCTTTTGTTCCATAATTGCCACAGTTACACTACTTCTTTACCTTTTATACCATATAGATATCCAACTGAGCCCATTTCTGCAATCAACCAGTCCAGTGAAGTGTTATTTAATGTACATTTTGAAGTATTTAATGCTATTTTAAACATAATAAACTTCAATAAAGTGTAAATACAACTTTTCTGTGGGCTAGGAAACCAAATAATTCATATTACTCCCTTTCTCATAGGAGTATAGATGTGATGTCACCCTCAAGTCACTAGTCGCGATGATGGCCTCGACACAGTAGCTGATCTTCGAGACGTCTATTATAATGGCACTCCTCCTTGTCCATGCTGTGAATTGTGACCCAAGGAAGGCATGCCAAAATCTTGCTAGCTGGGTATTTACCATGTCAAACAAGGCCAGATGTACGCATACATTTGGTTAACAAAAAAAACAAAACAAAAAAAAAAACAATACTTTTGATAATGCCTGAATAAGTTGCGGAATGAGTCTTTATACATATATATATGTATAAAAGTAGAATGTACAATCATTGAATTCAATGTTCACAATGGAGCGAAGTTTTTAAGAATAATCAGAGCTTTTTTTCATATGTAGAAATAGGGTTACATAGATTCAGTTCTATACCATCTCTGGAGTATATTTGTAGTTGTTTGTCTGGGTCTTTTTTATCATTTATCTTTGTTTCAATAACACTTGTTTTGTGTCTTGTCTACTTTTGAGATTTCCTTCTCCCTTAGGCAAGTTAGAACTTGCAGGTTAGTCGGTTATGCAATGTTAATTTTTTTTTTTTGTACATTCCATTTGTTCTACTGCTTTTCAGTTGGCTGTATTCCAAAGTTTTTACATGCTTTTAGCACCTTTTTTAAAATTTTCATACCATTGTACAATGCACATGGTTTTGAAATATGCTGGGTTTTTTCTTTTTCTCCTCTCTTTCAGTTTGGTAGATATTTTGTTTGATTTTGAATGTCTCCATTAGACAGTTATATTACTCATTTTTGGTGTTAAACTTGCATCTTTTGTAGCTTTTGAAATTGGCCTTTCCAATTTGATTTCCTAAACTTTGTTCTTGTGTATGGATTTCTTTGTTTCTAGGTTTTAAATTATCAATATAGACACCATTTGATCTTTTTGATGTACCCCCTCCACCCACATGGTACAGTGATTATTTTGTACAACACTTCCGATTTTTCAAATTTTCTCCATGGCACAATTGTTTATTAAATTTTGATAAAAATTCCCCATAGAACATTTAAACTGGCACATTAATTTTACAAGTTGAAAAATTCCTGACACAATTATTCCAGATGGTACTTGTATTTAGTACAAATGAATTTCTGATTGGAGATTTTTTTTTTCTTTTTTGTGTCTAAGTATCACAAAGTGAGCGCTGGTGATAATAAAACACTGCTCAATGTATAATAAAAGCTAAAATTTAAACTAATACATATTAAAGCAGATAGATATAACACCAGTCATAAAACAAAGCCCTCTACCACTTTGGCAAGAGCCAAACTAATGGTCAGGTCAAGACATACTTAGATAAACCACATATTAAAGTAGGCTGATATCATCAGTGCGTTGTGGTGCAGTGGATATCGGCTCGGAACGAGAAATCGGGGAGCCGAGTTCGAATTCCATTTGAATTGATTGCATTCACTTACGTGCAAATACCCTTGGGAAAGGTATTAATTCGTCTCTTCCTTCCAGTTATGGGTTAAATAACAGGACAGATTGGGTTCTATAGCCTTGGCTGGCAACCTACTGCGAGATAATCTTCTGCCCAGTCAGTCATGTCTCTTTCGAGACATGATCGCCCTAGCGTGTTTCACGTATGGCACTTAACTGACTTATATCAGACGATAAAAAGACCCCAACTATCAATCACACACACATATATATATATATATATATATATATCATAAACAAACACACACACACTCTAACACACTCACTACAATTAATGACAGCAGCAGCAGCCAGAAATTACCATTTGTTGAACTCAAACTCGAACACACGCTCCTGCCATTCTGAAGATGAGATTTTGATCTTGAAATATTAATGTTTAATAAATAGGTAATACCCAACAACTACTTTACCTTCCTTTATTTTACTAAACACATTGTGATAGCCTTCAAAACCTAACCATACACCTAGTACACACAATGCTTCAAGCAAATGACAAAACTTTTCTTTATATATATATACATTTTATTCCTGTCCATTTAACACAACTCTGAGTTTTATGCACAAGTCAATCATGAGGCATGGATTGAATATATATATATATATATATATATATATAACTTTTTTTTTTTCTTAGGTGGCTGTTTCTGTATCTCCTGTTGTACTTAAATTTAAGTCTGGAATTTTTTCCATTAAGATTCCTCATTTGCTTGTTATGTTCAATTATTTCCTTGGTAGATCTTTCTTCATCCCCCCCCCCACTTTTCTCCTCAGCATAACCTGTGGCTCTAGTTTAAATATTCAGTTTCTCATTAAGATTTCAGCTAATCTCTAGCGTTATCATAATTGTTTCCTTCTACTCTAGCTGTTTTTAGTCATGCTGTCATGAGGTTTTCAGATTTCAAGATTTTCAATGCTTGCCACATCTTATCACTTTCCTATTGGGATACATTTGGTATTGACCCTGACTCTCTTCTGTTTAATCAGAGGGTGAGACCGACCCTGGTTAGTGCAGATTGCAAAGAAATTCTTTTGCAGTCAATAGAAAAGACTTTGAGAGACAAAAATTTTCTGCTTTGGACCTACAGGAAAAATTGTTAATTTTGCAAACTCTTTATGACTTCCTCTAATTATACCACCAATAATGAGGGCAATTGTTGCTCTCATGTTCCATAATTTGTTTCAGTACTCTATTCCAAATTTGACATTTTTCAAGCCTTTCATTTTTCCAGTTTCATTCTGCTCCAGAATCTTGTCTTCTAAACTAGATTCAGATAGCTATTCTAATTTAATCTGAGAGGATTTATTTTTCTCTAACATTTATAACTTTGTGTATATTATTCTAAATATATATAATCAAATATCAAACATTTGCACAATAATCAGTAGATTATCTCTTCTACCCAATCATGCCTGTTTTATTTTTTCCTCTAATATTAAATCTGAGCTAATATTCAAGTTAACTTTTATTTAAATGTAAAATCACTAAGTTTTTACCATTTTTATATAAAGAGTATGAATTATGAAGATATAACTATATTTAAATTTATCTGAATTTTAGGCAAATATACTAAGCTTGCATTTATGCTGATAAAAGCATAGCATAGTGGTTATTGAAATAAAAAGTTTAATCAGTGTGCCAACTTCATTGCATTCGTTTCCGCACAAGCACCCTTGAAAAGGTATGAATCCATCTCTTCTCTCAACAACCAGCTAAGGGTTAATACCAGGCCAGATTGAGCTCTTTCCCTTTGGTTGGCAACCAGACAAGGAAAAGGCTAACTCTAAATTCAAAACCACTTGGGTAGTGTTTGTTTGTTTTTTTTTTTTGTTTTTTTTTTTGCAAGGTGGAACTGGTAAATCTCCCTTCTCTGTAAAAACTGGCTTACGACAGCAATCATACTAGTAACATCTAGCATGGTGAGATTATGCCCCAATTCTTCAAGAATTTAATAACACTAAGAAAAGGGATACAAATAGAAAATAAGGTCTTTAGAATGTTGCATGGTTTTAACAATGCAGAAATATTTGCACAATAATATTTAGGTATGTGCAAACTTGACTTTTTTTTCTGGCAAGTTTTACTCATATGCAACTTGTATCTGGTTGTCACAAAAAGCCTTCTTTGGTGCCTACTAGGACTCCATTATGAACTAGTTTGTTTCTAATTTGTTAGTGTTGCGAGTCCTATTTTTACTGGTTGTCCCACTACTGTACCCTTGCATAGTAGATTGAATGTGTACTCACTTTCTGGATATTCACTTTAAATATAGACTTGCTGAGTAAAGTAGTACATTTGCCAGATAAGCCATGGCCTACTTTATAATAATATAAATTTAAATGAGTTATATTTATTAATCCAAACAGGTTTGATTAAATGTTACTGACAAGCTCTCTGCTTAATTTCTTATTGTATTTTTTCAATTTTTGAATAAGGTGTTGTATATTGAGATTGAAATTGTGAGTAAACTGTCTGAAGTTCATATTCTGTTTTGAAGTAATTTAACTGTCATAGTTCTTTTCTAGAACCATGTGGTGTCTGTGCTAAGAAAAATTCTATTAGCTACATCCTGGTGTTCTTTAGAAAGCTGTAAGTTTAAAATAGTCCACACAGACACCACATGGTTCAGGAAAATTACTGAGATTGCCAAGTCATCTTTTATATGCCATGTCCCTTCGGGATAGATCCTGGCTCTCCACAACTTGTTTCTTGTAGCTCTTAGTAAGTTTTCTTTTTGTTATTTCTCCCAAACCCTGTTCTGCTATCCATTTGCTCAACTTGCCGAGTATGTTACTTTCAGCTTGCCCTGAGTCTGCCCTGTGAGTATCAGGTTTTCCAAGCCTTCTTTCCTCATTACATGCCTCAGAAATTTTAACTGATAAGTATAAGTTAGCTTTTTGTTTCCATTTTCTCCAAAACCTTGTTGCTGACATGTTTAGCCCATGGTATCTTTAGCATCTTTCTGTAGAACTACATTTCTGTTGTTTAAAGTTTTATCTTTGAGGAGATTGTTCAGCATTCACTACCCTACAGGACAGATACCACACAGTATTTGAACAAAATAACAGAACAAGCATGATTCAGGCAGTATATTCACAATTTTCATCCCAATGTACACCTCCTTATTTGAAAATTGGAAAAATATCATAAATTAAACAGACGTTGGTTTTATTTAATCAAACCTGTTTGGATAACATAAGTTTTTGAACATTCATGAATCTAACATCTGTTGTATTGTCTATTTTCAGAGGAGTAGATTATAGCCCAATCTTTTATGGTTTATGACTACAGACTTGTAACGACAGAAATGGAGTTGATTTTGTTAATTTCTGCTTGCTTCAAGCTCCAGTAAATTCAGGATGCTATCAAAATAGTGAACCCAACTGACAGATTTATATAAAGCTTTTTTCTTTTCATTTTTTTGTTTAATTCCTGTAGCATATGCAGTCATGTTCCTTTGTGTAACTGATGCCTTTATTTTTGACTCTTAGAATAAAAAGAATTAATATGATGCAAAAGTCTCCAGCATTTTTGTTTGACAAAGCTTGGTTGGAAATAGCTGAGTTTGTCAGAAGCCACAAAGATTTAAGCCCCTCTTTGACATCTCCAGGTATTTAATTCCCTGGATAGTTCCATCGGAGCTTGATATTGATTATTTGAGAGGCCACTGGTCTACACTGTCTGGGCAAACATTAACCTACCAGATCCCTTAATTTCACACACACACACAAAATAGATTAACATATTTTAAATTTCTTTGTTTAAACATTTTTAATACATACTTATATTTGAGTAAATACTGTTTTTTCATAATTAAATAGTATATATATATATCTCTCTACTGGTCTGAAAAATTTTGTTAGGAAAATATTTTCCTAACAAGATTTCTTGATTATTCAAGAAGCAGACCAAGAGAGTACAATGAGTTACTCTCTTGTTGGTTAGCATCAGCCATGATTATCTAAGATGATTATTTTTTTTTTTTTTTAATTTTTTTTATATGGACATTATCCCTTTTAGGATGTAAGGGATCATGGCTCTTCACAATTTCCTGTTCTTTGTAGGTCTTAATAAAGTTTTCTTTTTTTTTTTTTTTTTTTTTTTTTAACAGTAGCCCTCATGGGGCATAATTTATAAGGTGGGCTGCACTAAAAAAAACATCAAGGTAATTTTTTTTCTTTAAAGATACTGCAGACATTTTCACAACAAAAGATCATGCACATAAGTCTTAGAAATGGAATTTTTTCCGTTTAAGATTCTTAAAGATTCTTTTTATAGTAATAATAAAAAAACAACAAAACTAGTCCTCATTTAATATGATCACTAATGACAATGATTGGATGTGCGTTGTGGTGCAGTTGATATCGGCTCGGACCGAGAACTTGGGGAGCCAAGTTCAAATTCCAGTTAAATTCATTGCATTACACTTACACGCAAATACCCTTGGGAAAGGTATTATTTTGTCAATTCCCTTCATTTATGGGTTAAATAACAGGACAGATTGGGCTCTATAACCTTGGTTGGCAGCCAGTCTACTGCAGTATATTCTTTAGAGAAAATAATTAACATTTTTGATTTTCCTTAGTGAAAATCACCAGCAGTTTAAAATGCTTATGTTATCGTCAACAAAAAAGTGACAAAATTCAAGAAACTTTATATATGTGGCTACGCATGAATAAACAAATGAGAACAAGAGGAAAAAAACGCTTTAATAACGTTATTTTCCTCATGAAGTTAGGCATGCAGTTCAGAATGTCAGTTGGGTTACAGTTTGTCCATGACTGTCCTAAATCGTGTTCTACCATCCACACTCAGGCTCACTAAGTAGGTTATGTTTTATTTTCCTCTGTCCCTCTTGCCTTCAATCTTTTCTGTGAGTAGCAAATTTTCCAAGCCCTCTTTCCTCATTATATGCAGTAGAAATTTCAACTTTCTTTTCCCGATGTTAATTATAAGTTTCCATTTTCTCTAAAAATGTGTTGTTGCTCACACATTTAGTCCATTGTATTCACAGCATCTATGATCTATGATGTTTAAGAGTTTAACTAGCTACAATTTTGCTCCCAATCACAGTTTGAAAGTTTTGTTTTTTAAGATCAGCTGCCAAGTTGTGTGGGTAAAGATTATCTTACAGCCTATCTCAGTCTTGTGTTTAAGACCTGAGGAATTCTTTTTGAGCTTTTAATTTTTTTTTTATGTGGGTTTTATATGCTGTCATAAATGAGGTAGATTTCTATTCATCCACTCTGAAGAAATTGGATGATGAAAGGCTGAGCTGTCATGTCCAATGATTGTATTTTGCTTTGGTCAGAAATGTAATAGGTTGAGGAATGTGTAAGAATGTGTTGATCTGGGAATGGAACTAATGAAACCTTTGACCTTTTTATGTTTGCTATTTTGGCAATCACACATCCAGTCACATATGGCTACATCATTTAGTTCCAATGATGTTCAGGTGAAACTCTAATTTTCTTCTTTTTTTTTTTTTTTTTTTTTTCCCCCAATATGAGAACTTGCTTGCTTGCTGTTCTTTATGCCAACAACCTTTCTTGTATTTTCATTTTTACTTTTGTTTTATTTTTTTTTTTTTTGAAGGCTTGAAATAGAAAATTGGTTTCTCTACAGATTTATTTTTGGAGCCTTATGATAAACATAATGCTGATTTCTGTTTATAAAGATTGTTTATAAACAATATTTCAGGGCAATATCCAATTGGCTCACCAAGCCTAGTTAAATATTTGCTAGGCTTGGCATCCCAAGCAAGTACTTTATAGTGAGCTATCTAGGATTCTTTTTATGTACAATGTCCCTTCAGGACATACAGTCATGCTCTCCACAATTTCCTGTCCTTTGTAGCTCTTAGTAAACTACTTTACTATCTCTTATTCCCTGTTTTGCCAACTATTTACACAAGCTGGGTCAATAGGTAATGCATTGCTTTCCTCTATCCCTCTTGCCTTCAACATACCCTGTGAGTGTCAAATTCTCTTAGTAAATTTTGTCTGTTCATTATCTCTCCTAATCCCTGTTCTGCCAACCATTTACACAAGCTGAGTCGATAGGTGATGTGTTGCTTTCCTCTTGCCTTTGATATGTTTTGTGAGTGTCAAACTCTCTTCATAAATTTTGTCTTTTTACTATCTCTCCTAATCCCTGTTCTTCTATTTATCTACACTTAATAGGTAGGTTATGTGTTGCTTTCCACTCTCCATCTTGCTTTCCACTCTCCATCTTGCTTTCCACTCTCCATCTTGCTTTCCACTCTCCATCTTGCTTTCCACTCTCCATCTTGCTTTCCACTCTCCATCTTGCTTTCCACTCTCCATCTTGCTTTCCACTCTCCATCTTGCTTTCCAGTGTCCATCTTGCTTTCCAGTGTCCATCTTGCTTTCCAGTGTCCATCTTGCTTTCCACTCTCCATCTTGCTTTCCACTCTCCATCTTGCTTTCCAGTGTCCATCTTGCTTTCCAGTGTCCATCTTGCTTTCCAGTGTCCATCTTGCTTTCCAGTGTCCATCTTGCTTTCCAGTGTCCATCTTGCTTTCCAGTGTCCATCTTGCTTTCCACTCTCCATCTTGCTTTCCACTCTCCATCTTGCTTTCCACTCTCCATCTTGCTTTCCACTCTCCATCTTGCTTTCCACTCTCCATCTTGCTTTCCACTCTCCATCTTGCTTTCCACTCTCCATCTTGCTTTCCACTCTCCATCTTGCTTTCCACTCTCCATCTTGCTTTCCACTCTCCATCTTGCTTTCCACTCTCCATCTTGCTTTCCACTCTCCATCTTGCTTTCCACTCTCCATCTTGCTTTCCAGGATATGTTGGGGGGGGGGGGTAAGATGCACTAACTGCACATCTTGCCCCTAATGTATCCTGTTATAGTGTCAAATCTTTCGTCATTCCTAATGTCTCCAAGTTCAACTGTTCCTTCAGAATCAAAATCTAAATGTAATTTTTTGGGGTTTACTCTAAACCAGGTCGTAAAGACACTGACACAAAGGGTTACTGCGTATGAAAAAATTAGAAAACAGAAACATTACTAATGAATGGTAACAAAGAGTATTCAGAAGAATGTTAGCGATTGATATTTTGTTTAAATTTTCAAGATTAAAGTTTGCTGGAAAGCGTGGAGCTAGAAGGGAGTTCCAAAAATAAGTGTGAAGAGGGGAAAAAAAAACAATGGTCAGCATAGAATTTAATTATACCTCACCAACTCAGCTGTAAATTGATGAAATCTTCACACTAGTCTCATATTTGCTTTCAATGAAAAAAGTCTAGGTACTTTAGTGAAAAATTCACCTAAACAATTATTGTGAAAGTATTTATAAAAAAAGACACAGGGAAACAACCTTATTGTTGTCGGGGAAAGTGACTGAAACTGAGACATCAGATCAGGAGCAATAATATTGCTGAGTCTTTCTTCAAAAGTTTTTGATATTCTCTGAATTATTCTGTATAATCGTATACCTTTTATCTCAATTTTCCTCTTCATCTGTGGGGAAACTATCCAGTATTTTTTGCCATATAGGAGGATTGATATAAGTTTAACACTGCTTTCTTTGTTTCTAATGAAATTTTTCTGTTTAATTTTCATGCCAGGTGTTCTTCTTGGGTTTAAAGTATTCTTCTAAAATTTTCCGATCTACTCTAGATTAATGTCTTTCTACTGTCTTCTTCAATATCAATGAATTGTCTCGAATAGTTATACTGGCTAACAAAATTTTAACTTTTTTGTCTCTGGTCTGTGTTATTTTCTAATTGCTTCTGTCAAGAAAACAAAGGAAATTACTATTCTCTTCCAATGTTGCTTTTGTGATTGGGGTGGCCTTGTCACTAAAGGTGGCATGTTACACAAGGTAGATTTTTTATTATTTTATATATATATATATATATATATATATATATATATATATAAAAAATTATGAATTAAAAATACCTTGACATGAAAATTTCTGTTTCGAGATAGAATCTCGTCATCAGGCAATATTGGATGTTAGTTGTGAAAGTGATTTACATTTTAAATGTAAATTTAAACATCTCGAAATATAGAAAATTCTTGTGTCACAATGTACTTTTAATTCATAATTATATGATAATATGCTCTACAATATTTATTGTATTGAGCACTGTTTATAAAAAAAATAAATGCCAGGGAACTCAAAATCGTAAATCTTGTGTCCTCTTTACCTGGATTTATATACATACACACACACACACACACACACACACACACACGTGGGACATTCCAAGCGAATGAACAAAAAATTCCCTGTAGACCTTGCATAAGTGGGATTGGGTTTTGTTTAATAGTCTTGTCAAATTTGGCACACCTTCATCTGGGTTCCACTTTGCCCAAAGGTAGTTTGACATCTAAGTTAATGTAGAACTCTGGACATCGATGTTTTCAAACTGACTGATTTTTCATTACATTCCAGACAAATTTAGCACTGAGTTGGAGGATTTTCTAGAACTTTTTGAAAAGTTTCAAGAATTTATAGAATGTTCTGGCAATGTAGATGGCAATATAAATACGTAAGTTCAATAGTGCAGTTTACTTTTAGCTGTCAAGTTCAGAGACGTCATTGATAGATCTGATTGTCACAAAAGCAGTCTGAAATATATATATATATATATATATATATTTTTTTTTTTTTCATACTTCTAGGCATAAGCAAATAGGAAGTAACAATTCCTTTCCAAGGACAAAAAAAAATCATGTTACACCGTGATCTGATTCACTGCCAGTATAAGAATCAGAACTTGCAAAAATAATGCAAACTGACTTGGAATTATATGTCCAAGGTTTCTTTATGGTTTGCTCAATTTAAAGATAGAGATCTAAGTAAATCTCTTATAAAGGAGAGGGAAGAAGCATGAGGGAGTTGAGTGCTAGTTATTACCTCTGCTGATGGAATTGGCAAACAGTTTGAATTCCAACTCGGCCTTCTTGTGTTCTCTAAGCACCGTGATGCACTTGAAAGATATCTATCCTTATGTCTCACTACCAAGCATTTTGATCATTTTGGTTGAATCATTCTCCCATAACTAACTTACCTGCCAAGATATAAGTAACAGCAATAAAATGCTATTAACTTTGACACCAGCCAGATATTTATCTTAAATATTTTTTTTAATGTAAGATTGATATTTTCCTCTTCTCTCTTAGATGCATAATGGTTTTCTCTGCCATCTAAAAGGAATGTTCTATAGAAATTTGTCAGCCAAAATGGTGTACAGTTAAAAACATTTTTGAGCATTTCCAAACCCCACCCATCAATGATAATTTTTGAGCATTTCTAGATCATAACTTTCAATCTTTCCCATGAGTATCAGATTTTCCAAGCCCTCTTTCCTCATTACATGTGCTAGAAATTTCAACTTCCTCTTGCTGAAGTTAAGTATAAGTTTGCATTTTCTCTGTAAAACTTTTGTTGCTCACATGTTTGGTCCATCGCATTCTCAACATCTAAGACAATTTGATAACACTCACCAATGATAACTTTTGAGAAATTTTGTGGTGTTTGACTGTACTGCATCTATGGCTATCGTGTTCAATACACCAGTTCCCGTTCGATCACCAAAGTTAGGCAACATCGAGCCTGGTCAGTATTTAAATGGGTGACCATTTGGGAATATCAGGTGCTGTAAACGTAAGGACCAAGAATGGTCTACCGGTCCTCCATGTTTGGGGGTTGGGCTCAGGGCTAACAACCCTGCCCGGTAAAAAGTCTTACAGAAACAGCAACAAAAAGTTGCTGCCCTATGCACCATCTGAGTATGACGGATAAATGATGATTGACTGTAGTGCAATGATTGCTATAATGTATTGATTTAACTTTAAAATGTCTGACAGGTTGCTTTTTGAAATCTTTCGGATTAACTTTGTTAGAAAATGATTTTAGTTTAGTTATGCTTACTGTCGTATTTCAAGCCTTCCTTTTTAAACATAGCAAATAGTAAACTTTACTCTTTAACATCAAGGCATGAGTTATTTGGAGGTGAGTGTCTGGGAATGCTAAAATGTTTTATATTTTTCTTCATTAATAACATTTCAAATAGCAGAACATTGTATTGATTGTTTTCAATAAAAGCAAATTAGCAGGTAAAAGAGAAAATGGAACACCTGCAAAAGTACACTTAAAAAATGCTCAGTCTACACAAACACAATATTTTTTTTTTGTTTTTTTTATTATCTATTCCTCTTCTATGTGCCTTGTCCCTTCAGGACGTAGGCGATCATGGCCTTCCACTTTTCCCTATCCCTTGTGGCTCTGAGCATGCCTTCTCCTGTTACATCATGCAATCCTCGTTCTGTCATCCAGCTGATTAGGTTCTTCAAATATGTTACCCATTGCTTTCCCCTCTCTCCCCCACCCCATCTGGCCTGTTAGTATCAGATTCTTCAAGCCCTCCTTCCTCATTGCGTGTCCCAGAAACTTCAGCTGTCTCTTCCTGATGCTCAGTATTAATTTCCTTTTTGTTTCCATCATTTCCAAAACCTCATCATTGCTCACATGCTTGATCCATGATATTCGCAGCATCCTTCTGTAGAACCACATTTTAGTTGCTCAAAGTTTTTCCTTCATCTTTGATGGTATTGTCCAGCATTAAATGAAATATTGAACTAATATTTTGATTATGCATGTAGCATGATGTATTTGACTGTGGAAATGGTAAACAGTTTAAATTCCAAGCTTGTGTGTTGCATTCCTTTTTGTACAAATACCCTTGTGATGTGCGTTATGGTGCAGTTGGTATCAGCTTGGAACAAGAAATTGGGAAGCCAAGCTTGAATTCTTTGCATTCACTTACATGCAAATACCCTTGGGAAAGGTATTAATCCATCTATTCCTTCCAGTTATGAGTTAAATAACAGTACAGATTGGGTTCTATAGCCTTGGCTGGAAACCAGTCTACCGCAGAAAGCAATGGCAACCTACTGCGGAATAATCTTCTGTCCAGCCAGTCATGTCTCTTTCGAGACATGAATGCCTAAGTGTGTATCACATATGGCACTTTACTGACTGACCCTTGTGATGAGCTTGAACCAGTCTCTTCATCTTGAGATGCAGTGAGATTTCTTTTTCTGTTTCTGTTGTTTCTAGTTTAAAAAAGGGTGTGTTTGGAACTTTTGTATACTCTTAAGCAATTTCATTATAACCAAAAATTATATTTTGATTTTCATAGCCACACTGAATTAATGGGTTAATGTGAAAACATTAAGAAATATTTGTTTGATTTTCTTGGATGAGAAGTAATCATTATTTACACTTTATCTTTGAACTATTGTCCTCATATTTGTAACATATTGATTAAAAAGTTAATGTTCCAAGAGTTCTTCCCCTTACAGAGTGGGGAGGGGACCTCATATAAACTTTTGTGGCTGTTTCCAATACTTTCATATCACTTCAATGTTTTCTGTTTTAGAACTTTCATGATAAAACTTTGTTTTTATTAAAGTGTGGTCATTTTTTATGTAATGTTTGGGAATTAACTAAATTACTTTTTAAATTTTTTTTTTATCTCAAATGAGACTGAACAAACAAAATTGAAAAATCTAAAATATTTAAAGGATTAAATTTTTCATAATTTGTTATACCTAATGTTTAAATAAGATAAAAACAAAGTTTTCATTTTAGCTTCAATTGAATTTTAAGAGTCTTTCATTATCAAATTAAATCTTTAAGTTAATTCAGAAACCATTTTCAAACATATGGCTATAAAGCTGAAATAACTAGAATTCAATAAAATTGCTGAAAATAATGCTATCTTTAAAAATTACTAGATATTTTAAAAATGAAAAAAAACATTCACTTAGGCTTCATCAGTTTGTCAATTCTGGTCAACTTAGCTTGTCAAAATATCTGACTGCCAGTCATCAATCAACGTGTCAGAAAAATAAAACTGACATGATTTAACAAATGCTAGTATACCACATTTCATACAATAAGCAAGTAATATTTGTTTCCAATCAGATTAATTTAACTTTGAATTTTCTAATTTTCCTAAAATGTCACAGATGTATATTTTAGTTTTGTAAGATTTTTAAAACCAACTTTTGTTTAAAACTGTCTGAATAAAAAAAAAAAAAATGGCTGCTTTTTTTGATGATCTGCTGAAAATGTTAAAAAAATGAGATTTCACTTAATATAATTTTGGTTTGAAATAAGTAAATTTAATCATTTACCTTTCAATTAAAACTAAAATGAAAGCTTAAAGAAAACTTTTTTCTTAAATTTGTTTTAAAGCTTAGGTGTCAAAAATGAGTGAAGGTACCTGTTGTGTTTTTTTTTTTTTGTGTGTGCGCGCGCATGTTTAAACATATAAATATACACATGTTTCATTAAAAACAAAAATTGTGTTACAGTCAAACCTGAGGACAAAATAACATTGGAAAAATAACATCTCTGAAAATGACCAGTGAAGTGGCTAAAAGCTTGGAAAGTAAAAAAAATTATGTAACATTTTTACACTCTTTATCTCCAGCAAAAAGGAAACGTGTAAGAATACTAAAAAAATTAAATCTGTTTGTTATTTTTAACCAAACATGTTTTTTAAAAGTAGAGCAATATTATAACATCTTTATTATAAGTGGCTACAAAAAAAAAACATTTTACCAATCATAGCCTGAAGTACAATTAAAAGTACTGAAACAAGAAAGTTTTTGTATAGCAATGTAAAATGTTTTTCTAATAAAGATATTATAATAATATATAGCAATATACCATTATGCAGTAAGGGTATATTCCTATCCTCTTTAAATATGTGGACACTATCGGAGAGTTGAGTGATTATACTAGCTAGCAGTTCAATAGCACTGTATCTATTTCACGCAGCATGCAAATCTTGTATTTGTTGATATACTATTATTCCCAACCTCCATTTTGATGATTAGTCACAATATAAAAAAAATTAATGACCAACAACACAGTTATCCTACACCAAGAAAACAAAAGAAAACTACAGATCCTCAAGGCAATATTCATTAAAAAACTTAAGCCATCAATTAATAGAATCAGCTATGAATACTTTCGTAATGTTATAAAATGTTTATAAAAAAAGTTTTCATGCTTTAACATGTGCATGATCATAACACATAAAAAAATTCCAGTTTGGATAATTTTCACGTCCTAATGAACACTAAGCAATTTTTCAACTGTTATATTTGAAGCAAGAAGAAAATTTACACTAATTTTTAGCAACAGTTTTGCAGTTATTTTTTGCTATCACAACTCACACCCATTGAAGATGATCTTGGAAGAAGTTTGAAAGTACTTGGGAACATTGAGAAATTAAAATCTGTCAAAGTTACAGCTCATTTCTGACATCTTTCAATTATAATGCATGAAAGATTATCTGGGAGTATGAATGAATTTTATTAAAATCAAGTAGACACAATGTTTGAAATTTAATCTGACATGTCTAAAAAAAACTTGCTGCCAAAATACACAAATATGAGATAGTCTCAAGGTTTGAATGGCAACCTTCCTACAGATAGTGTCTTCATAAAAAGGCTCAGTGTATTTGGATTACAGTAATTGTCTGAGTTGGGTGTCAGAAAAAGCATCCGGCCTTGTAAAACCTTGCCTCAAATCTTTGACAAATTCTTTGTTAGGTAGGACTCGCCATGATTTGTGAGAGATTAATCTTGGTCCTGCCTCAATGTTGAAAAATGAGCCAAAATATGTATTGTTAAAATATTGACCCGTGCAATAAAATCTGACAAAGTTAATGAGCGCTGTAGTGATGCTTAGTTTTGATTTTAAAAAAAAAAAAAAAAAAAAAAAAACTGGCAGTCAGATGGATTAAAGCAACATCAAAAATACTAATTTTTTTTTCTTTTCATATGGAATGGGTTGGGTCAAACCTCAAAGCCTAATTTATTTAATTCATTTTTAATGTGTTAACCATCATTAGAATAACCAATCAATTTTGAAGAAATTCTTTTCATGTTTCTGAGAATACAAATTATCTTGTCAGGGTGTGGCAACATCTTGAAGAAATAACATTTAAAATGTGCCATTATAATTCACATGTAAGTGAAGTTTGCTTTTTCTTTTAATGTAATTATTCAGCTTCAAAGTTATGGGTCCAGAAAATATCCCTTTGTAGGTTTCTTTCTATTTCTCATAATTCAATGCCAACTTCTTAACTGGAAGTAACTGTTGGATTCAGTTTTGCTTTATTACAAAGAAAATGAATAGCATGGAATCAAGATTACCAAAAATACAAATTTAAACAAAATAATTGTATTTATGCCGAGTCTTTCACAGTTCTTTAATTCAGTTGTTAGCAGAGTACATACATGTTATCATTTGAAAGAGCTTGAGATTCTGTGTTAAGCAACCTTCAATATGTAAACAGAAGGAATGGTTATTGTGTATTAATGTAATCTGTAATTTATAGTGATGATTCTTTTGCCCTCTCTCCCCTCCGTCCTTAAATCTCTCTTCCCTATTCCTGATTTTTAATCATTGTGCACATGTTTGTTTGTTGTTTTTTTTTTTTGTTTTTTTTGTTCTCAATTGCACACTGAAGACTGAGAAGTCAGTTGGTTATTTGTGTTTAAATTTGAACAAGACCACTTTCAAAATAAATTTTTAGCAAAGGCATTTTAACCATTATCAAATTTAGGCATAACATTTCCTTTATAGATAACCTTACTCTTATCAGTACAAATGCTCACACTTTACACTTTTCTCCTTAAGAACAAATCCAAGCTTCAAAACTCAACTGCTCTCCATTAATCATCTGAGGGACCCTTCTCTGTCTTCCATCAACCTGGCTGATGCTAACCTCCAGGAAAGTGACTTATTGCATCTTCTCTGGCTAATGTTCTTGGCTGACATGAAGTTAAAAAACTACATTGAATCCACTGCTAGGTCAACTGTTGAGAAAGCTGCTTCTCATGTGAGATAATTTTCCTCTACAGAATCCATGCTCCACATAAGTCTGCTATTTGTCCTTGCTTAGAGTATTGCTTCAATATATGGTCTGGTGCTACTGTTTATGTAGAGCTCCTTGATAAAATTCAAAGAATAAGCAGTAGTATCGGTCCTGATGTAGCATTCTTCAGTCGATTTCTCACTGCTGTAAGGTTCTCTCCCTGTGCTTTTTCTATAAATACTTTTACTGTAATTATTTGGATGAATTCTTTGCTATAGTATCTAGACTTGTTTAAATTTGATTACACTGGTATTGAGATTTCAATTTTTTGCTTTTTGTAACTACAAATTCTATGCTACCAGTTTCTCTTGCTTGTGAAACTACCTTCCGACTCCATGCTTTTCAGCCAACTTTATCTTCAAAAGTTTAAATGCAATGTCAATCACTATCTAATGTCCTCTTGATTACTATTTTTGTTCTTGCTCATTAGTAATGCATCTATTTCTAATCCATCCACACTTGGTAACCCCTTGCATCTTAGCTTTACTGCTTTGGAAAAAAAAAAAAGAGAAAAAATAAAAGTTAAATATTAATCATTGACCATATTTTTGAAGGACCTTTTATCTTGAGATTTAAACCTTTGCATTGTTTTACCTGAACAGCTAATAAAATATGTTAAAGAGGGAGTGGGGAAAGGGGGGGAAAAGATTCAATTACTTATGATCTATACTGCAAAAGACTTGACCCTTATACTGCGTTTCTCTCTGTTTTCCCCCTTCAAGTGGAAAAATGATTAATAAGTGTAATCCTGTTAAACATTTTCATTTATTCTTATGGATTAATGTGAAGCTGTGACCTCAAGTTGAGCAAAAAAAAATAGAAAATATATCAGGAGAAAAGAGTCTACTAACTGGATAATTGTTGAATTTCACATGAAGGTAGATTGAGAAGAAAACTAAAAATGAAATGTGTTGAAAAATCAGGTTTCAAAATATTAGGTTGTCGCACATAAAATTACTAACTTTATAGGAAATTAATAAAATGCTTCTGAAATGTTAACTAATTTATTTAGTTGAACTAGGTGCCATATTGATGAATGATTGTTCTCCAACTTAGCTCTAAATTCTTGATCCCATCTTGAAAAAAAAAATCTCATTCTTTGATATGGTAAACAGTTTAACTGCTTTGATTACCTTTTTATTGGAGAATGTTTTATTGTTAATGAAACACTCAAGAGGCTTTAAGTGATAATCAGGAGGAATATCGGGTATATCAAGGATGAGGCAAAATTTCATACTTCAGGCTATGCAGCTTTTGGACAGTTGAGTGAAAAGCATGATATCAAGTGTTGTCATGCAGCAAAATTGGGCTATTTTTATTCACAAGCCTATTCAAGTAAACATATTTTGAAAATATAGAAATTTAGACGGGTTGATGCTAATGGTGGAAGATAATTGAACCAAGACCCTGGTTGTCCTCCCCTCTGCCAGATAGAGGACTATAAGGTGGAGTTTCGGACAACTGAGGGAGTCCCCATATTACTGCTATGATAATCCACACCATTCACTGAGACTGCCTAACCATGACCTTGTGCCACCTCAAAGACCAGAACTTTTAAATTATTACTCATACAAACTGCAAACTTTTAAAGGAGATCCCAGTGTCATTTAATTGTAACCAAATTGTTTATACATAAACCAAATTGTTGCTCCATTTTAACCAAAGTTAACAAAGGTTCTATACACTGACTATAAACCCCTAATCAAGAACTATATTTTAAAGAAATGGCAAGAAACCTGGAACAACTGTCAAAACAACAAATTACTTAAAATCAAACCCGTCCTGAAGTGACAACTATCAGAACCCAGTAAATCACGCAAGGAAGTGATTATATCCTATATTCGAATAGGACATACACATATAACCTACCCTTATCTCCTAAAAAATGAAGAACCTCCTGAACGCGTTGCATGTTAAGAACCCTATACAGTAAAACATGTTCTACTCAACTGCAATGACTTTACATATATCCGGCAACCCCTCTATATAATGTTAACAACCTGAAAGATCTTTTCGAAAAAATAAACTCTAATACTATTTTAACCTTCCTCAAAAAGATCAAACCAAACAACAAAATATAATCTAAGTAAAGATCCGAAGATCAAAAATAGATCCGACCCTCACTGGGGGAAAAATTTAAAAAGTAATACAACCTAAAAGCAATAGAAAAGTTTAAAAAGCAAGACATCTTCCAAAATTCTGTAAAAATAATATAACCTTACCCAAAATCATTTATGACCTTAAATGATCCCATAGGATTGATAGGTCGTTAAACCTCGAAATAAACAAATTAACCTCAGTTAATTCTTTATTCCAAAGAATTTCTTTTTACGCAATTCCTCACCGTCAACTTGTTCTTTGCTCCATTTTACTTCATCAGCCATTTTTCTCACCCTCTGATATCAAAAGCACAATATGACAGGAGTCAATGACCGGGGAGCAGACAAACACTAGCTAGATTAACTGGAATCATGCTTATATCCACGTGACACACCAGTAATGTATGAACAAGTGAGAAGTCAAGTAGATGGTCTTAAGAAACCATCATGAAGACTAATAGAGGACAGGGTTAGATTATTGAGTGCCATCAACTAGAATAGACTCCAGACTACATTTAAACCACAAGGTTTAAATCTCAAGATAAATGGTCCTGCAAAAATAAGGCCAATGATTAATGTCTCTTGGATTTTTTCCTTTAAAATTAAAGAAATAATACAAATATGTAAAGTATGTGTACTACTGATGGTAAGGTCACCTATAAGGAATAAGGTTTGCCTATCTGTGAATATTTTTATTTATTTTTTTTGTATGTGTGTTTTTTATTTTTATTTTTATTTTTTTATTTTTTTTTAATTTTTTTTGGGCCAGTTAATCATATAAGATGCTGCTCCTGCTGTACATTGATTATTTTGAGCCAATTTCCTCATTGAAGACTGAAAAATCCATGTACAAATATTATATTGAAACAAGACCAAAAGCTGAAAGAAATCAATATTTTGTCCTTGACATAAGTTCCAAAATCTTAGTTACAAATTTACTTTAAGGAATATCATGTACAGTCCAAAAAATTGATTTGTTAAACATTGAATTTTATCTCAACTATCTTCCAAGAAATTGAAACTCTAACAATTATGGTTCACATCATACATCATTTTTACTAAATTAACTTTCTGAAAGTATTTTTAAATAACATTACTATAAATATGGATAGTATAAATATGCATGAAGTTTGGTCAGATTCAGGAAAAGTATAGATCATATTTAATGTAGTAGTCTTCTATTGATACAGGTTTGACTAAAGACACCATTTTATATTTTTTTAAGTTACCTTTGTATACAAGAGAAGCATTCCTGGTTCAAATGAATGTAAATATTGTCAAACTTTTCAGTTTAGTGCTTTTAATCATGCTTTTAGCTGTTGCTGTTTATCAACTGCAGCCTAAATTGATATTAAATTCCATGAACCTGGAACCAAATTCTACCAAATTTTGTCCAAAAGAACTTGAGAATGGCCAGAAGGATGGACAAAAGCTTTAGATTAAAAAATTTGAACAATATTTATTTTGGATTCAGACTTTTTTTTTTAATATATAAACAAGCTATTTGCACTATTTACATTGTTTAGACTGCTGTCCTCGCATTCATTGCCATATTCAGTGTTTCAGCTATTGTAAGTTCAGGCCTTATTCAGGTGATATTTCTTGATATCATTATCATCCCCACTTTTCACTTGTATGCTCTGGCCTTCTTTTCAAATGAAAATCTTCAGTCCATGGAGGTAGATTATTCTTATTCTGCTGTCTATACGAGATCTCATTTGTTAATTATATGAAGTTTATTTGTTTTTGTGATGTTTTGAGATTATCATTACTCTTTATCTTAAGATAAGAAAAAAATTTTTTTTTTTTAAATGAAACTTGCATTAACTATATTTATTTCAGAAATATATCTGATAATAGAAATACTTTTAAGAATTATCTTCAGAATTGTTTCTTTGATAAGCTTTGATAAAAAAAAATGTTTACCAAAGATTTTCTGTTATCCCATTTTTTTTCTCTTCATGCTTGTGTTCAGGAGCCAGACTGAACTCATTACCTTAACAATTTTTACTTATCTAATGTTTGGATTTTGATTGGTTAACATCCAGCAAGAAAGTGGTGCCCCCTCCCATCTATGAAATGAATGGTCAGTTTTTCTTTCTCTTACTGTTTGTCTTGTTCTATTTATCTCGTTCACTCTATAATATGAAACATATATTCACATCAGTTTTGTTTACAGTTCATTTGTCTAGTGGCATGTCTCACCCATTCAATATGTAGTATTTTTTAACTTCTTATTTAGTCAAAATATATTATTGAATTGTAGTTAATTGAACCATATAAATGAAATAATCAATAAAATAAGTTTCATCTTTGTAGATATTCTAATTCACTTAACTGGTTAGAATTTTGTGATGAGTTTTTAATTCTAGTACTTTTCAGCACCTCCACCCAGTAGTCATTCCACCTGAGGTCAGTTAAAAAAGTAAGGCACAGTGTGTTGCTCTCTAGGAGACTAGTGTCATTCATCCTAATGGCTGACAAAAGTTTCTCTTGTCCTCTTTCCTTAGTGTTTTTTTTTTTTTTTTTTTTTCATTCTCTGAAAACTCAGTAAGTTATGTCTTAGTGGCTTTATTGCCTTGCTTGGGGTGAAATGATTAAAACAAAAATGAGGAAGCCTTTTTGAAAGTTAATATATAACTTTGGTGACTGCAGAATATAAAATTTACTTCGTATTCTCTGCAGTAGTATGGGTGTGTTGTACAAGTTCATTTGTCCTATATGTTGTCATATACAGTAATTAAATGCATAGACGTTTTAATTATAAAAACGTTTTTCTAAGTTTGACTACCACAGCTTGAGTTGGAAATAACCAAAATTAAACTGTTTGCTGAAGTATGAATTGTGAAGTCAGGTTAACCTCTACAGCTGTTTGCTCTTGTTATGTACAGGAACATATTTCTGCTGATAACATGCCTGATTTTTATCATTCCATGTTATGTGCGGATAATTTTGATCATGTTACACAAGATATTTTTTCCTTCAATCCTGCAAAGATGTGTGTGTATGTATGTATATATCCACACACACTTAAATTGTGTATCTGCATATTGAAGAGTTGAGATGGCTAGACTGATTTCAGCCACACTTGTAACTTAAGCGTTTTTGAATGTTTCAAAAGTATTTGACAATTTTATCTCTATCCCCCCTCTCCAGTGCAAAACGATTGTATTTGGATCTGAACTGCAACATGTATTTCAACTTCACTATAGTGGTAATGTGTTACTAGTAAGTATAACATTCTGAGGTACTTTTTTTTTTTTTTTTTTTTTTTTTCCTATGTTTTACTCTAAAGAATGCTGGTGATGTCTTAAAACAAAATGGGTAACTGAATCTGGGTTCCTGGAGGAAAGACTCTAAAATCTAGTCAGTTCATTGGATGTTTCTTTTGGCAATCGAGCAATTGCTTTAAAGAAAATGTTTTCACTGTATATAGAACTTAATTTAATACTCAACTGACTCAGCTTTAGGTCAAATAGCCTTGAGTGACAACCAGTGGAGTAGAAGTAAAACTGATTGTAAACCATAACAAAGATAATAGGAAACCACTCCACGGTGTTTTCCAAAAATGCATGATACTTCTGATAATAAAAAAAAAATCTTGTAGTTATGATCGCCTATGTTATAAAAGAACACAGCGAATTTTTTTTTTTTTTCTTATCAACTGTTTATAGGTTGTGGGTATGACAATGAACTGAATCTGGCAGCAAGGCCTCTGATTGGGAGGTTGAGGAGCATGGAACCACCTCTTAATTTCTGTTCTCAGGTTCACTCTGACCCAGAGTGGAGGCACCTGTTAGGGTCCCAGCTATGGGCAAATAGTTAGCTCTCAAATGGGGTCAAAACACTATGAAAGTATAAAAATACTTTTATAGAAAAATATAAATTTTTTTGAAGGAAAAAAAAAATTATTACCAGCATTACATTTTTTAATACAAAAACTAGTAGACATCTTCAACCATTTGTTGCTTACTCAATGCCAAGATATATTTTGAATGGTAAAGTTTTGACAATAGCAAAGATTTGTCCATATAAAAGTTGAACTATTTAACATAGAGGTTTATTTTTTATTTTTATTTTTTTAAATAATCACCTTTAATTTTTATTTTTTTAAATAATCACCTTTAATTTTTATTTTTTTTAAATAATCACCTTTAATTTTTATTTTTTTTAAATAATCACCTTTAATTTTTATTTTTTTTAAATAATCACCTTTAATTTTTATTTTTTTTAAATAATCACCTTTAATTTTTATTTTTTTTAAATAATCACCTTTAATTTTTATTTTTTTTAAATAATCACCTTTAATTTTTATTTTTTTTAAATAATCACCTTTAATTTTTATTTTTTTTAAATAATCACCTTTAATTTTTATTTTTTTTAAATAATCACCTTTAATTTTTATTTTTTTTAAATAATCACCTTTAATTTTTATTTTTTTTAAATAATCACCTTTAATTTTTATTTTTTTTAAATAATCACCTTTAATTTTTATTTTTTTTAAATAATCACCTTTAATTTTTATTTTTTTTAAATAATCACCTTTAATTTTTATTTTTTTTAAATAATCACCTTTAATTTTTATTTTTTTTAAATAATCACCTTTAATTTTTATTTTTTTTAAATAATCACCTTTAATTTTTATTTTTTTTAAATAATCACCTTTAATTTTTATTTTTTTTAAATAATCACCTTTAATTTTTATTTTTTTTAAATAATCACCTTTAATTTTTATTTTTTTTAAATAATCACCTTTAATTTTTATTTTTTTTAAATAATCACCTTTAATTTTTATTTTTTTTAAATAATCACCTTTAATTTTTATTTTTTTTAAATAATCACCTTTAATTTTTATTTTTTTTAAATAATCACCTTTAATTTTTATTTTTTTTAAATAATCACCTTTAATTTTTATTTTTTTTAAATAATCACCTTTAATTTTTATTTTTTTTAAATAATCACCTTTAATTTTTATTTTTTTTAAATAATCACCTTTAATTTTTATTTTTTTTAAATAATCACCTTTAATTTTTATTTTTTTTAAATAATCACCTTTAATTTTTATTTTTTTTAAATAATCACCTTTAATTTTTATTTTTTTTAAATAATCACCTTTAATTTTTATTTTTTTTAAATAATCACCTTTAATTTTTATTTTTTTTAAATAATCACCTTTAATTTTTATTTTTTTTTTAAATAATCACCTTTAATTTTTATTTTTTTTTAAATAATCACCTTTAATTTTTATTTTTTTTTAAATAATCACCTTTAATTTTTATTTTTTTTAAATAATCACCTTTAATTTTTATTTTTTTTTAAATAATCACCTTTAATTTTTATTTTTTTTTAAATAATCACCTTTAATTTTTATTTTTTTTTAAATAATCACCTTTAATTTTTATTTTTTTTTTAAATAATCACCTTTAATTTTTATTTTTTTTTTAAATAATCACCTTTAATTTTTATTTTTTTTTAAATAATCACCTTTAATTTTTATTTTTTTTTAAATAATCACCTTTAATTTTTATTTTTTTTTAAATAATCACCTTTAATTTTTATTTTTTTTTTAAATAATCACCTTTAATTTTTATTTTTTTTTTAAATAATCACCTTTAATTTTTATTTTTTTTTAAATAATCACCTTTAATTTTTATTTTTTTTTAAATAATCACCTTTAATTTTTATTTTTTTTTTAAATAATCACCTTTAATTTTTATTTTTTTTTTAAATAATCACCTTTAATTTTTATTTTTTTTTTAAATAATCACCTTTAATTTTTATTTTTTTTTTAAATAATCACCTTTAATTTTTATTTTTTTTTTAAATAATCACCTTTAATTTTTATTTTTTTTTTAAATAATCACCTTTAATTTTTATTTTTTTTTTAAATAATCACCTTTAATTTTTATTTTTTTTTTAAATAATCACCTTTAATTTTTATTTTTTTTTTAAATAATCACCTTTAATTTTTATTTTTTTTTTAAATAATCACCTTTAATTTTTATTTTTTTTTTAAATAATCACCTTTAATTTTTATTTTTTTTTTAAATAATCACCTTTAATTTTTATTTTTTTTTTAAATAATCACCTTTAATTTTTATTTTTTTTTTAAATAATCACCTTTAATTTTTATTTTTTTTTAAATAATCACCTTTAATTTTTATTTTTTTTTTAAATAATCACCTTTAATTTTTATTTTTTTTTTAAATAATCACCTTTAATTTTTATTTTTTTTTTAAATAATCACCTTTAATTTTTATTTTTTTTTTAAATAATCACCTTTAATTTTTATTTTTTTTTTAAATAATCACCTTTAATTTTTATTTTTTTTTTAAATAATCACCTTTAATTTTTATTTTTTTTTTAAATAATCACCTTTAATTTTTATTTTTTTTTTAAATAATCACCTTTAATTTTTATTTTTTTTTTAAATAATCACCTTTAATTTTTATTTTTTTTTTAAATAATCACCTTTAATTTTTATTTTTTTTTTAAATAATCACCTTTAATTTTTATTTTTTTTTTAAATAATCACCTTTAATGTTATAGTCAGGTTTTGCCTGTTGTAACCTGTCTTCAGGTGTTTTGATCGTTACACGAAGTTGATTTTTTTTTTTTATTTAAACTCTGAGATTTATATATCTCTGAGATTATGTATAATGGATTAGAAATTAGTGTTGACTAAAACATATCTGGTTTGCTGGCAGTTTGATTTCAGTCTCTAAGTTGGGTTGAAGGTTCTTATATCCTGGAGCAAGTTTTTCAGCTAGAAAATAGTATTTTTCTATAGACTCACCACTATTGGCTAAACATTTTCATTAACAATCAACAAATTTGTATTCTATATACTGTGTCTCTTTAGGGCATAGGCAATCATGGCCTTCTACATCTTCCTATCCCTTGTTGCTCTTAATACTCCATCTTTTGTTATCCCACTCAATCTCAGCTCCTCCATCCATCTACTCAGATTCATCAAGTATGTCATGTATTGCTTTCCCTTGTCTCTTTCCCTCTATCCATCCTGTGAGCCCCAGGTTCTCCAAGCCCTCTTTCCTTCATTACATGCACCAAACATTTCAGTTGTCTTTTCCTGATGTTAAATCTCAGTTTCCTTCTTGTGTCCATTCTCTCTAAAACCTTGTCATTGCTTGTTTTCCATCATGATATCGTTAGCATCCCCAGCATCCTTCTGTAGAATCACATTTCAGTTGCTTCAATTTCCTTTATCTTCAATAAAATTTTCCAGCGTTTGCTGCCATATTGAAGGACAGATATCACATAGTAGTACTCTTTGTTTCCAGCAAAATTTTCCTGTCTCTTAATACTCTACTCAGCTTCTGGAATGCATCCTTAACCATGCCAATAAGCCGTTAAAATGTGAATTGTCATTCACATCTCTGTTGCCACTTCTGAAATGCATTACCCACTGTCTAACTATACCCACATTTTCACTGTATGATCTCTGAACTGAAATTATTTTTCAGTCTGTGGTTTGGTTGGGTAGACTGTTCTCATGTTGCTCCCCATGCTTAAGAGATATAATGTATTAGTTACTCTCTAGTTTATTTGCCTTTGTGTCATCTGTTACCTTCATTGTATTAGATACATTTGGCCTATTGTTGTTTAAACCATATCTGATTCTCTGGCAGTTGTGATTTTAATCCTGAGGTTGGGTTGTGTTGGATACCCTTGTTGTTTTCTTATTATAGTCACCTCCATTGGCTATACATTTTAACCAGTCATGATCAAGAGCCTGGATGCTGTGCTCAAAATTTGACTTGTCATACATTTCACTGTTGTCTCGTCTGTATCCACTTTTTCACTGTTTAATTTCTGCTCAACAAATGTTGATAAACGTTAAGGTATTAAGTCAGTCTTCAACGTTTAACGTGTATAGTAGTAAGTTAACTAAGTGTTCAAATTGTATTCATTTTGTCTGCAGTCAGAATTGATTTTTACATATGCCCATAAGGCCAAATCAGATTGCATTTTCAGACCGAAGGCAGCGGAGTCATCCAAACATTGCTGCTGTTTATCATGGCATTGCTGAGACAGGATCCGTGACATTACAAACTATGGATCTATCAAGACTGTGATCTACCTGTACGTCTGACAATGAAAAACATTCTACAGGCTGTTAGCTGATCCAGATATCAGCACACATCAAGTGGCTCTAGCATTTTGTACATCATGTACTGCATAGAGGTTACTTCAAGAGCAGCTCTTGTATTTGTATCATTTGTTACATGTACAGGAGGCATTTTGAATATTTGTTATGAGTTGCTGTGTTGTGGTACAATGATGGCCTTCTGTCTATATATTTATGTGGACATTCTACATTGTTTTGGTATGAAGAATCCACCACCGAAGTTTTCATAGGTATTTAAATACACTGTGTGTGTGTGTGTGTGTGTACAAAATTTTAAAGGCATATTGGCAAGGTATGTGGGTGAGTGGAGTGTTTAGAATGTTCGCTTTCTGACAATGAAGCCTGGATTCAAACCTCACCATGGTCAATTTGTCAGGTGAGTGACTTCCTGATGTTATTGGTCCGAAGGAGGCAACTCCAATGTGCAGCACCTTTTAGAAAGTGCCTGAAAACCATGCCATGGCTTGGCCAAATCCTTGTGAGTGAAGTTGGCTAGGCTAGCTCAAAGTTACACGTCATTGTGACCAAGGGTTTGAGCATCCTGGCTAGATAATGCGCTCTCTCCCAGAAACTGTAACTAAGGTCTGCTCAGAATAGTTGCAGTATAAACCATGGGTGGGCTCTGTGAGTGTTGAACAAACGTGTCTGAGCAGGCGTCTACAATGGGGATTAGCTAGCCACCCCAGTAGACGAGTATCCTCGAATATGAGTGGCCAATGATTTTATATAGTTCTTCTCTATATAGCCAAATTCAATGATGTACCCCTGTTTTATACGTACTTTCATATCAGATACTGTTTGCCAAATGACTAGACAAAAAAAAGGGGTTATTTGTTGGGGGTTCAACTTCTACTGCTGGTAAAGATGCCACCAACATCTGATTTTGGGAGCCAACATGATATAGGAAGTGTGACCTTGTGTAGTGACCTTTTATATATTATTAACTTGGCCTAATTTTTTTTTTTTTTTCCAAATGGATGGGTGTAGCATTACAACTGATGTCAAATGGAGTCAGCAGGATGACTTCAAATTTTAGCCAAAACTGTTGGTAAAGCTATAAGTTTGTCTTTCCCTCTCTAGCTGTAGGCAAAAATAGTAGGGCAGACTGACCTTGTTAGGATAACCAGTCTTAGGAAAGAACAACACTGAATACAGACCATGGAGAATGTAGTCGAAAAATCATGACCCTTTTTAGGAACAAACAGAGCAATTCAGTTCAGGAAAAGTAAGTTGTAGAGGACTTGAACACCTCTACTTTGAAAGGACATGGTGCTTGAAGGGAAGTGTAACTTTCTTACATCAGTGTCTGCTGCAGAAGAACAGTGTGCCCATGTGTATGTAGTGGACTCTTCTTTTGATGTAGAAAATGCCATATGTTTATACTAAAAATATTGTCAAATGGCTCTGAAGACTAATACTTTAAATATATATTAATTTATTTAATTTTCTACCTTGTCCTCATGCTGTAAATAATCTTTATAAACATTACATTTAGTTTAATATTTTTCAGGAAGTATTGAATATAAACAAGAAAATGCATAGCAACATGTTAATATTTTGTAAGATAAATTTGCAAATTAAGTTTTTTCAATTTTTGTTTCCTCCTATTTCCCCGTTTGTCTGAGGCAGTCACTTTTTAGCTTAATTTGAGACCACAATTACCATTTTCACTTGGATATCCTATCTCTTATGCCTCTACAATTATCCACATATATGTCGGACTGTTAGTGTATGGAAAAAATGAAACTGAAGTGATGCATTTCATTCCAATAATTTCTTAAACTGTCAAAAACGGAAAGTTAACTATGTGGGAAGTGACAATAGAATATGTGACACAGCAAACTGAGGAATTTGTAAAAGATGTCTTTCGAAAACACTATTAAAATCTTTTGCACTCTGCATTATTTGATGCTTATTCATCTGTTGCTGTGTGTAGCCTCTTCAACTGCAAAAGCTCAATTAAGATTCGTTTAGGTCATGTTGTCATGAGCAGAATACAACATAACCACAACCTTCAAACATACTGTTGTTCATCAAACAGTCACCTGTAATGTCATAAGTTTGCTTAGCAAAAGCAGTCTCTAGCTAAAGTTTAAAGAACAGAAGAATTTCATTGGGATCAGTGATCAACTTCTATGTATAACCTATCCTTGAATATGGCAATTAATGCTAGACAATTTTTTCACATATAAAGATGACTTGAAGTAACAGATGTAGTTCTACAGGAAGAATCTGTACCATGGACAGAACATGTGAACAATGAGGAAGTTATAAGGACAATAGAAAAAAAGTCACTTCTAACTTAACATTTTTGTTACACATAATAAGAAAAGAGTACTTGGAAAATTTGCCACTCACAGGACATATTAAAAGCAAGAGGAGTAGAGAAATAGCAACTAGTATACCAACAAGTTTGTTTAAAAGGATGGTAGAATATGAACTAGAAGGGGGACAAAAATTGCTTAGAACTATGAAAGACAGGAGGTTGTGGAGAGCCATTATTGCCAACATCCTGACAGGACATGCCATATAAAAGTTGTTCTTTCAGCTTTCAATGTCAACTGTAAGTAGCATTTGTTGTATTCTCTCCTCCTATTTTAAAAGTGAGACAGATTCCATTTTTGAAGTTTGTCATTAATATAGAATTTCAAGTTTTAGTAAATTCAAATTGGCTGCCTCTCATTTATCAAAAATACTTTCCCAAATTTTTGGGGCATTCCTCACCATTAAACAAGGTCAAAAGTCCATATAGACATATGTCCGCAAATCCTTCATTTTTGAGTTATTATTAAAGTTTATGGTAGACTGACGATATGCTTGGGGGTTTTTAGTGGTTATGTTGAAATGGTAAGGTCAAGTGCATATTCAAAAAGCTCTGGTATGAGGTTGCCATGACAAATAAGTTAAAAGTTAAAAATGCAAAGTAAGTATTGGTTTTTGTTGTATTTGTAAAACGGGATTCATGCTTGGTCAATTTTGCCAATAAACAGGTGTGATGTATGTACGATTGGAAGAATAGGGGGTGCGCATCATGCGATGACATGACACAGAAGTGGATGCATTGTTCCTGCAACATTGGAGAAGTTGGCACCTTGTAGAAAACGTGAAATTGTTATGGCACACAAGAAAGAAGTTAAAAAGAAAACCAGATTTTTGTTGGAATATTTCTAAGTGTTTCAAAGAAATAAACGATTGCAAAAAGTAACATTTTTCTTAATTTTTGCTGTAGCCTGTGTGTCAATTGAAATTTTTGTTCCCATATCAAGACCTCTGACTTTGATCTACCAGTGACTTGATTTTGGTTGAGTTTGAGTGAAGTGGCTTGGAGAAATGCATAATTGTGCAAAAGACTGCCTGAAATTATGTATATCATTGATTTTTGACGAACCCTGTACATTGATTTGAAATATTTTTGTGTACATTAAAGGTTCGGACCTTGATCTACGAAATACTAGATTTTTGTTGAATGCATATAAAGTCTCAGAAGAATTTGTAAATTCTAAGTCTTTTGGTGATTTCTGCCATGCTCTGTAACTCTATTCAAAATTTTTTGCGTACATTAAAGGTTCGTGTCATGATCGACAAGTGACCCAATGTTCGTAAAAATTAAACCAAGGGTTTCTGAGGAGTAGGGTTTGTTAGAATGGAGATGCACACACATATCCATTTTTTTTTATATATATATATATATATATATATATATATAGTCTACATGGCAATACAGTGCCATCTATGTAAGTTACATTTGTCATTTGTGTATATTTGTGGCTTGTTCGTCTTCTATATTTAATGTGTACAGTAGTAAGTTAACTAAGTATTCAATTTAACAATGGCAGGATATTCATGTTATGAGCAGTTAGATATGATTTTTACATACGCCCATAAGGCCGAATCAGATTGCATTTTCAGACCGAAGGCAACTGAGTCATCCAAAATTTGCTGCTGTTTATCATTGCATTGCTGAGACAGAATCCGTGGCACTACAAACTATGGACCTATGAAAACTGGGATCTGCCCATATGCCTGACTATAATAAAGAACATATTTTACAAAGACAATCCAGGTATCAGCACATGTCAAGTGGCCCTAGCATGAAATACATCTTAGTATTGCAGGGTACTTTAAGAGCATTTGTTATGAGTCAGTGTGTTATGGGTTTTTTGACATTTTATATTGTTTTGGCATGAGGAACCCACCCCCAAAGTTTGTAAAAGTATTTTTGATATACTCTTTATGTATGTATGTATGTATGTATTTATATATATATATATATATATAGAGAGAGAGAGAGATAGAGAGACAATGAAGGTATATTATGTTTAATCATGAGCTGTTCTAAACATCGTATTTTGGCTTTAATTTCAGGTGAAAATAGACAATTTCTCCAACATTTGGATAATTTTTTATTAGGTTGGTTCTAAGTTTGTGGTTCACATGAGCCATCTTCAGAGAGGTTGCAGGATTGTTGGAGAATTACGATATTTAGAACGGCTTATGATTAAACATAATAGACATTCATTGTCTTTTCTATCTAACAGTACATATTTAGAAAATTATCTGCCTTGATACACACACACACTTTCTCTCTCTCTCTCTCTATCTATATATATATATATATATATATATTTATATTTTAAGGTATGTTATATATATATATATTTTTTTTTTTTTTTTTTTTAATCATATCACCCCAAGCAAGGCGATAACGCCACTGATGCACAGGGGGCTACGTAAGGGTAAAAAGAATGGAAAAGAGAAAGCCGGAAACCACATCATAAACAGGGAACATGGGATGCGCCTCTTCACCTGTTCAGTAGACGTGGGTGGAGTGTGAACCGGGCGATAGTTTATTTATGGGTAAAAGTACTTAATATCAGGAATAGAGTGTATGTGAATATAAAAGTGTAGCTAACACCACGTATCAATATTGCTTTATGCTTGAACAATCTTTAAGTCTGAAGAAGACTGTTGCCACTTGGTGTTGACCTCAGTGTCCACAAATGTATGGCGTTGTTGTTTTCATGAAAATTTGGAAAGACTTTTTTTTTATATTGCTGGTGCTACAGCAGAGGTAGGCTTTTCTGTAGTGACAGAAGAAATTGTCAACTGGTTTTCTCTGATTAGAATTTGATGTGGCACAAGTTATGCTCCCTATAAAAGAAATTAAAATAGAATTGATGTCTTGATTGCCATTTTTGAATATCAAGATAATCTAAATCAGTTTTTTAATATCTGAGATTATGGTTGAATGCCTCACAAAAAGACGTTGACATTGATGTTGAAATTGCAATGGCATGGACAGCACTATCCAAAATGAATAACATTTGCAAATTAAGTGAAAAGAAAACTTAAAAAAAAAATCTGTTACTGCAACTTTATAGGTTTAGACTAGAATCAGTTTTCTGATTTGAGTCAACATTAACAATTTCATAGGATGTATTTCCAGTTAGGAGATAGGGAATGGAATATTTTGCTTAAAATCAACACATCACCAGATATCTTCAGTTTTGATGTTTTCATATAACACAACACGTAAAGGGTAAATAAATGACAGTTTATTGTTCAGGAAAGTACAATTAACAGAGGTCAAGACAGAATGGGAACAGAAGTCGAATCTGTCAGGTGGGGGTGATAGGGTGTTCCATTATAACAAAATATTTGGTATTTATTGATTGAGCAGCTTGTTACTTTTAGTTGAAATTTATAAAATCTTTCTCTTAATACAAATTTTAACAAAAGTAGGTTTCTCAAGTCCAGTCGCTGTTATTGCTCTTTCTTTTCAGTACTGATGGAGGCTTCCTTAACTTTTTGTTTGAAGTAGTCTGGAACATCAATATCTTGATTGTTATTTTCTCTTAAAGTTATGTGATGTGGTTTCTGTTATTTGGTACATATTTTTTGTGATTCTATAGCACCAGTCAACAAGGTTTGAAGGACGGTCTTTGCCAAAATCTGCATGATTAACCTATTCAAATCCATTTATGACCATTGATCTTAGAAAATCAGTTATATATGGCTGACAATTGAGATATTTCTCTTTGGTGTCATGTATGACATCCATATAAAAGTCTTTATCTGACAGGGCAATTTAAGAACATGACTCGAATTAAGGGTTACAATTGTATTGGAATTTTATAGATAAAGCATCTTCTGTAAATATACAATGCAACTCTTTCTGTCATCTGTCCAGTGATTGCTCAATGTGTCTCGATTCTTATTCACATTAGTATGCACTGAAAACTGGGAAAGGCCCACTGCATGTTCACCAGGAAAAAAAAAATAGGTGTCTTTATTCAAGACTTTTCTTGCTTGTTTGTGTGGGTAGGGAGATACTAACTGCTCAGCTCTCTCCTAGTACCACCTTGCTCATCTGTGACATGTGGCTGACAATATTAATGCATGGCATCAAGACCACACCAATGTTAGTCTACCAGTACTCACTCCCTCAATTCTAAGCATGACTTAATGTAGACCAGCAATTCAAGATGTTCTATATCCAGTTTTGTTGTTACTTAGTTTCAAAAACCTTCATCCACTCATTTACTTTTTTGTTCTGCGTCGATCACTGGTTGCTCTTTAAAAATTTCAAAGAACCTACTTGCTGGCCGTAATGTAGAAGCATTAAAACGTTTTGCTAAAGTTAAAAATCAGATGAACATTGTTAATTTTTGAGTTATTTTCATCTCAAATGTAGATTGTATTTAATCAATTAAACTGCATACTTTATTCTGCAAGTGACTACAATGGAGAAATAATTATTTGTAGAGTCAATAGAACAGCTGGACTCAAGGAAATTTTATGAGTATTGACAATTGCAATGAATATGTGTCTGCTTTTCTTTCATTTTCTCCTCTTTATTATCCTTTACAATCTTCATGGTCCATGTTTGTTGTTTCTTTTTTTTTTTTTTTTTTTTTTTTTTTTTACCTAAATATACCAAGTCAATTGGTTTCATATGCTAAAAAAAAGAAAGCAAAAATCAAATCAGAAAGTGATAGTCGAAATTTCCAGGACAATGAAATTAATACTCACAGAACATACTGAAAGTGGGGGCAGATAGGGAACAGTGAGTAATCTAAGAAAATTACTTTTCTATAAATACTTTCATAGTAACTGTACCAGTGAGCTTTTTGCTATGGTACCTAGACATTATCAATTTAAATGTAATGCTAGACTGGCAACAAGATCTCAGTTTACAGTTGAGTTGGCTTGATGTAGTTGAAAGTTCTATGTTAAGTTTCTTTACTTGCACTACTCTCTTGTGGAACTCTCTTCTGGTTCCATACTTTCCAGCCAACTTTAATCTTCAAAAATTTAAATGCAGTGTCAATTGCTGTCTATTGTCCTCCTGATTACTCTTTTTTTTCTTTCTGCTTATTAATGGTTCTATTTCTAATTTTTACACACTTTATTTCCTACCTTTTAACTTATGCACAAATATCTTTAGGAAAGCTATCCACCTTCCCCCCAGCTATGGGTTAATTAGTATGTCTTGTATGACTCAACCATTATTATCTAAAATTTTTTTTTTTTTTTCAGAAGAAAATTTCTGGTTTTAAATCACTTGAAAATGGTTAAGCTGTAGAAAAATAATTGAGCAATCAATTTAGCATGAACATACATAAATATGTAGTTTGAAATTTTCTTCATATAATCATGACAAACCTGTTTTGCCATGTTATTAAAGTTATTGCAGGTCCCCTTTCAATCAATGACAGCATATGGATACACAGTTGACAGTTTATTTATTCTTTGCTGACACAAAGGAACATGGTTACCATGCTTAATATTGGCGTGAGAATTTATCCAAATATTATTTCGATTTTGATTGCTATAAAGCATCAGCACATTTTACCATCTTGTACAATTCACACTACTGTGAAAAGAGGTAAAACATTTTATCCCACAGCAATCTAATCATGAGAAGTTTTGCTGATGAAACTGACATATTGTGATAAACGAGTAGAAACTGTAATAGGTGTATTCTTCAATTTTGTCAATCAACAGGCATTGTTCTAATCCCTTTGCCTCATGTATGATAGAATCATTCTGTCTTAGAGGTGAAGGTTGAATACTGTTTGTTTGTTTTTTTTTTTTTTTTCCTCTCCATGACAATTATGTTTGGAATATTATCAGTAACAATAGTTCCAGAGTAACCAATTTTAGCAAATGTTTGATTATGACACTGATTGCTTGGAAGTGTGTAGCTTGAATGTGAATTTCAGACTAAGTGTATTCACCAGTTATTCCAAGGGTGTCATTACCAGATGGTAAAGGGCTACAGATGTTAATATATACCCTTTCCCATGCTTTTCCAATATCTATATCCCAAACAAAAAGCAAGGAAGAAAGCTCTATCAATACTGGAAATAGCATTGACATTAACTAAATCAGTAAGTTAAATGCTATAAGTGATAGACACTTCAACAAACATGTCTCAAAAGAGACATGGCTGACTAGGCAAAAAAAAATTTTCTCACATTAGGTTGGCATTGCATTTTGCGGTAGACTGATTGCCAACCAATGCTATAGAACCTAATCGATCCTGCTATTTAACCCATACCTGGAGGGAGAAGGGACAGATTAATACTTTGCTCAAAGTATTTATACATAAGTGAATGCAACAGATTCCAGTGGAATTCAAACTTGTCTCTTTGATTTCTCGTTCTGAGCTGATATTCACTGCACATCAACTTATTTTCTGAAAAATTATTTTAAGAGAACAATTTTATAAAATATTCAATCGACAAGAAGTCTGAATGAATGCTGAATATTTCCTTATGAGGAAATGGCTAATATTACCATTGTAGATTTCCCCTGACTCCTTTCATTGGCTCTAGTACACTTGATACTTAAACAATGAGACATACCACACAATCTTTTGTTAACGTTTATATTCTTTTCTGTTTGACCACCATAATTTTTTCATATAGTGTTTTTATATATATATATATATATATATATATATATTATTTTTTTTCTTCCTTTTTTTTTTTTTCAAACCTACTTGTTGCTGGGACTTAAAATACACCATTTGTACCCCATCTACAATTGTAAAGCTTCTATCCCTGCAAAAATAGTCAAATGATTAAACTAAAAGATACCCCCCCCCCCCCCAAGCATTTACCTATTCTCAAATACATTTTTTTCCTCAATCATTTCACCTCATGCAAGGTGAGACCACTACTAGTGTGAAAAGGGTTACAGTGAGAGAAAAGACTATGTACTGAAAAAAATAATAAAAAAATTAACAGGATTCAGAAAGATAGATGGCAATTGACATTGCATTTAAATTTTTGGACATTATAGTCATCAGGGAAGCAGGTAAATGGAAGTGAGGTTCCACAAGTGGGGAATGTGAGAAAAGAAACTGTTGAAGAAGTGGAAGTTGCATTTAACTATTTTAGTGGTTATGGATTTAATAAAGTTTTTGACTGATGATTTATCTTAAGTTTATAATCTTCCACATGAAAGTAAGATGAAATAAAGGAATGCTTAAAGCCATATTCATAAGTTATGACAGGAATTGAATATACTGGCTTTGTTCAAACTGTAGATTATACCAGGTTAACCATTCTATGCAAGAGATTGTAACTAAGATCTGTTCTCTATAGGTGTTGAAGAAAAACAAATGTGCTTCAGCAAGCATCAACAACAGTAATTAGTGAGTCAGTCTTACATAGGTTAATGTCCTGTAAACTATTTAAAATGACCTTGTTATGATTACATTCACTAACTTCTGCTTTTTTACCTCCACCTAAATTGGAGGTGCTGTATTTGGTTGTGTCTGCCTGTAGTCAAGATATCTCAACCTGCTGGATAGATTTGGATGAAACTTTCAGGGATGATTGGCCTCATGACTGGCATGAACTGATTAGATTTTATGTTTGATTTAGTATGGGATAGTTTCTGGGTTATTTTTTCAGTTTAATAAAATTTAATTTTTGCTTTTCAAACTCCAAATACTGAATTGCCTCCCCTAGATCATTTCAAACTACTTTGGGAGTGGTTGAGTTTTTTCTTTTTTTTTTTTTTTTTTCACTCTTGAGAATTGTCAAGTTCATTGGAATTATTCTTTCTCATTTTATCATCTCTTGTTAATCATTGAGATGTTTGCCTTGGCGAAGGTTTGCTGTCTTTGACGACTCTTTCTAGTTCTATTTATTGTTTCAGTTTTGAATCAGGATTTTGTGGAATCACTTTGATTAGCATTGTGTTAATAACCATGTCAGGATAACAACCATGTCAGTTCCTTTGACAATGACCAATAATTATTAATCTCTAATGCAAATGAATGTATATAAACATATATATAATTTTATTACCTAAACTATTTTTAGTGGATACCCATATTTGAGTAGATGCTCCATTTATTTTTGTCTGCTGGCTTGAATAGTCAAGAAAACTTATTAACGGGGGAAAAAAATGCACTCTGGTAGGATTCAAACCTGTCTCTGTTCCCTTGGCAGGAGAAACCATCATTACATCTGACATGCTTATAGTGATTCAGCCACAGTGTATATTGCTGATCAAGAAAAGTTGAAGTGATGAGCTAGTTAGTATAAGCATGTTAGATTTAATGATGGTTTCTCTTGCCCAATAAATGGGATATCTACTTAAATATCAAGTAAAAATGCTTAAATAAAATCTGTCAGCTTAGTAAAAAAAAATAAAATCCTTTCATATATAGTAATTCTTTCTTCAAAGATGAACTTTAATCCCTTACAAAATATACCAACTAAAGCCAAATAGCCAGCCTTGGCTCACACCAGTGTGGTGCTATGTTCATGGCTCATCATAGCCATTGGTACTATTTCTATTAGAGGGGACTGTGTAGCAGAACTCCTGCCTTGTTCAGAACTACCAACAATCACTGCAAGAGTCTTTGAAAATGCAAAGACAGTCCAAGCCAAAGTTGAAAGCGAAACTTGGATCTTGCAAGTTCTGGAAAAAAATCTCAAACACTATTCTCAGAGACACTGTCAGTACTTTTTTTTTTTTTTTTTTTTTAAATTCACCCCAAACCAGGCAGGACTGCCACTAGTGTGGAAGGGGTTACAGTAATAGTAAAAAATAAGATTCAAGGGATGTTGAAGAAAGGACAAGAGATTAATGGGAATCAAAGCGACAAAAGATGGCATTTGGTGTTGCATTTAAACGTTTGAAGATTGTAACTATCAGGGAAGCAAGCAGATGAGTTTCACAAATGGGAAGTGTGAGGAAAAAAAAACTGTTACAGAAGCAGTAAGTTAACTATTTTGATGCTAAAAGAATGGGACCTTGATACCAATCTTGTAGCATGTGTAAATGCATAGGGTCAGGGAACTAGGGAAAATAGCCTGTCAGAGCAGTTGCCATGAAAATACTTGTAGAATATATATATATATATATATATATATATATATATATATATACTAGCAGTATAGCCCGACGTTGCTTGGGTGTAATGAAAGCTTTAAAATTAATCCATGGTCCTGGAACTCGGACTCTTTGGACATTAGCGCAAAAGACTAAAAAGCAATAGTTGTTTCCAGTTAAAGCAAAACCATAGACTGAAAGAAAAATGAATGGATGTAAGTCAAATTTTGATTTCCTGGTATCAATATAAAATTTTCTGCACTATTGTAAGAACTGCAGCCTTGAAACTTCTGAATATCATGTCTTATGTCTTTGAGTGAATCAAATTTGATTAAAATCGGACCACTCCTTATATAACCCGATTTTTTTTTTTTTTTTTTTTTTTTTTTTTTTTCGATATTTATCGGAGGTACCTCGACACAAAACCTAGCTAAGAACACTTGCAGATGCTTATAGTACAACTGTGTAAATTTTCAAGAAAATCGGTTCAGCCGTTTCGGAGTCGATAGGTAACGGAGAGAGAGACACACACACACACACACAGTTCCATTTATAAATAAGTATATATATATATATATATATATATATATACATATACACATATACACACTTATTTTTTTTATTGTTTGATCATATCACCCCGAGCAAGGCGGTAACGCCACTGATGTGCAGGGGGCTATGTAAGAGTGAAAAGATTAGAAGAGACAGCCGGAAACCACATCCTGAACAAGGGATGAGCCTCTACACCTGTCCAATAGACGTGGGTGGAGTGTGAACCGGGCGATAGTTTAGTCTATCTACTCCAATTGAAAAAAAAAAGAAAAGTGAAAAGAGAATATATATATATATATATATATATATATGGCCCTGAGATTATCTACTCATCAGATAAAGCTGAGGACTTTTTTCTTACTTAATTTCTCTGACTTTATGGAGCACAAGCTTTGTAATAACAATCTTGGCTTCAGAAGTTTCTAGATTTATCAAAACTCTTGATGAAGGCTACAGGTTTGGCTAAAATCATTGTAATTAGTTCTTGGCCAACGTCTCCAATCTTGACAAAGCTGTTTAACTGCTGCTTGAAGAACTGTTTCCTAAGCCCATGAATGATGTCAAGTGTATGTCCTGTTTACAAGAATGTGGGTGAGCTCTCATGACATCACAATATTACCTCATCAACATCCTTAGTGTCAGCAACAATTGTACAATACATGACATAATCTCCATCCAGATTGCACAACATATTTTTTTTTCGATTTCTTCATTTTAATAAGTAAAGCCTTTTTTTGCCAAAAAAAAAAACCCATCTCATTTGTATTAGTTTTGGTTATTGATAGGTATATAGTTTTTGAATAGTCTTGTGTGTGTGTTTTTAACTCTAATGATCATTATGGATGTGTGTTGTGGTACAGTGGATATCAACTTGGAACGACAAATTTGGGTACCGAGTTCAAATTCCAGTTGAATTCCTTGCACTCACTAAGGCACAAATACCCTTGGGAAAGGTATTAATCCATCTCTTCCCTCCAGTTATGGGTTAAATAATAGGACATATTGGGTTCTATAGCCTTGGCTGGCAACTAGCCTACTGCAGAAAACAATGGCAACCTACTGCAGGATAATCTTCTGCCCGGTTAGTCATGTCTCTTTCGAGACATGATTGCCCAAAGCGTGTATCATGTATGATACTTAACTGACTGACTGAATAATCATAGATATTAAAAAAAAAAAAGTATGAGGGATCAAGCTATTTTATAAATTACCTGCATTTAATTCACTGATGTTACGAGTAATTTACTTCAAAAGTCTTCATAAAATATCAAAATTTCAATTTCATTGTTTTTCGGCCTTAGTGTTTAGAGGTGCCAAGGGATACAGAAGAATAAAAAAAATTGTTAGCCCCTCCATTAGTGAGATGTTAGTTCTATTTGAATAATTTTTTTTCTACAAACAGCTATCTTGTGGAATCAACTCCATCTTCAGTCACCCTTCAGCACCCCTTCAGTCAGTTAAGTGCCATACGTGATACACACTTGGGCGATCATGTCTCGAAAGAGACATGACTGACTGGGCAGAAAATTATCCCGCAGTAGGTTGCCATTGCTTTCTGCGGTAGACTGGTTGCCGACCAAGGCTATAGAACCCAATCTGTCCTGCTATTTAACCCATAACTGGAAGGAAGAGATGGATTAATACCTTTCCCAAGGGTATTTGCGCGTAAATGAATACAATGGATTCAACTGGAATTCGAACTCGGCTCCCCGGTTTCTCGTTCCGAGTTGATATCCACTGTACCACAACGCACATCCTTATATATCCTATTTGGCTAATAACTTTCAATCTGAAATAGTAATCTCAATGATCTGTCAAATCAAGATAAAACTCATTTGTCAGTTGTATATTCAGCATTTGTCTATACTTCTGAGATGAGTTAGTATTTACACTGTTAGGACTGATGTCCTTGTCCATATTGCCATGTTTATGCCGTTTCAGCCGTTGTACACTTCAGCCTTCTTCAGGTGCTAGGAATTTTTAACCAAATCTTTTATTTCAATCACTAGGGTGTATAATTCTCATTCCTTGTGTGATGCTACTTTTGAACACATGACCCAGTAGATATAGGCATTAGTTAGTTCCAGTGACTTGACCCAAAGTGTTGCGAGTTCAATACCTGGCTACAGCAGTGGTGAACAAATAACTGAGAATTCAGTTAAAGAGGGATAACTACATGGCATATGGAAGTGGCGTTGCATATGGAATGAAAATTATATATCCCAGTGACCGAAATAAAGAGTTCGGTTCAAAATTCCTATCACCTGAAGAAGGCCGGAGCATACAACAGCCGAAATGTAAACATGGAAATAAGGACAATGGTCCGAACAGTGTAAATAATGTATATTCTGCTTTAACTTTTTAGCATTCAACATGTTCAAACTTAACCTGTAAATATCAGGTATTGGTGGTAAAAATCTTACTGTTTGACTTTAGGGTCTGGCATGCTGGCCTCTTGTACAAACTGCGGAGCTACGGGATAACTGGACATCTGTTTGACCTCATCCAGTCTTTTTCCTCTTTAACCGCACATTGAAGGTGGTATTAAATGGACATGCCTCCCAAAACTACCATACGAACACGGGCGTCCCTCAAGGTTCTATCCTAGGTCCCACACTCTTTCTGATCTACATTAATGATCTCCCTGACACCATTAGATCCCAAGTTGGCATGTATGCCGATGACACAACAATCTACTCTTGCATCGATCAAAAACCAGGTGTGGACGACAAAGTGAACCTCGCTGCCGTACTTGAAAGGGACCTCCAATCTGTAGTGGCCTGGGGTAGGAAATGGCTAGTAAATTTCAATGCCTCTAAAACGAAGCTGTTATCAACTAACCACCATAGACAATCACATCTACCTCCCATTAGCATGGGACAGGCTAGCCTCCCGGAGAGTAAAATACTACGCCTCCTTGGCCTTACACTTTCAGCGGACCTCAAATGGAATGACTACATCGAATCTGCTGCTATGAAAGTCGGCTCTCTGTGCAGGGCCCGGAAGTTTTTCCCACCTGAATCTATTCTGCACATATACAAATCTACCATCTGCCCGTGTATTGAATATTGCTGCCATATCTGGTCGGGTGCCCCTGCTGCTCTCCTTGGGCTTCTTGACAAAATACAAAGGAGGATCTGTAACGTGGTTGATACTGACTTGGCAGACCGGCTGCAACCACTCTCTCACCGGCGTGATGTGGCTTCCCTGTGCCTCTTCTACAAGTACTTTCATGGCTTCTGCTCTGATGAGCTTAGATCACTGGTGCCGCCTAAGCACAAATTTACACGAGATACTAGATTGGCAACTAGGTCCCACCCATTTACAGTTAAACAAATAAGATGTAACTGTAAATTCTACTCCAACAGCTTCTTTTCTCGCGCTTCCTGCCTGTGGAACTCCCTTCCACAAGTCTGCTTTCCCGACAGCTACAATCTCCAGGTGTTTAAATGTAGGGTCAATAGACACCTCCTATCACACTAACTCCCAATTATTCTCAGAACACTCATCTACCCAACCCTCATTCTCGGTATCCTTACCTGCCTATCACCCACCCTCTGACATTTCCTATATTTAATCATCCTTTCTCCACTCTATGTAACCCCCTGTGCAGTAGTGGCAGTGATATGCCTTGCTCGGGGTGAAACGCTTATAAAAAAATTAAAAAAAACTTGCGATGATGTCATATATTATGGCAGAATATACATGGAGTGGGTTACAGCAGATTGAACATTGAGAGTCAATATTTATGGTGCTGGTTTGGGTGAACTGAATACTCAAGTGTTAAATTAGATGGTATTGTTTATTTAAATATAACAGATTTTACCAAAATTTGAACTCTGCTCACCAGTATCCACTAGACTACCTACAGAATGCATTATACATATACTAACAAAATTCATTAACCCGACAATGTTAGAGGTTTTTGATAATTATTTTTTCTTTAGATGGGATGGAGTCAGATTGATCTTGGTGCTTGGCTAATTCTAGGAGAATTCTTTCAAGGAGGTTGGATAGAGGTTTGTTTATTTAAGCAGCTGGTCCAAGGCTTGGAAAAATGTAGGAATCATCAGAATCTTATCCAGATTAAAGTAGGAAAAGATGATTGATCTTTAAAACTCTCAAAGAATTTGAAAGGAATGATGATCAAAGTATATTTAACATTCTGGTAATGTCATTTGCCATATATCATGATTCATACTAAAGAAATTTACACCTTTCTATAAGAAACCTTCTTTATCATTTCTCTAAAAAGACTTTAAACTATTTACCAGATGTGGGCACTTAGAAATGTTTTCAGAAATTGGAAACTCAATTTCATGAAACGACCCCTAAAACTGAAATGACTATTATGAAAACTGGATTAAACTTGGGTGTGACTTAAAATTAATCCTTATTAATTATTAGCATAGTACCCCTAAAAAAAAAAAATCACTTGTTTATTTATACAGGGAGTTGCACTTCTGCTGAGGAATAGTCTGTAGAAATTATATATTTAACTTAAGCTCAATGTATTATCTGTGTGATATGCCTTCTAGCAAAATGTTGCTTCCTGGCTTTTCTGCTAATGATCAGTGTAATATGTGCTGTGAAAAGTATTATAGATAGCATTTTATATACTAGATATTTACCAGTTCTAAGCCGAAGATTTGATTTTTTTTTTTTTTTAGAAATATCACAGGTAGCATTTGTTAAAAAAACTTTGATTCACTAGATTAAAGAATGATGCTGAATATTCTTTCATTTCTTCAGTTATTGTTTATTGGTTTTCTTACAAATTAACAAATTCTAAAAGTGACAACTTTTATATAAGAATAGCTTACCTGTACTGTAACTGTTAGGGCGCTCTCCACCTTTGTTCTTATAATGGACCGTTCCTACCACTATATAAAGTGGTAGTGGAAAGACCTCGGAGTTGAGTGTTGCATTGCATTGCGTTAGCATCGATACCAAGTCAGTCGAGTATTTCTGGTAGCGAACCGGAAGTGTGCTATACACAGACTCTACGTCTTACTATGATTCGTGTTACTAAACCATTGTTCCTGTACTGTACTAACAACTCTGTTGTACATACTATTTTCCGGTAATTTCATTTACTTTATTTCCGTTGTTTGTGATTATTTACTAAACTATTTGTTACACACAACATAACAGTAACAAAAAAAACAAAAAAACGTTGCATTGTCATTGTATTTATTAATTCCACTATCCTATTTTTGTGGATGTGTTGTTGGGGTGATGGATATCAGAGTAGAATGATAAATTGAAGAGCAATTTCTAGTTATATTCATTTACAAGCAAATATCTTTGGAAAAGATATTAATTCCTCTCTTCTCCCTCCAGCTATGGGTTGAATAGCAGAACAGATTTTTAATTATCATATTTTATACCATATTTGATGGTATTAATGTTTAATGGTATTCTCATATTTTACACATTTAATGAGTACTAATGTTAAAATTTTTTTTTAATACTTTTTGAATATTAAACAAAACAAATAACTTTTCTATTCACCATTTGAAACATCGGAAGAATGAGAATTTTAAATGTAGAATTTTTTTGCTATGTAACAAGCCACACGCATATTTGCAACAAACTCTATTGTTACATGCTATTTTTGCAATCTAAATTTAATGGTGTGATTAGTCCTTTACATAGGGAAACATTAGTCATTTGTTGATTGAGCAGTTAGTTGCTTGTGTTAAAACAATTTTTCAGCAAAATAAACTTGTGGGGCAGTGGATATCAGCTCGGAACGAGAAATCGGGGAGCTGAGTTTGAATTTCATTTGAATTCATTGCATTCACTTATGCGCAAATACCCTTGGGAAAGGCATTAATCCGTCTCTTCCTACTAGTTATGGGTTCAATAACAGGACAGATTGGGTTCTATAGCCTTGGCTGACAACCAGTCTACCACAGAAAGCAATGGCAACTTACTGCAGGATAATCGTCTGCCCAGTCAGTCAGTCATCTCTCTCGAGACATGATCGCCCAAGTGTTTCACGTATGGCACTTAACTTATTGAAACTTGTCAAATCCACTAAGTTTTATTGCTCTTTCTAGTACTGATGGGAGTTTCCTTTATAACTTTTTGCTTAAGTTCATACAGAAGCACAACTTCTTGATTGCTATTATTTTCCTCTTACATTTAATACTAAGTTATTCAATAAGCAATTGAAATTTGCATTTTTCTATAAATTGTTTTGGAAGTGATTCTTCTAGAGAAAGTATTTTACTTTTCAAATCATTAAAAATACAAATACTCCTTTAGAATAAATATGAAGCAATATATTAGCCACCTGATCTTATTTATTTCTAAGGTATTCTGTTATGCTAACATGGAATCTTCTCATTATGAAGTGACAGCATATTAAGACATTTTAATTCTGGAATTATTTTATATAGTATAACCTGGAAATAAGAGATTTTCTCTGGTCCAAAATTAGAGCCTGTGGTAATGTATATAAAATAGACCAAACCCGGATATAAGAACTTTTATCCGGTCCCGACAACTCTTATATCAGGGTTACACTGTACAGGGTGATTGGAAAGTAACTCTATTATATGTATGCTGTACTCTCATATCATGCATGAAATATTTAGTTACTTTTCATTCACCTTGTACAGATTAAAATTATCAAAAAAAACAAAACTTTAACTATTTCTAGTCTGTTTTCAATGTTTTTTAATCATTTCACCCCAATCAAGGCATTGCACTGCCACTATTGAGCAGGGGGTTACATAGAAGAAAGTGATGAGAAAGAGTGGTTAGATATAGGAAATGTCAGGAGGGTGATAGACAGGTAAGGATACCGACTATGAGGGTTGGGTAGATGGGAAGAGTGTTTGAGAGAATGGATGCAAGTTAGTGTGTTCGGTGTCTATTGACCTTACATTTAAATTCCTGGTGATTGTAGCTGTCGGAAGGGAATTCCACAGGCGGGAAGTGCGAGAAAAGAAGCTGTTGGAGTAGAAATTGTGGTTACATTTCATCCGTTTCACTGTAAAAGGGTGGGATGTAGTTGCTAATCTAGTATCTCATGCAAATTCGTACCTAGGGGGCACCAATGATCTTGGTGCAGTTTGTTTTTAAGTAGAAAAATGTGATTTTATATAAAATTTTGCAATTTTTTTTTTTTTGTAATTTTGTTCTGTTTTAATGATTCTTTAATTTTGAAATTAAAAGGGGTGCTGAAAGGTTCTTCGCCTAACTTCCTAAGATTGAAACAGATGAACAAATACTTTTTAACTTTTATTTTTAAAGGCTTCTCTGTCCCCTCAAGTAAATTGTTGTTTTTCTTAATTTCTTTTTTTATTCTTGATACGATACAATTTTATTTCTTTTAATTTTGAACAACTAACTTTAATGTTAGTTGAATAAAAACTCTGCCAGTTTCTTAGTTTGTCTCAAAACATTTTTCTTCAGTGAAGAAACATTTTTTTCTGATGGATTGTTAGTGAAACTTTTTTATTCCTATTTAGGCTTTTTATAGAAAGCATGTTTTAATATTTATTTTTGCTGAATTTTTTTTTCCAGTTATGGGATTGTTTAATATAAAATCTTTATTACAACTTTTTCAAAAATGTTTCCTGGCATGTCATTATTTTAGCAATTATTTCTAATATCTTTGCTAATTTGCTTTCTGATTGTTGTTTTTGTTATATAACTTCCAAAAAAATTAAGCTACATTGACTGTTCATATTGTAAAAGTTCAAATTTAGGCAACAGTGCCACAAATGATCAATAGAACATCAGCTAGCCATTTGGTGGTAGCATCAGAGATGCTTGACAACCTTGATATTCAGGAAAGACATTAAGATAATCAAGGACATGTACTGGCAGCAAACCACCTGCATAGACAAGAAATAAGTTCAACAGATATACAAAGGTAGAAGAGGCGTAAGACAAGGATGTGTCTTCTCATCAGATCTATTCAACCGATACAGTAAGGGAGAGAACTAGAAGTACTGCCAAGACTCACTGTTAAGATTGTGACTGCCCATAAGATATGCAGATGATACAGTACTGATAGCAGATATGCAAAGGAAACTAAAAGACTTCCTATAGAAGTTAGGTAAAGAAAACAAAGAGAAAGAACTAAATGTAAACCACAAGAAAACTAAATGCATTGTCATCAGTAAAAAGAGGGGCCCAAAATGTGAATTACAGGTGAGATACTGGAATCAGCTACTTACAGAAATTTAAATACCTGAGAAGTATTCTAACAGAAAGTGTGAGAGAGATATGAGGGTATATTGGCATGGCCAAGGATATGTTTCAAATGCTGACTAGACTCTTGAGACAAGAGTTTTACTGGAAACAAAAAATGAGTACGGGATTGTTATATGATATTTGTCTAGCTCATCAAAAAAAGGACAGACTTGAAGCAACCGAAATGTGCTTCTACAGTAGGATGCTGAGAATACCATGGGCCAAGCATGTTAGCAATGATGAGGTTTTGGAGAGGATGGAAATGTAAAGGAAACTTATACTTAATATCAGGAAAAGACTACTGAAGTTTCTGGGACATGTAACAAGGAAGGATGCCTAGAGAATCTGATACTCACAGACAGAAGGTCGTTTTGAATAGGCATGCCTCTTCATCCTACAGCACAAATGCTGGTGTCCCACAAGGCTCTATCCTGGGCCCGACGCTCTTCCTTATTTTCATCAATGATCTCTCAGATGAGATCAAGGGCCAAGTAGGCATCTATGTAGATGACACCACAATTTACTCCCGCATCAGTAAGAAACCCATTGTGGCGGACAAACATAATCTTGCTGCTGACCTTGAATGGGATCTACACTCTGTGGTGAATTGGGGCAAGAAGTGGCTTGTCAATTTCAATGTGTCTAAGACCAAGTTGTTGTCTGTCAATCATCACAGGCAACCTTTGCTGCCTCTCATAAGCATAGACAAAGTGATTCTCCCTGAGAGCAATACACTGCGCCTTCTCGGCCTTACCCTCTCTTCTGATCTCAAATAGAACCACTACATCGAGACCATAGCTAAATCCACTGCTAAGAAGGTTGGGTCACTGTCGGGCCAGGATGTTTTTTTTCCACCTGAATCCATCCTGCATATATACAAATCAACCATTCGTCCGTGCATGGAATACTGCTGCCATATATGGTCAGGCGCCCCTGCCATTCATCTCGGTGTTCTCAACAGGCTACAAAGGAGAATCAGTGATGTGATAGGTGCTGACTTAGCGGCTCAACTAAAGCCACTTCCCCAATGATGAAATGTGGCCTCCCTTTGTTTGTTCTATAAATACTTCCTTGGCTTCTGCTCGAATGAACTTAAATCACTGGTGCCTCCTCAACAGGTGTTTACTTGTGCAACCAGGTTGGCTACTGGGTCCCACCCATTCACAGTTAGGTTAGTCAAATGCAGACGACAATTCTACTCCTGCAGCTTCCTCTCTCGCACTTCCTGCCTGTGGAACTCTCTCCCATATTCTTGCTTTCCTGACGGCTACAACCTCCAGGAATTTAAATGCAAGGTCAATACTCAACTATTAACCATTTGACTCTAGTTCTTTCCCTACCCCGTACATCCTTTCCTTTCTCTCCACCTTTGAAACTGTCATCACACCTGTATTCTCATCTTTCTATTGCTTCCTTTCTAACTGGTTCATCTTCCTCTTCACTCTTTTCTAATTAATCTTTTTACACTTATGTAGTCCCCTGCATATCAGTGGCATTACTGCCTTGCTCAGGGTGATATGATTAAAAAAAAGAAAAGAAAAAAAAAAAACTTCCTGCCTGTAGAATTCCTTTCCATATTCTTGCTTTCCTGAAAACTACAATCTCCAAGAATTTAAATTCGAAATCATTTGCTATCTCTCCTTTCATCACATCTTTACCTGACAACCCTTGTAGCATGTTCTTCCTTTCCACTCTACTCTCATGCAGTCCTCTTCCTGTTCTTACTCATTCCCTGACTCTCTTGTAACTTGTTCCTCTTTCTCATCACTCACCTCTTCTGTAACCCACTGTGCACCAGTGGTAGTTCTGCCTTGTTTGGGGTGAAATGAGTTTTTAAAACAAAAAAACAAAAAAAATTGAAAGCTTTTTCTTTCTCATTTCATTTATCAAAAATAAATTTCATATAACCTAATATTACCATAGATTTTTATGAAACCTAAATATTTTTCCTTTGGAGGATAAATTATAGGGTTAGAGTATTTGAAATTTAGAGCATAACACTATTTGTACCATTTTGAGATGAGTCATTAACAGTCATACTCTCATTAGTACAATAGTAAGCTTATCTTTCACATTAAGTCTATGGCTTAGTGAATTTAGGTCTGAGTGCTCCATAACTGGTGTTGTGTTAGACAGAGCTCAGTTAATAACTGCAAATAAATAATTGCAGACATTTTTGAAGGTTCAGCTACTTTTTTTATTTTTATTTTTTCATTTTTTTCTTTGTATAAGAATAATAATATTGTATATCCTAGTGCATAATCCAATTTCATGTGTAGTGCAACCCCTGAATTTTTTGCATGAATTCTAACCCCTTCTAGAAAAAAATTTACTTGTGCATAGTGCAACCAGTAACCAAAAATGCATGGCTTTTAATCTTTTTAAAAAAAATAAATTACCTGTGTATAGTATGCCTACTAACTATTGTGTGTGTAAAATTTTAAAAAAAATTCATAAAAACTAGCATGATACTTATCTATACAGTAAGTGTTATTTTTGAAATGAGGTATGAATAGCTTTAAAGTTAATGCTTGGGAAAATGACATTGGGAGTTCAAACCTCAGCTGAGACAGTCACTATGATTTTGGTAAAGGCATGAATCTACTTATCCTTCCAGCTAGGGATAAGTAGGAAGGCAGTTAGAGCCCTTTACACTCTTGAATATTTGCTTATTGGACAAGGCTTATTCTTTGCAGTTGGTACTGTGTATCTTGCTAAAGAGATGGGTGCCACTATTGCTCTGAGAAAAGTTATGGGACTATTCAGCATGGTACCATAATGGACTAATGTCATGGAGAAACTGTTTTTTATAATCTGTAAGTCAGTGGGTAAGTGTATGACTAAATGAAAAAATGCATATGTTAAACAATTCATGCCTGAAAAGGACTTAAGATTAAAATGGTTTTATCAATGGAATTTTATACATATATAAATATATATGGGGAGGGATAAAATACAGCAAATGCTGGTTACAATTAGATATATAACCTCATTCGCTTTCTAGCACTTTTTAATGTTTGTGACACTTTTTTTTTTTTTTTTTTTTACTCAAAACAAGGTGATAATGTCACAAAGGGCACCTGAAAGTGAAAGAAAATGGAAACCCAGTACTCAACAGGAAACAAGGAATAAGAATATGAAAAGAATGATAGACAAATCCCTCACATTGTATTAGTGGCTTTGTTGGGAAAGATGTGTTGAATGATAGAGGATGAAAATTTATCATAGAAATTACATTTGCTTTATGACACTTAAAGAAATAAAAGAAATATGAAACTTATTTTCTAATCAGGTCAATGCAAAGCAATTATGACAACTGGGGGCAATAAAAACAAAACTAAGCTTCTGTCTTAAATTAGGGTCCTGTTCTTTTACCACAGGTTGGTCTGTTCTTAGTTTTTTGCATTGCTGATATAAAAATGACATTATTTACACTATTGAACTCACTACTCTTTGGGTAAAATCATTGGATCTGACCAGTGCATGGCCCAGTGGATAAAAGCATTGGTTAAATCCAATGATTAGACCCAGAGAGTTGTGAGTTCAATACCTAGCTACAGCAGAGGTGAGCAAAAACTTAGTGAATTAAGGGGAAATAGCTGATATGGAGATATCTGGAAGGAGCATGACTTGTGGAACTAGAACAATCTACCCCAGTGAATGAAATGAAGGGTTCAGTACAAAATTCTAATTACCTGAAGATCACAAACAATGGCTGAAACATGAATGTCAAAGATGAGGACAACAGTCTAAGCAAACTAGATAGTGTAAATAATTACAATATCTCTCGTAAGATTTATAAACAAGTAGAATGACATGAATAGCATGTACTTTAATAGTTAAAAATTTAACTTGAATTTTCTGTTTGTTTGGTGCTTAACTTTGATATCAGAGAAGGAATTTAGTTGTGTGTGTGTGTGTGGTGGGGGTGATGCTGAATTTGCTATTAAAAAACAAGCTGTATAATGTTATTAGAAAATGACTATATTTAACTGTATCTATTTCCAAAATTTACTTACTGTCTATATGAGTCATTTGATGACATGTTTGAAATAAATGCTTACTAGTATCTTTTACAATTTACATTCAGAAAAGGTACTTAGTGAATTTGAGTTTTTTTTTTCTTTCTTTTACTGTATTTTTATCATTTTTAATTCTACACCCCCCTCCCCCGAGTTTGTTATAAAAATATCTTTTTATTCAAAACATTTTCATTAAAAATATCTGCTTTAAAAATTAAAAAATATTGTAATGTTAATTTGTTTTAATGTTTATTTTAAATATTTTTATTTTAATGCTTTCAAAGACTTCTTGCACTTGTTTATCTAGGCTAATTTCACTGTATTTTGGCGTATCCTCTTTCAAAGACTTCTTGCACTGGTTTATTCAGGCGAATTTCACTGTCTTTTGGTATGTCTAATCAAAATTTCATTAAGTAGAACATCTTTTTACATTTTTGGCATGCAGTATGCTAAGTTTTATTTATAGTAGGTCTTCGTCAGTATTAAGACACTATGGAGACAATTAGGGTTGGCAGCTAATCCTTTTTGTAGATGCTCACTTGAGAACATTTTGTGTTTCTTCAACATTCACGGAGCAAGCTTATGCTTTATTCTGGAACTTTGCTGAAGACATCTTATAGTATCTTGCAGAGAATGTATAATCTGGCATGGTCTATAGTTAAACAAGGCCACTACACCCCAACAATAACTTACTAGTACAACCATCAATGCCTTCTAAACAGTTTAGTCTACTCAGTCTCACTTATAAGGCTTGTTATTATGGTTTTGTGGGCACTTCCTAATTCTCCACAGGTTAATTTTATAAAGATGTCATCTTCTTGACATAGTGGCCATGGTGAGATTCAAAACTAGGTCTCGTGCTTGGGACACTCAGCCACAAGCTAGCTATATATATATATATATATATATATAAAACAAAGATTGTGTCTCCCCAAAAATACAAAATGAAAAAGGTCTTTGTAATTATAGTGCTTGATATAAAAAAAATTATGTAATAATAGCAAGAAATGAAATTCAATATTTACTTGTAAATGTTATACCATAAGTTCATCATCTCACCCTTTATACACGCAATGGTGTGTCGGGCAGTAACTTTTTGTTACTGTTTCTGTGACACTGTTTTTTATGGGGCAAGGTTGTTAGCCCTGCGCCCAACTCCAAACCTGGAGGACCGGTGGACCATTCTTGGTCCTTACATTTACAGCACCTGGTATTCCCAAATGGTCACCCATCTAAGTACTGACCAGGCTCAATGTTGCTCAGCTTTGGTGATCAGACGAGAACCTGTGTATTTAACACGATATAGCTGTAGACTTACTTTAAGTTACGCAGATAATATTCACTCAGCAAGGGGGCTTGATAGTAAAATTAAATTTATTTATGTAAATCATATTTTTCTTAAGACATTGCTTAAATTTCTTTGAGACATCAATGTTTTATATTAAATTTGTCCTTTCTTAAAAACCTTGTACATTGTATGATATTATCTGATAAGAACTTGTTCAGTTATATGGGTTGGAATGTTTGTAGAAATAGACAGATTAGTAAAGTTTTTTTTTTTTCTTACAGTAAAATATTAACTATTAACTCACCTTTTATAATTTTATATATTTTCTTTGTTCACAGAAATATTTGGAAAAAAAAATGACATCCTCTTGGCAAAGATGTTTTTATTTTTATCATAATATATAGTAATCTTAATAAATTGGTTTCATGTGTTGTTTCTATGATAGCTTGAGTAAATATTGTTTATCATATATATATATATATAACTTAGTTTTTTGACATAATAAAATTTGACCAGTGCACATTTGTATTAAAGTGTTCAGTACAGTTATATTGTAGAACTTTTTAACAAATTTTAATCATTTCACCTCAAGCAAGGCATTCCACTGCCACTATTGTGCAGGGGGTTATATAGAAGAAAGTGATGAGAAAGAGTGGTTAGATATAGGAAATGTCAGAAGGAGGGTGATAGACGGGTAAGGATACCGAGGATGAGGGTTGGGTAGATGGGAAGAGTGTTTGAGAGAATGAGTGCAAGTTAGTGTGCTAGGTGTCTATTGACCTTACATTTAAACTCCTGGAGATTGTAACTGTTGGGAAGCAAGTGTATGGAAGTGAATTCCACAGGCAGGAAGTGCGAGAAAAGAAGCTGTTGGAGTAGAAACTGCTGTTACATCTTATCTGTTTCACTGTAAAAGGGTGGGACCTAGTTTCTAATCTAGTATCTTGTGCAAATTCATACCTAGGGGGCACCAGTGATCTAAGTTCATTGGAGCAGAAGCCATGAAAGTATTTATAGTAGAGGCACAGGGAAGCCACGTCATGCCGGTGAGAGTGAATGCAGCTGGTATGCCAAGTCGGTATTGATCACATTACAGATTCTCTGTTGTATTTTGTCAAGAACCCCGAGGAGAATAGCAAGGGCACCTGACCAGATGTGGCAGCAGTATTCAATACACTGGTGGATGGTAGACAGGAAAAACTTCCAGGCCCTGTACAGAGAGCTGACTTTCATAGCAGCAGATTTAGCAATGGATTTGATATAGTCATTCCACTTGAGGTCCACTGAGTGTGAGAGACCAAGGAGGCGTAGTGTTTTACTCTCTGGGAGGCAAGCCTATTCCATGCTAATGGGAGGTAGGAGCAATTGTCTATGATGGTTAATTGATAGCAGCTTCATTTTGGAAGTATTTTATATATATATATATATATATATATATATATATATATATAATTTTAGGAAATAGATTTTTAGTTTATTTGTTTAAACATTTTAATGAGTGTTCAAAAGCACTATTAGGATTTTGTCTTATCGAGAGATCCTATGAGTTTGAGTGATCTAAGATATATCAAATCTAATGAAGGTTTCTCCTAGGAGGTGCAGGTTTGAATCCTGCAAAAGAATGCATATTTTCTGTACAGGATTTCTCAAATATTCAGGCCAGCAGATGTCAAATATATTTTTTAAAATAAGACAGAGCATCTACTCAAATAAGAGTAGCCATTCAAAAATGTTTAAACAAATACATTGTATGTGAGATGAGAATTTAATTTAAATATAAAAATTGATATACATCTGGATTTCAGCCCATTTTCACCCACTATATATAGCTTTTTTGATGGATTACACATGATGTAGGTGGGCCTGCAGTTATAACTGGATTGGTAGAGTTTGTTATAACTATCTCTGAATCAAGTTTCCAAACATTTAATTTACTTCATTCACAAGGCTTGGCTCAACCTGTGGTGTGCTTTTTCAGGCACTTTACAACCGTGCCATATACAGGAATCATTTTTTTATGTTGCAAATAGACAATGGTGAGATTTGAATCCAGGTTTTGTGGTCAGAACACTAGTATGTACATCCTTGTGCAATTTAATTGAAACAAAATGGATAATGTCTTCCTAGGATCTTTCACATTTTCCTGATTAAGTGTATATCATCTCCTGGTGTTGTTTTACTCTTCCAACTGCATTTTCCTTTATATTTTGGACTGATGGATCCAGTTTGCTTCTTTGCCTTGATAGCATGACTGTCAGTTGAAAAGCTGACATCAACAATATCTGCAATCTCTCTGCAAGGCATACCAGTGTGTTCATGTAGCATTACAATTTTTGTATGCTTCATTGGAGTATCATCCATGGCAGACAATGGTCATAGGACAGTCGAGCCAGTCATGTCTGGGTGTGATAAAAATCTGATGCAATCATGGATGACACAATTTTTTTCAAGGCCAAACAAGTTTATCATGCACTTCAAAAATATTTGTTACTGCACACCACTGCAAATGAACTAATCGTGGTACCTCAAGTCATTTTTCTATTCCTAAATGGACATTGAAATTTTAAAAATTTCTCTTCTAGCTTTAAAATTAGCTTTAATTGAAAGCCAAGGGATTTAATTTTGTAATTCCAGTAAGCAAAATACCTTGGTGTAATTTCAAACAGAAATTATATTGATCGGAATCAAAAATTTTCTAAATTTCAAGTTTTTAAAATTTCAAGTTTTCTGCCATTTTTTCATCGATTGTAAACAGAAGCCAATTCTCGGTTTTAAAAAATTTTACAAAAATAAAATACTCCTTGCTGACACATTATTTTTTAATTTTTTTTTCAAATTACCAAATTTAAACTTTAAATTGACTTGAAACAAGAATTACATGCTTACTGCCTGAAATGTTTCAAAAAGCATTTCTTAATTACAGTAGCCTTGTTATCACAGCTGTTATCAGCAGCCAACAATGGATGATTTACAATATCCGGCCAAAAGTATGGAAGATGAATTTGGTATAAATCTTATTCATACAAATCGTTATTTTTAACTGTTAAAATTTTTCATTTTAACAGTTTTCAGCAATTATCCAATATTTTATAAAACTTCAGTTAGTTTAGCTTTGTAGGCTTATGTTAGATGTTTTATGAAAAATAAAAATTAAAATATAAAACTTTCTTTTTAAAAAATTTTACAATTTAATAACAGAATGAAAATAATGGCAGATAACTCAATTTATGAAATGTTATGACATAATTAATTTTTATTTTTAATATCTATTTTTCATATTCTTTTTAGGTGCCTCCACAAATTGAGAATTTCACAATTATTTGTTTGTTTTTTTTTTTGTTTTTTTTAAACAGAATTAGGAATTGAAATGTAAAAGTTGCTTTAAACATTTAAAGCACGACTTGCAAAACAGGCTGTTGAATTCTATAAATGTCTTGAAGAGACTTGAATCAGAATCAAAGTGCAGTTTCTCTCGTTTTCCATGTAAAGGGAATAATCTAAAACACTTAATTTCTAAAATAAATACAACCCCTATGGAAACTTGTTATAACCCCTATAGAACATCATACTTAAATGAACATATTTATTTAGAACCAAAAATATTTTTTTAGTTATTTTGAAAATATATTTGAATGTTTTTTAAACTTTTCAGTTTTCAATAGGTAATATAATCATAAACACTTAACTAAAAAAAAAAAAAAGTGGGGTTGGGTGGCAGTTCTTTAAAAGATTTATAAAATATTTTTAAAACTTTTATGAATTATTATAATAAAAAAAAAATGAAAACAATTGTTTTAAAATTTTTTTAGTAATTGAAAAAATTTTTTTTCTTCAGACTATGATGTCCTTAATTATTATTTATTCCAACAATTAAATTATCAGTTTTATTGCATTTTTTATTTTATTTTTTGGAGCAGATTTTCGGATAGTGCCAAAAAATAGATGATTTATATTTCCCGATGAGTTCTGCATTTAACTAATAAAAAGAATTTGCAGCCAATTAAAATTTATTAAAATTTAATGAATTTACGTGGAGTGGGGGTAACAAGGTGAAAAAATTTTTTTGAGATTTTTAAAAAATAATTTCAAAAATAATTTCATTCATTTGTGAATGAGTACTAAAGAATTTCATTAAAATTTAACACTTATTTGATTTTTGCGAGAATTTCCAAATTAACGTGTTTGTCACCGAAAAAAGTGAGTTATATAAAATGTGATCGATTGTAAATAGTCGTAACGTTTTCTGCAATGCTAACTCAAATCAAAACAAAATTTTCTGCCAAATTTTCGAACATTTTAAAAGGGATTCAATAATTTTAAAATTAAATAAAAATTACTGTGATCTTTCCTCTTAATATTTATAATATTATAAACATTTTGATGGAAAAAGTTTGTTTTAAGTTTTGGACCTTTTTAATTGGTATTATGCTGTTTTTGTTGTTTTGTTTTTTTTGTTTTTTTTTTCCGATTTAATGGAGGTACCAAAACTAATCTGACGAAAAAATAAAAATCAATTACACTTTGTCATTCTAGTTGGTTTAAAACTAACCGTATGGTGAAAGAAAGGAAACTAACATAGTTGTTTCAATTAATTTTCACAAAGATATATATATTTCAGAATCAAGTCATAGATAGAACAAGAACAGTGCAAGTTCATCAAAGACACTGGAACAAGGAACACCATATTTTATAATGCTATCCAAAAGGGCAAAACAAATGAGGAAGGGCATGTACTTATATTTTATTGATTATGCAATTTATAAAAAAAATACTCTACCAAATATGTTGAGGTTGCTGAGCATTTCTATCAATTATTTGTGAAGACATAAGAGTAATCAAGAATCTCTACTGGCAGCAAACCGCCTTCATATAGACAGGTAATGAATTCAGCAGATATACAAAGATAGAAAGGGGCATAAAACAAGGCTGTGTCTTTTCACTGGATCTATTCAATTTGTATAGCCTGACTATTCTGAGGATCCTAGACGTTATGCCAGGATTTGTCATTGGAGGCCACAATTTGAACAACATAAGGTATGCAGATGATACAGTCCTGATAGCAGACATGGAAAGGAAACTGCAAGACCTCCTACAGAAGGTAACTGAAGAGAGTAACAAGAAAGGACTACAAATAAACTGCAAGAAAACTGAATGCATGATCAGCAAAAAGAGCAGCCCAAAATGCCAAATACAGGTGGGGTATACTAAAATCGTGCAGGTACAAAAATTTAAATACCCGGGAAGTGTTCTAACAGAAGATGGAAAGTGCAACACAGAGATTCAAAGGTGAATTGGCATGGCAAAGAACGCATTCCAGAAGCTGAGTAGAGTATTAAGAGACAGGAAAATTTCACTGGACAATCTCATTGAAGATGAAGGAAAAAACTTGAAGCAACTGAAATGTGTTCCTATAGAAGGATGCTATGGATATCGTCGGTCGAGCATGTGAGCAATGATTAGGTTTTGGAAAGGATGGAAACGAAAAGGAAATTAATACTGAGCATCAACAGACAGCTAAAGTTCCTGAGACATGTAATGAGGAAGGAGGGCTAAGAGAATCTGATATTAACAGGCTAGATAGAGGTAAGGAGAGACAAGGGAAAACAGTGTGTAATGTACTTGACTTGCCTGATCAGGTGGATGGCAGAATGGATGGGGGTTACGTGGTGTAACTGAAGAAAGTGTGCTAAAAGCCACGAGAGATAGGGAGATGTGGAAGGTCATGATGTCCTGAAAGGAGAATGCACATAGAAGAAAAATAATTGAAAATTTAACAAGAAACCGTAAAATTGATTTTTTTTTTTTTTTTTTTTTTTTATATTCATTACATAGGTAAGCGGATATGCGTTGTGGTGCATTGGATATCGACTCGGAACGATAAATCGGGGAGCCGAGTTCTAATTCCAGTCAAATTCATTGCCTTCACTTACGCTCAAGCACCCTTGGGAAAGGTACTAATCCATCTATTCCTTCCAGTTATGGGTTAAATAACAGGACAGATTGGGTTCTATAGCCTTGGCCGGCAACCAGTCTACCGCAGAAAGCAATGGCAACCTACTGTGGGATAATCTTCTGCCCAGTTAGTCATGTCTCTTTCGAGACATGATCGCCCAAGTGTGTTTCACGTATGGCACTTGACTGACTGACTGACTGACTGACTGACATAGGTAAACTGTTCACCTGAATAATGGGAATATACATAATTTTCATTGGGATCAATTTACATAATTGTATATGTTTATTTGGGTCACTATACTGTTTATTTAACCTCAATTATGAAACCTGATCTAGCTAAGCTCTTTACTTAGGTGAAATGGTTTAAATAACAGTGTTCCAATTATTTGCCATTTATATTAGATATATACACAGGATTATTTTTCTCCTACATCAATAAAGACTAATTTGTTGACCTAAGCAGAAATTCCTCAAGGAAAATGAATGGATTTTACCTATCACTGTTATCTTAGGGATATAGGTTTCTTTCCTGGTGGGAAGTAAAACTTCTGTTATTATTTA